>JARHVA010000187.1:1677500-2277500 GCA_037957365.1 Torreya grandis
TAGTTACTACTTGACAATAGAGGACTCAAAAGAGTCCTTTTGTTCCACCTGCACCTAGATCAGTTGATTATCTTCACTCCCATCCCACCTCTACTAGTCACCCTCAACAAATAGTAGATCTTACAGTTTAAGTTATTACTAGATAGAACATGGTGCCTCCCTAAAATATGAAAGAGAAATGTAATCCCACCATCCATCTTTATGCCCATCACACTATAAAGGTACCTAGAGATCATCATAGAACATTTGATATTGTCTATTAGTTGAGAAACACACCAACTAAGCTATCCATATTGGAATGACTTAAAAAGGAAACTATTTTCAAAGATATTATTTTTCAAACACTCAATCATACATATTTACCCTATGACATAGAGCCAACCTAATTTTCATATATCACAACTAATATAAAGGACATTGAAGATGTTATATCTTGTTCTAATGAGGATTTGCCATTACAATTAGCTATCTCTTAGAATTTACCACTATTCAATCAATCACAAATCAATACCATTGATATTTAATGAATTATAATTAACAGTGGTTCAAGAATTAATATATACAACCTCAAATTTATATAGACTATAATGGTTGATATAATATCCACTCAAAATACATAATAATATAAAATATTTTGATGACATTCTTAGACATACATTGGGTTCTGTTAAATTAGATATTATGGTAGGGAAAAAAACCCTACCTACAAATTTTTAGGTGATGCCTAATCATTTTCACTACACCTTATGACTTGAGAGACCTTAGATAAATTCTAAAAATGTCATACCCTCTACTTTGAACATACGGGTAAAGTTTTTACATGAAAAATACTTGTACACTTGTCTAGCATATAATCAACCCTTTAGATATTATAGACTCATTGAGCTTGCTACTTTGAATACATCTTCAGATGGGATGCCTCATATTCTCATAGATTCCCCACCTCACAAGATTCCAATTGAGTATATACATACATATGAGGTTGGGTAATATAGTAAGACTATTCCTACACCTCTTATAGATCTTCTTACATCATAGTTACCTTCACCTACGATGGAGGAATAACCTCCCATAGTATAAATATCTCCACCTAGAGCAGATGATGAGATTATCATAGTGTAATTACCATTACTTTTTAAATCTAAATAAGTATACATCCATAACTTTGATATAGATTCTCAAGCTACCATAGAGGATAATCCAACACCTATTAACATTGATGACTATTTATGTGGATTTAGTTTCACACTAGTGAGCCCAAGAGAGTACAAATATGATTGTAAGGCACTTATATCTTCCTACATTGACAACACCACTATTTCATAATCTTGTAGATACATGCTCCCCTACTTAATTATAGAAAGTGACAAATCCCTCCATTCATTCAATATATATGGTTATGTTTATGGATATAGACCTAGTTATACAAATAAAAGCAAGGATTTCATAGGATAGACCATACCAGATTACATAAATATTACTTGATATAGGATTGATAGTATTACCCATAGTTAATCATATATCTGTTAATAGATTTTCAAAATAGGAAGGTCAACTATTTTATCATTTTCAAAAACTTATAGGACATAATATAAATACATTATCAACATTACAACATAATTTGAATAAATTCAAGGCTCAGGGCACTATTCAAATTATCATCATCAACATAAATACTCATAAAATGATCCATTGAATATCCGTATTTTTATTGCATAAATATAAATTACCCATGTGTTTATAAATGAGGATTATAATCCTAATACTTGTACTTTGGCATTTTTGCAATACATAGGATATCAAGAAAATGAGCTTCAACATGACATACATTATTAGGATTGCATTAGACATATCAAAATACTAGTTGAATGTTGTCCAAAGGTGGACAACACATTATTTTTATCATGATTAGGGTCACTCATATATATGTTACACTTGGAAGTACATGGTTACAAGTGATGGATTCCATAATTGATCAATTAGATAGATGTTTGACATTCAGTCATGAGGGACACATGGTTCACATTTTACATGATGGAATTGATGAGAACAATAGGTTTCATATGAATACTCTGTAGTCTAATGTGTTTTACCCTAGGATCATATGAGAGGCATATTACATAGTAGAGTAGCATGCTATTTGAATGTACTAAATTATGACTAACACCAAGTATAAGTCTCCACTAATACCTATAGAATGGTATGATGACCATGACGATGATGACTTATTTGAGTTCAGATAGATCTAATATCTAAAATTGGTAACCTCCTACCTAATACACTATTTTATTATCCGCATCCTATGGATGTGTTCTTGGATCTATAGAGAAATTGCACTCTGATTGTACACTATCTCATTTAATTCCATTATTTACTTAGAAAAATAATTTGATTTTCTCTTTCTCCTTGTACATAGTTCATTTTCATGCTGCTTGTACATAACTTAGATCCATAAAATACAAAAATAATACAATATTAAAAAAACACCAAAACATTCAAATATTTAATCAAAAAATAGAAAATTATAGATTGTATTCATTTCTATGTTTACATTTATTATATTTACCAGACACTACATATGCTATCTATCTTATTATAGTTAGTTTTATCATACGTGCATGATTCACTTGTTCTTATCTAATGTTTGAAGATTGCTACAAGACTTAGGTCCACTACACTAATCCAAATTTACTATTATCTACTTGTTGGGTGCATATACACCAATACATGACTTTATTTGGCACATTTTCCCACTTGGGGTCACCCTATATACATTTTTGATTACCAAGTTATTTATTTTTATACTCTACATCCCATATTTAGAATTGTTATATTTTAATATTTATCATGATACAATTAGATTTTTTTTTCAGCTATTACTACTTAAGACTCAACATATGTACATACTAGCTCTTACATAGATTTGTATTTCATGTTCATACATACTTTCATTTATAGATTTACTAGTTTAGACTTAATTATATCTCTATGATTCTTATATTTGGTGTCATTTGAATATATCATTGATCTTTAGCTCTGTGTGACTTCTTTTCACAGTATGGATGTTTTGAACATGTGACTATGTCCTTGTGTGTGCCTCTTTGATTGTATATGTAGACATTTGAATATGTCCTTTTATGTGGCTCTACACCAAATTAATTATTAATTTCATATGTGGACATTTGAATATGTCCTTTTATGTCTTGATTTATCAAATTTAGTGACATTTGCCCATGTCCCTTGTATTATGGCCCATTAGCCTACTTTGTGTGCCTCATGTGTGTTGTATGTATGCTTTCTTGTATGTGTCATGGCCATAACACTTGTCTCTTGCTTGTTACACAATATAGATTTAGATGTCATGAGGGACCTCATACATCTCCCCTTCCTAATTGGGTGCCTTGATGGACACCATGCCTCATCCCCCTAGGTAGCTACCCAATTTTTAATCAAATTTGATGTTACATACATTTTTATATCTATCTCAACACCCTTGTGAATGTTAGACATGACATACATCACACATTAATGTTTTTTATTAAATTATCTTAAATTTTAGTGTTATGTATGCACATTATATTATATTATTATTCAGATATCATATATGCTCTAACTAACACACATTTTGATATTTTTTCTTTTGAGGATAGTTCTTGCACATATTCAATAATTACCCTAAAAAAGGGAACATTCGTAGGGGTTTGTCATAGATATTAGGATCCTATAATGAATTCATAATACATTTTCAAAGCACAAGCTCAAATTACATAAATTAGCTTAGGTAAACATAGTGGTAAATAGTGACACAAAGATCAACATAGTTACACATAAATTAGAGTAGGACACTAACACCCAAATTGGGACACTAGTGACACATGACACTATTTTCTAATATATGTAGCTGTTGTCCAATATCTATAGTTTTATAAACTCTCATATTAGCCATAAATATATAATAGACATAATATATATTTGTATAGGTTCAGTTATAAATTTATCAATTCTGCCCATATCATACTAGTTTAGCTCAGATTCATACTAGTTTGCTTAGATTAGGGGCATCATGCATGGTATGACCATTCAAATTTTTAGTTCATAGAATTAGATACAAATTTTTAAAACTTAGTCTAAAATACATATGCTCAAATATCAAATCTAGGGGCATGTGTGTGGCACATTATTTCTATATGTTCACTTACATATTGGTTAATCAGATGGAATGACAAATTTCATGTCATTCTATACACTATATACATCAAACACCATATTCTAAGTTACACGCCCATTTCAAGTCTTACTCTATCTATAGTGGTTGGTATTTATAAGTGGCATAGATCCACCTAATATACATGAGTGGCCATAGAGCTAACATACCCAATTAGATATTTCTAACTACATCATGTAGTTTCAGTTTTAGATGCATCTACTACTATTTTGTTATTTTTGGGAATAATGTAGTTTTATTCCTACTTAATAAATAGGTCTGAGTAAGAGAAATCAATAAATAATATTCCTAATTAAAGATACTAATTTGTGAAACTAAATTGTAATTTAACATTTTATAAAAATATTAGTGAGAGAGAGAAAATCAAACTTAGCTAGTTCTAGACTATTCTGGTTGAGACAAGGTCTAGAAATTTGTGTCTAGGACTAGGACACTATCATAAATAGGACCCTAGACTTTATTTTTTGATTGGATATGAGCACAAAAAATAGACACCCTAGGCTCTAACATTGTAGTCCTTCTAAAACATTGTTGTTCTAGGGATTTAAGCTTTATGGGTTTTGTTTCCTACTCAGTGTGAGCATGTGTACTAATTTATTGGTCATTGCTATCAACATAGATCCCTATAGAGCTGATTATTTATATACTTGTATCTTCTATACAATTGAAATAAAATTTGGTAAATGGAAAAATGGGTTAATGTGTGTAAGATGCACTAGATGTGTTTCACACCCCATGTGTGGGCACACTACCTACATACCAATACTTTGAGGAGGGATCAAGCCATAAATAGTTCTCCCTTTAAGAGTGATTTGTGCAATAGTGAATTTAAATGAAATAAATGATAAAACTAGGTAAGCTTGAGATGATTAAGGACTGGTGTAAGGTCTTGAATTGGCTTGAAAGTGTATAGGTTGGTTGTATGCAGAGAATAGGGAATATTGCTTGAATGATATTTGTCAACCCTTTCAAAATGATCTTTGAATGGGATTTTATATGGATCTATTGGTCATGGGTTAGATGAAACTAGACTAGGCCAACATAGTGAACAAGAAGAATTAGGGGGGAAATGGTAATTTGGGCTTGAATTATGATTGGATAAGAGCACTAAAAAGGGGACACCCTAGGGTCCAATGCTATAGTCTAACTTTGGTGTTATTATCCTGAGTAGATGAGACTTGGGGGGATGGATTAGTCATGAAGAGAGGGTCATAGTTAATCTAGGGTAAACTTTGGAAGGCCATGGATGATTGGGAATCAATGAAAGTAAGCCTAAGAGGGTCATGAGAGCAAGAAAAAGGGACCTAAGGATTGGGTATCATTAGCCATGCTCGAGTTACTATTTTTTTTGCATTTTATATGACTACATTTCCTCCCCCCTTTATTCTAGTGATGCAATAAAGTGATATACTAAGATAAAGGAAAATATAAAGTATACCTAAACTTACCTACAAATATGAATCCCATGAATTTTGTGATGCTGAGTAATTCTAGATAGTGCATAGAGAACACATTGTGTAAGTACAAATCTATGAAAGGAAAATAAAGAGTAGATTAGTTATTATTATATTCAATATAAAATAAGAACATAAAAAAGTAGATAAAATAAAGGAAGAGAAATGAATGAATACACCTCACCAAGTATGTGAACCAATACAAAACCTATTATGATACTAAGTAAGGCTGAGTAATGTTAGATGTCTTGGATGATGTTGTACCAAAAGTTATATCATAAATAAAATTGAGTGCTCAATTCCTTAGGAAGTTGCTCAAGAATGAAATGTTGGCCCTTTGGCTCCATCATCACCTACTAAGTGAAGGTAGATAATCATGCATGTGATAATAAATGTTTGGACTATGTGTTCAATCCCTCTAAATAGGTGGCTCAAGAATACAAAGCTTGGCCCTTTGGCTCCATCATTGCCCCATGAAGTGAGGATATAAACTAATACTGGTATGAATAATTATGTCATATGAGATGGCTCCTAAATCCCCTAAATGTTTTGGGAATCTAAAAATGTGGCATGGATAGTTTAATTTGTGCTAGAAACTAGGCCAATGTTGGCCAACTTAGAAAAGATGGAGATTAGGCTTGTATGAAAGACACTCCAAAACTGAACATTTGGATTATGTGAAAGCCACTCAAGAACTCAGGTACTCAAGAATGTGGAGGTTAGGCTTGTATGAAAGCCACTCCAAAATGATGTCATCCACTTGCATATAGAATAAGGCACATAACTACTAAGAATACTTAGGTATTGCTAAAAAGTGAAAGAAAAGAAGCAAAAGTGTTGTGCAATCTACCCCCAATCACTAGTGTCTAAAACATGGATTATGATCTAGAAGTTATACCAACTACCATATCTAAAACTAGAAGTGAGAACCAATCATGAAATTCATGACTCCCCCTATGTATGGATTCTCCAAAAAAACTATACTAAAAACTATTGATTTGAACTGGTCTAATTGTGAAAAACTGTAGCTAAACCTACCTTTCTATCTGCTTCTAGGAAACCTAATTTTTCTATTATTTGGATAGGAGCACTGAAAATAGACACCCTAGTGTCTAGCACTATAGTCTAGCCTTGACACTATTATCCTAGGCTAAAATTGATCATTATTCTAGAATCTTCACTGTCTGTCTAGTCTGTTCTAAGTGGTTTGATGACTAGGTGTTATTCTAGTTGTTTTGAAACTAGATTTTTTAATCGATAGGAGCTCTTATCTCTATAGGAAAACCCCTATTTGTTTCCCCCTCTTTTTAGGGTAGGAATAGGTACCCTTTAATGACTACCCTCAAAAGAAGAAGCCCTGTAAGTGGATTAAGCTAGAAATATACATGATATAGTAATGATAATCAACAAGATATCTCAGGATATATCATGGTTTGATTTGAGAGATTGATAGATCAATATGGGTATGACTAGATAGATGTAACTATGTAATAGCATGTGTAATGTACTGAACTAGAACTAAAAGTGTTAGTTGTTAGTTGGAAGGATAGAGCATGTTGTCCATCATGGCATCCAAGAGAACATGAACATACATGATAATAAAAATGGAATTTCAATAATATAAAATGCAATCAATCAAAAAAATCACTTCGAGTAATAATTAAGAAGCATACAAGGGTGGCCAAGGTGCCATGAAAATAAGGGACATGGGAACATGTCACTCAAACTAGAAATTAATCATATAAGGCATGTTCAAATGCCACATACACATACAAGTGAAATAATCAATGTTGGCATAAGCGCTATAGGATCATAGAATATTACAAGCAAAGGACATTGGCAAATGTCCTAAGGCACATATAAGAGATAATCAGGAACTAGAAATATAATAAAACAAGCTATGGTATGCAAGAAGATAAATCATTTAATAATTGGAAAGATATAATCACATATAAATAATTAAAACAAGAGTGAAAGTATGCAAGACATGTTTATTACAATATTAGGTATATGCTAAGAGATATACAAGTGTTAGATACTAGTGAAATGTCAATATAGTAATATGTGTGATCTTGTAGGTAATGTACATTAGCATGATAACTTAGAGTGTGTAGTGTAGGAATCGCATAAACTAGATGGTGTAGTCATGTAGAATATGCCCCAAAAGGGAAGATATATCAATTTGTGTCTTGAATGTAGAATTAGTATGTCCCTTTAATGGGTAGAGTGAAGCAATCAAGTGGTTGGATGTCACTGCACACACTTAAAGAAGATCAAGTGAAACATGGTAATGTAGATAAAACAACATACAATATTATGAAATAATAAATGTAAGTCATATCATGATATTAGCAATGTAAAACATGGATAATGCATACAATCAAAATATTTTTGGTGTTTTGACATTTTTTAATGTTCTTAGATTTTGAAATGTTATAATATTTTTGTATTTTGAAAATTTTGAACTATGTACAATCAAGTAAAAGAGATTATGTACAAGAAAAGATAGAAAGAGATGACACTAACTGATGAGTCTCATGCAAGAATCCTTATCATGGTGTCTTGTATCAAGGAGTGGAATCATGCATGATCATGAAGCATGATGAAAATGCTAAGACTATGGCTCTAAAAGCTATATATATTATAAATGTTCTAAAATCTCTAAAGTAAAAATTGACTTTTGGGTCCCTCTATAACTCTGAGAAGTGGATGTAACTTTAGGGCTATTAGGGATCCATCTAGAAGTAGGAGAAGTTCTCTAAACATGTGGTCTATGTGTAGACACATAAGATCTCAATGAAACTACTCTAGGTGTGAATATTATAGCTAGAAGCTACCTAGAATCTTGAAGTTATAAAAGTGTATGAAACCTCTGTATTGGTGATAGATGCCTCAACTATGTCTAAATATGAAGTATAAGAGGAACTAAAACTAGAGGAGAATCTAAAACTAGTGGTAAAACTAAAACTGGTGGTAAAACTAAAACTAGTGGTGAAACTAAAACTGGTGACTACAAACTAGTAGATGGCTTTGAAGTGAGGAGTGGTAACTCATATGGAACTCCACTGACTATAAAAAATTTATTAGTGTGAATGAATTTCATGAATATTTGAATTATAGAAGGTACTTCTCTAAGTTTTTGAATCCATAGTCTACTAAGTAACATATCAAAAAATCCTGCATTGGGAACTATAGTGAATGGTGTGGCCACATGTGTAGGACCAACCTATAGTGGAAGTACTATCTCATCCAATGAACTCTGTATATGTCCACTAAAATCACTAATAACTATTTTTGTTAAAGTGATATCTTACTTTGAATAACCCAAATGCTATATTAGTGTCAAGGTGCATATGTTAAGACTGGAACCATTATCAATAAGCACACAGTGAAAAGGTTAATTATGAATGTGAGATCTAATAAAGAGTCTATGATAATATAAATCATCATAGATGATCTCCTACTATGAGAAGGAGATATAAGGTCTAGCTAGAACTCTAGAAGTGTATACATTGAATATGTTACTTGAAAGATGTAACTCAATTAAAGGTTCCCTATATGTATCTGGTGGTAGATGTGCATATGTATGATGAACCCCTGATGTGTCCCCTATATCCTATTTTGAATGTTATGGAAACAAATATAAGAAGATTTTAAATGCTTTATCCTATGCTTTCTTTTCCAGTGGAGGCTCAACTAAAGTTCCAAGATCAATAGAGTTTGAATATATTAGGTCTTGTATCTTTTGCTTTAAATTGATGTATCTATTTATCATATGGCCTGATGCCTTATGGTAGTCACAAAATTACTTCCAATCATATTCCTTTATAAGAGGCTTTGTTGGATAAAATTCTTGAATACGAGGGAGAGATATGATATTATAATCCAAAAGCTATTGTAAAACCCTAGTTATAGAAACTAAAAGATGTGAAAAAGTATGTTGAGGGGGTGCTATCAAAACTATTCACTAAGGAGGATCTGAAGTAGCATTAATTGTAGGTTGATTATACCCTTTAGTATCATTGAACTTGACCTTATATGAGACTTTGTTTTTACTCTTATTAGTTCTATCTGATGTATTAGTGTACTTTAGATTGCCCATTGAAATTAGTTTGACTTATCTTTCCTTTCATGTGTGACAAAATTTAGTGAAAGAAGAGAATATTTTAAACATGATTGATTCATGAAGTGCTGGTAGAAGTATTTTTTTGAAAATGTCTTGTAACTTGTGATATACCATGGGGATAGTCATCTTAGACAAGATGGTCTTATACCAAAGAACATAGTCTGTGAGATGCTCATTTGGTCATTGTTTTTGTTGAGCATTTGAGCATATGAAACCTTATCACCGATGTTAATACTAAAGTGTGCTAGGAACATGTCAGCTAAAGGATTGAATGCATTGACTAACTGATTTGGTAGACTATAGAACCATTGTAATGCATAATCTTTTAGACTTCATGGAAATAGCTTGGTAAGTAGCTAGTCATTTGGGACATAATCTAAGCATGTTACATGAAAAGTTATCAAATGTGTCTCTAGAACACCCTTGCCATCATAAAGAGAAAGCTTGGGTTGAATAAAACCTTATGGTAAGGGTGTAGAAGTAATGTGACATGCCAATGGTATATGTTGTAAAGCAAAATAGTCTAAAGCTTATGTAGATCTAGAGGCACCTTGCTCAAGATATCACACCTTGTATTGAAGAGATCTTATCTCTTACACAAGGGATACCACATTAGGAGACAAAGATGTACTAGTTGTAACTGGTGGCATAGAGGTAGGTTGGGTTGCTATAAGGGGTTGTTGAGACATAGTTACCCCTGTAATGTTATTTATAATTGGTTGATCTATGGTTTTGAGAATATTGACCATTGTTCACTTTTTGTTATTCTTCTTGTCAAATTCTATGCATGTCATCTTGCATATCATGATGTTAAGTTAAAAGTTCTTGAATATCGCTTTTATTAGTTTCATCAAAACTGATATATTGGGCCATTGTTAAAGTAGGAAAACAATTTGAAATGTGTTTGAATGTTTTGCAATAAGCTGTAATAGGCAAAGTGCAAGAAAGGGAAAGTAATGAAGATAAGAAATGCAAAGTCCTAAAAATAGTGAATTATAAATTTTGTAAAAAGGATACAGAGCTCCCAAACATTTAAGGTGATAACAAAAGAAGTAGAATAGGAGCTAGTACATGCAGCTAGGGATTTTTCAAAAATATTTTTACAAAATACTATGAATTTTGAAATTGAAATTGAAATTTTGAGTTAAGTATTCAAGAAAAAAATCATAAAATTATGGGAAAGTGCTTGATTTAATGGGACCTAGTAAATGCAACTAGGGTTTTGATTTTTTTTTTTTTTTTTTGAAAATTACTATGAATTTTTGAAATTTAAAGTGATTTTTTTAATTTTAATATGCAACTGAAAATTCAAAAAATGATTGGAAAATTATTGAAAAAATACTAGAAGCTAGTTGATGTAACTAGGGTTTGAAATAAATTTATTTTAAAATTTACTAATTTTTTTAAAAATTTGATTTAAATTTTTGATTTATATGTGCAAGCAAAAAATTAGGAAATTATTGGATTAATGTTGGAAAATTATTAGGACCTAGTGTATACAACTAGGGTTTGAAATAAATTTATTTTAAAATTTAATACATAATTTTAAAATTTGAGAGAAATTTTTGATTTTAATATTCAAGTAAAAATTCAAAAATTAATGGGAAAAATTAGCTAGGAATTTACCCTATGGTTTTTAGGGTTTTCTATGCAAAATTTAAAGTAAGTCAGGTTCACCAAATGTTTTGTTATTTTTGGGAATAATGGTGTTTTATTCCTATTTAATAAACAAATATAAGTAGGATAAATTAGTAAATAATATTCCTAATTAAAGCTACTAATTTGTGAAATTAAATTATAATTTGACTTTGTCTAAAAATAGCAGTGAGAGAGAGAAAATCAAGCTTAGCTTGTTCTAAATTATTCTAACTAAGACAATGTCTAGAAATTTATGTGTAGGATTGGGACACTATTACAAATAAGATACTAGACTTCATTTTTTGATTGGATAGGAGCACTAAAATTGGATAGCTTAGGCTCTAGTGTTGTAGTCCTTCTTTGACATTATTGTCCTAGGGATTTAAGATTTCTAGGTTTTGTTCACTTGCTCAATGTGAGCTTGTGTACCAATTTATATGTCCTCATTATCAATAAATCTCCCTATACATATAATTATTAATAAAATTGTATCTTCTATGCAATTAAAATAAAATTTGGTAAATGGGAAAAGAGGTTGGTGTGTGTAAGATGCACTAGACATGCTTTACACCCTATGTGTGGGCACACTACCTACACACAAATAGTCTGAGGAGGGATAAAGCCATATGTAGTTCTCTTTTCTAGAGTGTTTTATGCAATAGTGAAATGAAATGAAAGAAATGCTAAAAATGGGTAAGCTTGAGATGATTAGGGATAGGTGTAAGGTATTGAATTGGCTTGAAAGTGTATAAGATAGATATATGTAGAGAATAGGGAAGATTGATTGAATGGTATTTATTTTATTCTTTCTTTCTTGAATGATATTTTCCAACCCTTTCCAAATTATCTTTGAATGTGATTATATATGGATCTATTGGTCATGGGTTAGATGATACTAGACTAGGCCAACATAATAAACAAGAGGAATCAGGGAAAATTGGTAATTTGGGCTCAAATTATGATTGGATAGGAGCACTAAAAAGGGGATACCTTAGGGTCCAATATTATAGTCCAACTTTTGTGTTATTATCTTGAGTAGACGAGACCTAGGGGGATGGATTATTCATGAAGAGAGGGTCCTAACTCAACTAGGGTCAAGTCTGAAAGGCCACATATGACTAAGAATCAATGAAAGTAAGCTTAATATGGTCATGAAAGAAAGCAAGAGGGACCTAAGGATTGGGTGTCATTAACCATGCTTAAGTTACCTATTTTTTTTACATTTTATATGACCAAAACTACACATGGGTAAGAAATTATGGATTCATAGTTTACTTGAGTTATTGATCCACCTACATAAAGGGTTAGACACACCATCAGCCCAATCCAATCTATTCACAAGTCATGATCCACCAAGTAGGGATGGGTAATGATGAAGTCAAAAGTAGATTGAGTTATTGATCCACCCTCATATGATGATTGAGAAAACCATCACCTTAGTCAAGATATTCACATATTTATCACTATGTGCATGCACACACATAAGCCATCACCATGTTTATTCATTGGTTTACATACCTAGTGAGGTGTATTTATTTCTTTCCTCTCTCCTTTCTCTTTACTCAGTTTTATCTCTTTAATCAATTTACTTCTTTACTCATATTAGTTTTTACTTTTGACATCTCTTAAGTAAGGATTGATTTATACATTTTTCACTTGCAAGACATGCATTGGAGCATGGTTCACAACTTAGACCCAACTTCATGAGATTCACTTCTTAAGTAAGTCTAGGTATGCTTATTTTTCCTTTATCCTAGTTATTTTACTTTTTTGCTTCTATAAAATAAGGGGGGGGAATGTAATCACTTAAAAGTGGAATTTTAATGATAAGAGTGCTACTTGAGATTGCCTATCCCTAGATTATCCACAAACCTATCCTGGAGCCTATTATCACACTTATCCAACCTTCTTGTAGGCCACAAGCATCCCTAATCAGCCATAAAGAAGTCTAGACACTCATTTCTTGATCCTAGCCTTTCATGCCTAGTGTTCTTCCACTTGGACACTAGTACCATAATAAGGACACTAGCATCGCATGGCACAAGTGTCTTAATAATGATATTAATGTACTTTCCTTCTCTTTTGCACAAATATATATCTTTTCAAATCTTAGACCTCTTAAGGTCAACCTAGACCTCTTTTAACACCTACACAAGCAAAAAAACAATATAAATACATGACTTTTATCCCTATAACCACTAAATAGAAAATTATATGTAAAATACACATTTAAAATTATAACAAGTTGTGCATAATTAAGGTTGTCAATCCCTATTCTATACTAATTTTGCATAATACAATTTACAATACTCTTAAGTTCAGATTACCCAAATTTCCATTCTCAAGCACATTCAAGGAATTCATGGACACTATCATACTAGCATGACTTGAACTTACACCAATAATTAGGTGGGGAGAATACATTAGGCTTTATCCCTCTTCAAAGTATTAGTATGTAGAAAAGTCTCATCATAATGGGGTGTTGAGGATGTTTAGCCTACCGCACTAACAAACACAGTTTTTAGGTTATATTAATATAATGCCCTAGTTACATGGAGGATTAGGGTTTTCTCAAAAATTTAATTAAAATAGGTAATATACATGGTTTTAAAACTCATGCATGTAGGAATAGACCTTAGAGATATACACATAGGTTCACCTAGAAGTTCATGGCAGTCCTGTATAGAGGACACTACCACCAATATAAAGACACTACAACCACATTTCCAATAATGGCACTACTTTACAATTAGGTCACTAATGTATAAGAGGGGTTATGACACTAGGATATTATTTACAACACTCAAATGAGCTTCTACCTTAGTTTCTAACCTCCATATCATCCATCTAAGTTGTCTTCCAGTTAATCTCTTACTGGCACTATTTATTATTATTTTTAGATAGGTCAAAGTTAGTCAATTATGTAACAAATTAGTGGTTGTATTTATTACATATTATTACCTTGATTTATCATAATTAGCTCTTTAATAAACATATGATTCAATTCATTTATGCCTTACAAGGTTAAAACATGAGTACCTTTTAAAATGTCCTTATGCTAGTTTCTATGTGTGTGAATGATATTCTAACATGTTCCTTGTATGTGGCCCCTTGGCCTTCTATTTAGGTGAATTATGTGTTTCACATATACTATATATTTATGTGTGTCATGATCATGACACCTAATTCTTGTTTGATTAATTTTCTTATATTTTTATGCCATGATGGATATCATGCATCTTCCCAATTTTCACTGCCATGATGGATATCATGCATCATCTTAATTTTTTATACCATGATGGATATCATATATCCCTCCCCAATTAGTTATATCAAACTTATAATACTAAGTTTTGATCTCTTATAGGTGTACCTAATTGATAACATCTATATTGATATTCATATTTTGTATGTTTGTTCCTACATGCATCTCACATTATTATTATACTTAGTTTATCTTAATGATGATGTCATTATTCTCCATGTTATCAATATTGATCATATTTACATATTTTACATAACATTTATCACAATTTTTTTTATTTTGAGTTAAGTTATAACATAGGCTCAACAAATTGCCTCAAAAGAGGGGGCATACATAGTGGTTTATCTTAGAGAATAATCCCATTCAGTATAATGCATAGAGAGAGATGAAAGAATTTGTAGTCCTCATACAATGGATCAAAAAAAATAATCATAAATCACTTAGAGAATCAATTTGGATAAGAACACTCAAAATGGATAGGAATCCAACCCATTGTTGTCTAAATAGGGGGTTATTGTCCTAGAGTTCAAAAAATAGTCAATTCAAGAATTTATCAAAATCTTAGGCAATCTATATTAATTTGTAGTAAGTTCACAATCTTAGTTCTCAAAATTTACTCAGATTTTGTCTCTAATTTGCTTAGATTGGCAACATCATGTGTGATATGTGTTCTAGGTTATACATAAGTTATTTCTCAACATTTTTGTTATTATTACCAAATATCAAAATATATACACACCAAATATCATATTGGGGGCATGTGTGTGGCACATGGCTTCCTCATTTTTTTAAAATTAGTTTTGTAGATGGAATGGAAACACTTGCCATTTTCCATGATATATACACCAAAATTATATTATACAAATTATCTGCACCAATTTTGTGCTAGTTTTACACTAGAAATGAGCCTTATTCCATCTATAATGGTTGGTTTACCCCTTTTTACACCAAAACACTCTATTCAAATTCATACAAGGATTCTAAATTGTTTAACTACCATGAGTATGTAATGATGGATTCAAGCATACCTTGAGTTCTTAAGCACACTCTCCTAATCAATTAGGATTGGGGCACATATAGTCTAATCCAAGATTTTCAATGAAAATGAAATATTTAAGGGGCCTAACATCTATAGTCACTAGCTTTTACACTAGAAACACAACATTTTCCATACCCAATCAATGTGTATTCCTTCCTTATTATTAGATCTATATGTTTTCTTATCTTTACTTATTGATTTTAATATTAAATAAGCACTGATTTCATAGATGTTTCATTATAGGTTTTCATGAAGCATAGTTCAACATTGTGATCTGCATTCAAGACTACATTTCAAATGTAAGTTTAAGTATGCACATTTTCCTTTTAATCTATTACTTTCAATTTATTGTGTTACTAGGGTTGGGGGGATTATAGAGATATAAATCTATATTTAATATAAAATTGAGGGCTTTTTAACCACTTTACTTCAATTTTCATATGATAAATCGCTCCTTCAAACATCCAAAATCACTTTATAATGTCTCCACCTAGATTTATAAATAGCCTAGGCTTATGCCTAAATTGATTCATACCTTTAAATTAGTTATTATTTCCCTTAGGATGGGAGTTCCCCCATTGAGACAATAATGCACCCCACTATTGTCCATATTGACAGAAGTTATCCTCTCACCAACTAATAACTATATTACAAAAGTTTAATATGTTTAAGGGTCAACATAGGATTTAGCAAGCCCATTTAAAATAATTCCAAAAATATAACTATATAATCACATTTCAAATAATTTTTTACACAAGAGGCTTTCACATAGAAAGACACCAAAATTCTATTTTCACATTAAGAGAAAATCCCCTATTTATCCCAATTTTGATCACATACAACCCTAATATCCCTAAACTAAAGTATGAATACACCTATAAGGTCATAAATCATGATTGAAGCACTTAATCACACTAGGATTACACTATCATTTAGTGTTTTACACCAATTTCACATACACTATTATAGCATGGGAAAACTACATGTATTTTTATACCTTTTTAAAAATATTGGTATGTAGGCAACACTATACATAAGGTGTGTTGAGATCAAACACAAACTCAAATGCTTGAACATTTTTACTCCATGATTTCATCTTGTCATCTTATCTATTGAGCTAGGGTTTTCAATTGGAAAAATAATTACACAATAGTCAACACAATGAATTGAAATCTCCCACATAGTCTGTAGAATAAAAAGGTGAAGGTGCATATAACCTATAAATATTAGGATCCTAATATTATTTCTAACACCATCACACCCTAGGGGAAATATTGTACCCCTACTCTATCCAATCATTGCACTCATATCTAAGAATCATGCTAACTCCTATTTCAGGTCCACATATAATCAACATTGTTAGCCTATCATTCTCTAATCTAGAATCATCCCACATCTCATTTTCCATCTAAGTTTATATTTTTTCTCTTGTATTTTCCATATTTAGTATGTTTCCATATTTAAAAAGTTTAAAATAACTTTGTGTCATTTATTACATATTTGTAGCATTCTAATTTTTCATAATATTTTACTTATTTAGGGCCCAACATTCACCTATTTCCACAAATTTGATAAAACACATACACAACTAACTATCAAATTATTCATTATCCCCTTGATGATCAACTAGGTGATTCATAATTATGTTATCTCTAAAAAAATTTTGATTGGAAGGGATTTGGTGAAAATGTTAGTAATTATTAGTCATGGATTTGTTTTACCCTTTTTTCCATACATCAATTTTTATGTTTATTGGGCACACTTTGACAATTTTGATGTTACTTGTTTATTGGGCACATTTATATAATTTTGATGTTGTTTGATTAATGGATTTGTTAATGTTTCTAAAATAAATGTTAATCTTATATATTTTCCAACCATATGACATACCCAATAGGGGTAAAAGTTTATTCATCTATAAAGATCTACAATAGTCTTGAAATTTTATTCCACTATAATGATTTATAATATTTTTGAAGTGGTTAATACTCTTATAATCTTTAATTTTTAATTATTAAGGAAAATTTATCTTTTAGGTCACAAGTATAGTGTATTTTTTTATTATTATAATAATATCTCTAATAACCCATTTGTAATAAATACTCCTACAATTTATACCTCACTAAACTTGTTGATTCTATCTAGGCTTGTGCTTAGCATTATGTTTTCAAAAACTCCTTTGTTATCAATAATTTTCCATGTATTTTAGAAAATAATTAGCCACTTTATTTTCAAGATATGGTAATGATTTTGAATACTTAGTTAAGTGTGCCATTATTCATTTCATAAATGGGTTTTTTAAGATTTTATTTACAATCCTGTACAGCTATTTTTTTCCAATTTTTTTTTTAAAATAGCTTGAAGCAAATGGTGTTGTTGTAGGTTGAATAAAAACCAAGTATAAAATTAGTTCATATAGAGGGGAATGTGACATGGAGGCCTATGAGTGGTAGCTGACATAGGTGATATATAGGTATAACAAAGGCTCAAGTGACAAGTGTCAACATAGTTCATTGTTTTTGTTGGTGAAGATGTCAAAACTGAGGATGAAAAAGAAGTTTTTATAATAAAAAATATCATGTGAGACCTATGAGTGGTAGCTGACATATGTGATATGTTTAATAGTCCTTGTATCATTTTGTATTTGATAGATAACACTGCATGTTCTAAATTTGTTTAATGACAATGACAAAGGGTCTATTCAAAATTTTCATTCAAATGCTAGTGTTATTTTAAAAGAAAATGAAATAAATGTTATTTATTTTACATAAAATATGAATTTATTATAATCATTTATATTTTTAAAAATGGTTTTCCCAAAATTACACCTTACATCTAATATAATTTACTTTTTTTAAAATTTTATTTTACAAAAAAAAATCAAATATAACCATAAAACCATCAAATATAATCTATGTAATCAATACTATCAAATATAAAATTTATAATGGAAAATAATTATGGACTAATTCTTACAAATTTGTGTGTATTTTTTTTAATGTTAATGTTATGTTGAAGGATTTCACAAGCAATTTCATTAGATATCAATTTTTAGTTTCATAGTAATTTACCCAAATGACCTACATGAGTAGTAATTTTACCAAAATGACCTCCATGAGTATTAATTTTACCCAAATGAAATTTTTAATCATGTTTTTATGGTAATAAATCATAAGGCAAGAGGGCCCATTTTAACACATAACAAATGCAATAATTTGTTAGTATGGGGGAGAAATGGTGAATGTAATTCACAACTTCGGGCTTCACACAATCTTAACTCTTTTCCCATTGACAAATATTTTTTTGAGTATAGTTCACAATAAATCCTCATTGTCTCATGATTAATACCAATATGGGATTAACCCAAATACAACCCAATCATTTATATTAATGTTAAATTGAAGGCTTTCACAAAAACTTTCATCAGATATTAATTTTTATTGGGGTTTTTTCTCAAGTATATATTTTTAAATGTTGTTGGTTGATATTCATTGTGATAAATTCAATTTGATATTTTTATCGTTTGTTATAATACTATATTTTTAGAATATATTTTTTTGCAATTAGGTGATCAATGTTGTTTACTTTATCCCCAAATAATGAGAATGTGGTAAGATTGAAAATAATTTAATCCTTTCATACTTTCCAAAGAGTCACAAATATCTCAACAACACCCTAATAAAGGACAAATGAAACTCATTTACAATATTTGATTTTTAATTATAACACTTATTTGAGCTAATACACTATTTTTTTATATGTTCTTTCTTAATTTTATTCCTCTATTTACATGTATCTATTTTATTATATAAAAATGTAATGAAAGTACTTAGATGTTTTACAATAATGGAATAATATATCACAAAATTAAGAGTAGAATAAGCAGATCCACAACAATAATTGATGAAAGAGTACAATATTAATAAATATGACCAAACCACTTTGAAGGGGAAACCCCTAAAACAATGAAACAAGAGCAAAACTTTCCATGTGATGATAAAATAATAAGCATTACCTTCTATATATAATCTACTTAGCCATGGTTATTCCATAGGTTGACCTTACGAAGAATATCAAAAAATGTGACAAGATAACATGAAAGGTATGTAAGCCACAAGTTGGCCACACATATCCCTAGGTATGTTATAGGTTAAGGACATATCATGACCCTCTCCTTTAAAATAACGTTGAATCAAATCTAGGTGATATTGTATGAAAGTTTTATCCTCCAATGTTGTATTTTCATGATTTACATTATTCTACTTGATCAAATGCTCCTTAATCTCTCTTGTTAATAGCCTTTTAGTACATGTGAAGGATGTTCTCAAGTTATATAATGAATTAGACTTATTCATATAGTTATTTTAGCTTAGTCTAGGTATAAAATCTTTGTCCAATTACCTTTGTTAGGCAAGATACATGAAATACAAGATGTATGCGAGTGGATTGGGGTAGTTCCAACTTGTATGCCACACTACTAATTTTTTTTAGGATCTTATAAGGGAAATAATACTTAGGAAAAATTTTGTTATAATTTTTATATTTATTCAGAGACATATAATTATATGTCTACAAGTGTACCAAGATCTAACAACCTATGTCAAAATGCCTCTCACTATGGTGTTGATCTGCTTATTGATTCATCAATTATGTGCCATTTATAAAATCATTTACAAACTAGATAGTACCTCTTATTGATGTTGAATATGTTATTCAATAGTTCAAACCTTGGGATAAATCTTCAATAATTAATTTATGGATGGGGGTGATAGCCATAAATGTATACATTTTGGAAGAGGTATGGAATTAAGTATTATACCACCATTATGATATTTCAATCCAATGAACCCATTATTATTGTGTATCTTATTTAAAATAAAATAGATACCCTTCTAAGAAGATTTTGACCACTTCTATTTATCAATAATATTGGGGATGATATGACAAGCTATGAGGTAACTTAGTACCCAAACATGCAAGTAAATTAGTCCAAAAATTACTAGTAAATTTGGAGTCATGATCACTTATAATGATCTTGGGAGTACTATGTAACTTTTAAATTATATTGAGAAAATTAGAAACTACTATATTGTCTACAAATGGTTATGATAAATAAAAAAATGAGCATATTTTTCAAGCCTATCCATAATTACCATGATGACATTTTTAGCTTTAGACCTCAACAATCATGTAATGAAATTTATGGAAACCTAATCCCACCTTTAGGTAGGGATGAATAAAGGCTATAAAATACATGGTTTATTAATTATTTAACCTTTGTTATTTTGAAATTTCATGCTTTCTACCATAATTTTTGTGTATCCCCCTTAAATCCTTCCCAAAAGAAATTCTTCTTGATTTTATGATAGGTTTTCAAAAATATTGAGTACCCCTATTGGATATGCATGAAACTCTTTAAGGATCTTGTGTTTGAGTTTGAAATTATTATATAGGTATAGTATATATTTATATCGTAATGCATTCCCTTTCCACTAATTTTTTTATAAACATTTGAACCATGCTAAATATTTTAAATTAGAACATGTGTATCCCTATCATTATCCCATTTGGATCTTGTCTCTTCTAACCAATCTACCTATCAAATGGTCATTGCGCATAATAATAACTTAATTAATTCATCCCTCATGGATAATGAATCTACTATCACATTCTCTTTTATTTATTATAGACTATTTCAAAGTCACATCCCAACATTTTAGTTACCCATTTTTTTGTTCTTCTGATGATAATCTTTGTTCTAAAAAACATTTTAGACTATCATGATCAATATTTACCTTAAAGTGTCTACCCATCAGATAAGGTCTCCATTTCTTAATAATAGGAACAACAACCATAATTTATTTATCATATATTGGCTTAATCCAAAATTTTCATTTGAGTTAACTACTTTCAAATTAAATGGGTCTTCCTTCCTACATGAGTACTTACCCTATGCCGTACCTAATGCATCACATTGAATAAAAAAAGTTTTGGAAAAATTAGGGTTATTCAAAATTATAATGGTGCACATAGCCTCTTTCAATTTCTCGAATGCCTTGGTGGTTATTTCATTCCATTATAAGGAGTATTTATTCAACAAGGCTATGAGTAGAGATGATATGCTACCATAAGTTTCTAAAATTTAGTGATAGTAACCTATTAGCCACAAAAATTTGTGAAGATTCTTAAGGGTCTTTGGCACTTGCCACTCCTTCATGGTTCTAATATTCTTAGGGTTGAATTTGACCCCTTCATGTGAAATAATATTACCCAAGTACTCCACCTCTTGTACTCCAAAATAACATTTGTAAGGTTTGGTATAATGTTGATGTTGTTCTATAACTAACAATACCTATTTCACATGCTTCAAATGTTATTCCAAAGTTCTATTGTATATTAGGTTATCCTTAAAAAAATACCAACACAAAATTCCTTAAGAAAGACCTAAAAACAATATTCATCAAACTCTAAAATTTAGGTGGTAAATTTGTGAGACCAAAAGGCATGACCATAAACTCTTAATGGCCTTCACGAGTTCTAAAATCTATTTTAGGGGTATCCTCATCTTTGATAAAAATTTAATGATCTATAAAATGAATTTTTAATTTAGTAAAATAAACAACACCATGTAATTTATCTAACAAATCATCAATTAATGGAATAGAGAACTTATCTTTGATGGTGCACTTATTTATTTATATATAGTCTAGGCACATCCTCCAAGTGTTATCCTTCTTATGTAAAATGACCACTAGGGACAAATATTCACTTTGGCTATGTATAATAATACTTACCTCAACCATCTCTTGTATCATATTTTAAATTTCACTCTTATGGTTTGATATTTGGTGGTGTACTACTTAGAAGGAGTCTTATAGCATGATCATGTTCTCTTCTTGTTGGTAGTCCTTTTGGCATCGCACCAAAAAAAACTAGGTGGTCATCAAGAATAATTTGTAAATATGGATGTGTAGACACATTTTTTGGTTCAAATTCTTGGTAAAAAATTTGTGTTACAAATCCTTTATCGCCTTCTTTAAGAATATTAATCATTTTATGTGAACTAACCAATTGTCAATATTTTCCCCATAATCCACATAGTTTAAATGTCCTACCTTCAGAATGAAAACACATGGATTTTTTTTAGAATTTTATCTCTATTGTGCCCAAAGTTGTGAACCATTATACTCCATAAAAAATGTTATCCCTACTAATGGAAATAAAAAACATAGGAGAATATTTTACGTAGTCTCCCATAGTTAGCTTAATATTATGGAATTTTATAGAATAGTTGATTGTGCTATCATCTGCAATCATGACCTAAAATTCTAGAGCTAGGTAAATGAAATATTTCAATTGAGTATCCATCTTATTTTTGATGAAGTTATGTGTACTTATTGAGTTAACCAACACTATCACCTTCTATTTATTAAGTAAATCCACCACCTTAAGAGTTGGATGTGTACTAATACCTGAATGTGCATGAAAATAGATAGTAGGGTGATAATATACATATTTTCCTATAGATATTCCATACCCTCACCTGATTCCTTTTTATCTTATTCATATTAATTGGTTCCTTCAATTTATAAAATTTATTTTCCATACATTTATGTCCTTTTCTCCAATTTATATCACATTCAAAACATAACCCCTTTTCATGCTTATCTTCAATTTAATGAGAGGTTAATCTTGTAAGATGAGGAATTGATTATGTTGTGGAAGTAAATTTTTGAATATTAGTTAAATCCCTTTATTTTACCAAATCTTTTTACTTCACCTTGCATGATGATGGTATGGATTAAGATACTAAATTTGGATTAAACATGTGAACCTCAAGTTGGATGATATCCTTAAGTCCACCCAAAAATAGGTCAATCATGTCATCCTAATTGATGTCATCCATGTGTAATGATAAATTCTAAAATTATCAAATATAATATTTAATAGTCCCTATTTATAATATTTTTTATAATTTATTGAAGTATTTTTTTGAGACATTATGATAGTACACTTGTAATTCCTTAGTAAACATCAATTAGGTAACAAGAAGGAACCTATTTTTGTTTTGAGTGCACAATCACCTATACCAAATGAATTTCTTAGGTTATAGATAAAAATATTCCATGACTACCTTTTATGCACATGGGGCTAAATGTGTAATAAATAAAATTTATATTTTATTGATCCAAGTGAGTGGATCCTTACCATCAAAATTAAGCTCTTCCATTTTTGGCATCATGTGATTCAAATTGGTATTATATTTATGATTTTTATGATTAGGATAACCCAAATGGTGTGGCAAAAGATTATTTTTTATAAGATGAGCTACAAGATTAGTCAACTACCCACTGATAATTTCTAATTGATTCTTCATAACATCGATGTCCCCTTTGATCATAGTGATATCCCATTTTACTATATTGAGATCATCTTTCTTCACCATGCATTATATATCTTATTGAAGTTAGTGAAATACATAAAAACCAAAGCATCTAAAGTTATAAACTCCATGTCATCCTTTTGAAGAGTTTTTGTAGTGTTTTTCCCCTTCCTACATCTGTGAGTGTTAGGGCCACCCATGTAAAAACCCTGAGATGGAGTGTTTTGGGGCCCAAAAAAGTGTACTTATAGATTATACCATTATTATGATCTCACTAAGATGAATCTAATGACTGTTAATTTATAATGACCAATACTATGGTAACAAAAATACATATTTTTGCCTAGATCATAAGTTATATTTTTTTGATCCTTCATCTTTTAGGATAATCATAGCACTAGATATAAAGAATAACATCACATAAACTTGAATAAATCAATTATTTGATACCACTTGTAATGAAACTACTTAGATGTTTCACAATAATGGAATAATATATCACATAATTAAGAGTGTTATAAGGAGATTCACAAAAATAATTAATGAAATAGTGTAATACTTGATAAATATGACTGAGCCACTTTAAGGGGGTAACCTATAAAAAAATGAAACAATAGTATAATTCACTATATGATGATAAAATACTAACCACTACATCCTATATATACTCTACTTATCCATGGTTATTACACATGCCAACCTTACTAAGAACATAGAGAAATGTCATAAGATAATATGAAAGTTATGTAGGTAATAAGCTAGCCACACATATATCTAAACACACTATAGATTAAGGGAATACCAAAAAAATCTTTTCTTTTGTGTTTTAGATTATATTAAATTTATTGTTGTGATTGGACAATTGCTCATTCTTATTACTTGTAAAGAGATAGTCAAGAAATACAACAAAGTTAAGAACATACTCCTTAAATTATATACTTATTTAACAATTCATATAAGTAAAATACAAAATGAAATAACCATCCATGATGAAAAGAGGAAGAAAGAACACTAATCTAGAGAAATTCCAAGACTCTTTAATACATGTTATAGTTAGACCTAGTGCACTAAAAAAATATTGAATAGTGGAGTGAAACTACCCTTTTGAAGTTTCAAAACCTACTTGATTATAGCTTTATTTACTATAATAATTTTTATTTTTATATTATGATGTCATTATTTATTTACTATTATATATTTTTAGACTGATAGAGTGTTAATATTTTATTTAGTTCATTCTCTACAAACTTATTTATAATTTTTTGTCATGATTTGGATACTCCACAATAATATAAATAGTACTTCTAACTTTGTCT
Source organism: Torreya grandis (assembly GCA_037957365.1). NCBI lineage: Eukaryota > Viridiplantae > Streptophyta > Pinopsida > Cupressales > Taxaceae > Torreya > Torreya grandis. The sequence goes on from JARHVA010000187.1 coordinate 1,702,947, forward strand.
ATTTAAATACTCATAAGGACTTGGTTTATGGTTCCCTTGTTTTATTAATAGTGGTTCATAACTTAATTTCAAGTCATTAGTTAAGAGTCAATTATGTGTAGCGAGTAAGGTATATATGATTCATATTTGAAGTATAGTTAGATACCTTTTACATTCATATGTTGTAATCTATATATAATATGAATGTAATTGTACTCATTATATTGTATTTAGATGATGTTTATAGAGATAAAGAACTTAGACTCTGTAGACCATAACCAAGGTGTTTGGCATCTTGGACATTTTATCACAATTTTTTTTTTATTGGGAGGTTATTTATATTAATAAAAAAAAAATTACAATTAAATAAATAAAAAATCTAATAAAGTCAAGGAGACCAAAATAGTCATTTATTTATATTTCTCATTTATGAAGACTAAACAAATGAGAAATATATATAGGTAAACTATTAAACATAAATAAATAAATATAATGATAAATATAGAATAAAAATGATGAGTTACCATAGAATTTATAGAACACTAAAGTGAAAGTAGTTTTGAAAGTTTTATGTAAAAATAATTTTAAAAACATATATTAAAATATTAAAATAAAAATATGACTGTATTTAAAAATATGTAATTAACATATAAGTTTTCCACTATAACATTTACTAAAGAAATGAGAAATATAAATAAATAAAATATTGAACATAAATAAATAAATGTAATAACAAATATATAATAAAAATGATTAATTACCATAGTGTTTATTGAAGAATAAAATGACACCAATTTTAAAATTTTTATATAAAAATATTTTTAAAAATAAATATTATAATATTAATATAAAAATTTGACTATTAAAAATATATAATTAACATCTAATTTTTTCACTATAATGTTGTCTTGACCACTCTTCCATTCACATTGTACACATTATTAATTAGATATATTACACATTCATGATATGTTTTAATAGTAATATAAGTGAATTTTAATTCTGCAAAGCGTATGACCTTGTTTCACACCCCTAACAAAATAAACATATGTGAGAGGTATTAAAATAAACTTGCACAAGTAATATGATCTGTGAGATAATCTTAATTAAAATTAAGCATCAGTGTCAACACTAACATGTTGGTGGAAAAAAACAATAATGAATAATGAAAACAAAAAAGGACCACACCCCCCCTCCCCATCCCAAAAAAAAAAAAAAAAAAAGACAACATAACATAACATAACATTAAAAAAAATAGAGATGGATTAAAGATATAAGGATTTCATAGTCCACGGATCATTGGGAATAATTTAAAAAAACTATGTGAATATTTTTAATCAATGTTTCATAACTCACCCTTTGATCCATCATTAGGATTCAAGATGATTTTATTTGATGATATATCATAAGGTGTGATATAAAAAAATGTTTAGTAATATTTACATTATTTTTTTACAAAAAGGTTGATTATCTTTAAGAAACCCATTGTATAAATATTATAGGATATTCAAGTCTTGAATATTCTTGTCACTATTTCCTCTACTTCTAAAATTTTATGGATTTATCTAGACCTTCATGGAAGTAAATAACCAAAAAAATGTTCCTAAACACCCATACATGCTATGCACTTGGTTTAAACACACTATTTTGTTTCAGTCAACTCCTAAGACACTCAAAAAATAAGAAGAATGAAAAATAACCACTAAATTTATTTTATGATAACCCTAAAAGCTGTAATTATATGTTTACACTAAATAAATAAATGGAGGAGAATCCATTTACATCTATAACTCTACCCATTTAGTGTCTTCATGCCAAACTACCACTTTTTGTAAAGGCAAAATAACTACTTTATGCAAAGACACATGTGTAACTACCATTGTCAAATGTGAAACCATAATGTCACATGTGAAACTTCCATGTCACATGTGCAACCACAATGTCACATGCACAACTACAATGACACATGTGCAACTGCAATGTGGTTCCACAAGTGATAATTATAAAATGACCACTTACACTAGAAGGTGGTTCTATCTTAAGCAATTTTACACTTTGTACTTTATTTTCTTAGGGAACTTGATCAAATGTACTATACACTACAATGTCTAGATCACCTTAAAACCTATTTTAATATATATCCGTATACTTTCTATATCACTATGTTATTGATTGAAATTCATTTAATTAAGAGTGTTTTGATAATGTTTCAAGTAAAGTTCTTAGTCATTCTGACTATTTCATGAGAATAATGGCATAGATGATTTGTTAAAACTTTCGTGATTCATAAACCATTAACTAACACATACAACTTATTTGGCTATCTAATTATTAAATAGAATATCATACCACCATAAACATAGGTAAGATTTTTTTTGGTAAGGGTTTTGCATATATTTCACTACACTTAAGGGTGATGAGCTAGTCTATATAATATTCTCCTCCTTAGATCATGTATCAATTATATAGGTGTAACCAATAGAGATTTGGAATTCAATGACACTACAAAGATTCATGAAGTTCATTCTAAAGGTATTCCATGAGGTAATGAACATGTCCTATACTCTTTGCCTCATGTTATCTTATAATATTTTGAATTTAACAAGGCATGCCTTTATTTTGAAAATTTTACACTTGTTACTTAGTTGGTTGAATCCCCTAAAAATTCACTAAAATCAAGGGTACATAATACATGGACATCCCCCTTGGTGTCAAATAAGAGGGTGTGTAAAATATGACAAAGGTATCTTTTTATTTAAATTTAATAACGTTGAGCATTGTCAAGCCATAGTTTCCCATGGTCCTTAGTTCATTCACAACATGTTAGCTATGTTTTCATACTAGACTAAAATTTTTGAAGTCTTTGATCATGCCAAACTAAAAATACTAGTATGGATTGAGTTTATTAGTCTGCCTTCCCCATTTAGAGTTTTATTACTAGTTAATCAAACCTCAAGGTCACTTTATTTTCCATGAGCAATCCAATTTTTATGTAGACATACCATATAAACATGTTTGTGTAGAAGTTGATATTTTGAAAGATCTCAAAGATTTTGTTGATATTCAAATTTGTAAAAAATATCTCATGTAATGTGTGTTATATATCAATATGCCTAATACATCTCTAATTCTAAACCATGAATCACAAAATCTATGAGTTCCCTTTAATGGCCAACTTTCAACCATCTACTTAGTCCAAAATTCCATATAAAGTGAATAAAGTTGCATAAACATCCAAAAATAGATGGGCCACTATGACCAATAATAAAATCAATCAAAAACCCCACAAAGTGGGTAAATCCCCAACCTATATATACACCCATAAAATGTTTAATGATGATTATCAAGAAATCAATTCTTACCATTACTTAAGTGACACTACCTATTATTCACATTCTACAAGTGATGCATTTTTTTTTATTGTTCTCAAAGATAACCAAATATTTATTATCCATCATAACCTCTTCTTGAGGAGATTATTTAGGAAATATTTATAGTTTAATGGTTTTTTATCATACTTCAATTTTTTGACACTATCGTAGCCCATCTTCACCACCAAAAAATGGTGAATATGTACAATAAAAATGGCAAACCTTTTTATTAAGTGAGTTATTACAAGGAAGTAATTAATCATATATATATATTTCAACATTATAGGATGATGAAAAAGATTCCAATATGAATTTTGAAATTTCCTAATGTTAGTGTACTCATGGACTGTGTGAGGTCTTATTGACATGTTGTGTGAATTCTCAATGAGGGACACTTTTTTTTTGTTTGCTATGATAAAGATTTTATGTTTTTTAAAAAATAAAATTTCTAGATTTTCTCAATTCTAACATTTGTTCAAGAGTTACTTTCCAGATGTCATACCATGAATGTAAATCTTGGGAAGTGGTAAAAATTAGTACCCATTTTTTATTGTCAAATATTTTAAGTTTGGTTTTATACCCCAGACATTGATTAGTGTGTACCTTATTTGATTTTAATGGTTTTTCCATCAGTATTACTAGAATTTACACCTTCAATGATGTTATTTAAAGGTTAAAATTTTGGAAAAAAATTTTTAAGACACTCATAAATCCAAAAAAGATGTTATGTAATGATTTTAACATGATTGAATCTTGGGAAGACAAAGAAGGTCTCCTCCCAATGTAATGGTGTATCAATGAGAGATAAACATGGTTTTACATGTGCAATAAGCTTTGGATTTATAATTAAAACCACCACTATTGGCTACCCACCACTTCCACATGGTTCACATGGTCCAAATTCATATATTTAAGTAAAACATATGTCAAAAAGACTTGATTGAGTTTTATTTAGAGAAAAAAACATATATACCTTTTCAAATAATTTTGATCACCTTATTAGTGTCATTTTAGGAGTTTTATTATCAAACCATTTCCCCATAAAATTTGAAATTGAAATACTAATCCCCCAAGTCAAGAATGTTAATTCATAGTTTTGTCTCAATATTGCTCATTTGCATCATTCATAGACTAGGAAGCACATTACTAGAATCTCAAACTTGTCCTATCATATATTGGATAATCTATATGAATAAAGTGGAAAGAAGTCACCATCAACCAAATTGAATATTTTTTAAGCATTTATGGTAAATAAGTAGCTAGGTTTTGTTGCAAATATCATGACTCCTCATACTATGAATACCTTAGGATTCAACATCAACTAGATTTGTCTCTTGTTAATGATTTATAAAAAAAAACAATTTGCCTTATGATGACATAAAATCAAAGTGGAAAAACAATATCTATCTCATGGATATTACATTAGAGCTCATATAATTAGTTAAAAATTTGAGATAGAGTGTATAAGGAGTTTTTGCTCTCTTATATTCTAGGAAATTAGTAGATCATGTGAAAACCATCAAATATATAAACATGTGTTCACCCATCTACTTGATATTTTCTGAGCTTTTGTCTCCCACTATCATAATGCATTTTTTTCTCAAACTTCCACACCTATGTGTGAATATGATCTTATGAATCTCCTACAAGTTATTTTTTGTGACCTAATTAAGGGATAACATGTAGTTTGGGATCACATTAGTTATATTTAGGACCTCCATGAGGCTATTAAGCACATGGATTTTGATAAAGCGCCTAGTGTTTTATCTTGAATTGAATTAATGTGGTGATTAATCCTAATTCAAATAATTAGAATAGAATAATTTAGGATGTTTTAAATACACTTATAAATAATAAATAAAAGATAAATTACTAAAATACACAAAATTAAACAATTGAAATAAGACAAAATTATGAAATTGAAGGATGACTTTAGATTTTTATTTGTCTAATTGACTATGTTGGATGAAGGAATACAAAAGCATGAGAATAGGAGGAAACCCAAGATCTTCCTAGAATTTGGATCTAAGACCATGTAAGGACAATAACTATATATAGGGATAATACAACTAGTCATTATTAACCCTACATATCAATTTTGTCCTTTTATATAAAATATTAATTTAGGGCATATTTATATGTGATAGTGGAAAATATGCCAATGTGCACTTATTTTGTATTTAGAGATGTGCATAAATTTTTTGGATAGATTATTGAATTTTTAAAACCCTAATAGGGTATGGAATGATTGAATGACTTATAAGTATGAAAAAGATGAGTGTAGTTTGGTTGAGCTAACCCCAGTCACCCCCATGATGACTAAATAATGCGTACATATCTAATAGTCCAAGGAGGGAAATCAAACCCAATGTAGTTATCCCACCTAAGTGATTCATGAAAATGTTCTCCTTTGACTATATGAATTCATCTAGAATCAATTTGAATATATGATCATGCTAGATTAAAATTGCATCAAATTGGCTTGAGACTTGGGTAAGGACAATTTGAGGTGATTAGAACATGAATTGAGAATAATAGATAAATTTTACTTAGTGTGCACTTATTTAACTAAGCCTTTGAATTGAAATTATCAAGTTATGTAATAAATGACTTGAGTGTACTTTTATAGCAATTCAAAAGGGATGACCAAATTCTAGGAAGCCTAAAAACATGAAGGATGACATAAGGGAGGGTTAAATTTGAAAATATAACCATTGGCAAGATAAAAAGATGAACACTAGATATGGATAATAATTTTATCACTATTATCCCTATTGGGTGATTGTGTCTCCTAGGGTGAAATGTTTTACTTTAGGTATGGGCTAAGGCATACATATGCATAGCATAAATTTTAGAAATAATAACATTTATATATGTGACCTATGATGTTCTTAAGATAAATAGGTCCCCTCTTATGCTTATGATAGGGTGGAGAAAATAAATATGTACTAAATAAGTGCACAAGTTAATTAAGGATAAAAGGGGGTAAATTAGATATGATCAAGTATTTATGTCTAGATTTAGGTCACTATACTTGGTATTGATGGGTTTCCTTGTGATTTATACCAAGTGTTGTGGGATATTATTGGTTTGAATCTACATAAAGTCTACTTGGAAGCTATTTAGACCAATACACTTGGTAAAATTATCAACCAAGATAATATTAAGTTTATTCTAAAACCTAGGGACCCATATCTTTTAACAACTATAAGACAACTACCATCCGTAATTATCCTACAAAATGTTTTCCAAATATCTCACTTTATGGGTTAGATGCGTATTATGCCTCATTATTCATCCTGAGAAAACTTGCTTTATTCATAATAATTATATCATAGACAATATTATAGCTATTTCAGAAGGAATGAAATGGGCTCATTCCTTAAAACACAAGGCTCATCAAAATAGAATTTTAAAAATATTATGATAAGATTGTGTGCCTTTTATCCTTTCCATGTTGTAGGGTCTAGGATTTGGGACTAGGTTTTTTATAATTATGAACATGATTTTCCAAGATGTTGGTTCTTTTATAAGTATTAATAGTGTTCAATCTGATTAATTTTTATTTCTCAAATCTATTCATCAAGGGTGTCTAGTTGGTCCATCTAAATTATTTTTTGTTGCTAAATATTTTAATAATTTGTTAGCTGACAATACATCTAGAGGTTTGGTGAAATGTATAACCCTCCCCCACTCCCAAAAGTAGATGGTTAATGGTCATTTTTTTATTATTATTTTATCACCTTGGTTGAAGAGGAGACTTATATCACTAAATCCATGGAATGTTTAGATATTTTTTTATATCTTTTGGATCTTCTATTTAATGTAAGAAAACACAATGTTAAAAATAATAAAAATATCATTTACCTAGTTGGATACACAAATATAAATGGTATTGGATAAAACTAGGTTAATAATTTAAATTTATAGGCATTCATTTTGATTTCCAAACTCCCCCTTTATACCTTTGGAACTATGTGGTAAAAAGAGAAGAAAAAGATTGGATTTTAGTTCACCAAACTAATTTCCTTATAAGGAAAACTCCATGTTTTCTCTCAAGTGTTGAATACTACCAATGTTTATTATTCATATTATTAGGATCATTTGAAATATAATTATTCCAAGCTTAAAATATTATTTACGGACTCTCTTTGGTCCAATTTAGAATATTCTAAAAGGTTTCATAAAGTAGCATGGGATATTTACTACATACCCAAAAAAATAGGAGGGTTAGGTCTTTTGGATATCAAAATTCAAGGTCCTACCATTTATTTTAAATGGATCGTTATATATTTAGAAGGTGAGGAGTATTTAAAAAATATTCATAGGAAATGTATTACCTAAGGCAATCCTTTGGGTAAAAATACCTAGAATGGTTTAAACTGATAATGTCTTCTTCTCACACAAGTTTGTATGAAAATAGTAGGTAATTTTGTTACTAAAAGTATATGGAAAGCTTTAGAAATTATTAAGCCTCATCTAAGATGTGATTAATATGAATACAAAACTAGGATTTATATAAAATCTCATCCTCTATGGTGGTCTCCAATTCTATCTTAATAGGGCATTCCTTTTTCTATGGTCCATTAGGTTAAAAGTGTATAACTTTTTAGAATGGGTAATAAAGTCACATTTATCAAAACCTACATACATGTTTGGGGTATAAACATTGGTTAGTCCTTTGTTATCATGTTATGTTTATTTTAAATGGATTGAAATTGATTGAATTGGAGTGAAAAAAATTCATTTAAATCTATAAGCCATATGTTGTGGTTGATTCATTTTTAAGTGAAACTTATCTTATGGGTTCTCTCATTTACCATTACAATGTTTTATTTTGGAGTTGAACTTTTCTTGATTGGTTATCTCTATCTTTCAATGCATAGTTATTTGTGTTAACATATTATGTGCATTTCCATATACTCATGAGTATTGGGGCATATTTATTCCTAACTTAAGATTTGGAATAGTTACATAATTTAGAGGAAAGATCACCCAAACTCTCTAACACTTCAATGAGGAATCATCATCTCCAATAAGTTACAAATACAACATGGATTTCACCAATGCATAATGTACTCTAACCCTTACTCCTTCAATTTAAGATTTCACATTTCACATATGGACATTAATTAGTTCATTATCATTTCAAGTTTTCATAGAACAAAAGGGAGGAATATTTAGATACTAAAAAATGTCTTAAATACTTGACAATGACAAACTTGACACACATTTACTACACATTACTTGACCACCCAAACAAGGTCCTAATTTACCATCCACTTATATTTACATTTTTTCTTATGATTCAACCCTTCAATTATATTATTATATACCTACATGAACCTCACTATCTATTTCAAACCTAATAAATATTATAAACTAATATATCCAAACCCTCAAATTAGTTCACTTACACATGGGTCATTTTTAAACTATAACTATTACCACCAGTCAATAATGACCTACATTGGTTAAAATTATACTCCTCCCATCAACAACTATTTTATAAAATTAAATCCATCCTTAGGATAAACCCATAAGGATATCATGTTGGTCATGTGAGGAATTATTCAAATGGATACATATATAAAGAAAATAATGTCTCATTTAAAATGGATCTAACACTTATCTATTTCCCATATATACATTATTTCACACTAAGCCAATCTACCCCATTCTTTTTGTCGATGCATGTAAATGTATCATAGGGTTTGTATAGTGTTGAAAACACTTCTCATTTAAAGATTTAAATAATCTTATGCATGAGTTTCTATTTATGATCTTCTTGAGATTTTTGGTGGAGTAGCGGTCAAGATATTTGACTATTTCAAAAAATGATTATGCAAGTGGTTGTTGGGATCAACCCTGGTCCTAAAGTTTTGTGAAGATAAATGTAATTTTAGCTAAAATTTATGAATAATGATCAGAACCTAAAGTCTATGACTCTAATCTAGAATGAATATTAACAATGTGAAAGTAAACTACATTTGATCAAAAAATGAGAAAAAGGTAGGGTAAGGTAGAAAGAGAGATTTTTTTATTCTTTAGTTCAAACATCTTGACAAAGGTTATAATTTCATCAGAGATATACATCTTCAAACTAGTATATGACATGAAATTACTAAATAGTATATATCTTATCATATACCAAACAAATGTCTAAGGATATTTGAAAACATGCAAATTAGAGATCAACTTCACTTTAAAGATTTACTTAAACAAGAAAATTACACTTAAACATATTCCATAAAATCAATGATATTGAAATGAATCTAAAAAACTTCAGTCAACCTAACATAAATATGAAATTAATAACTTTGAATTAATACATGCAAATATAGACTTCATAAAATCAATTTAAATCTAAACACTAGAATAAATACTTGAGGAAGAAACCATGATAACAAACAAATAAGTAGAATCAAAAAATATTCATAGAATCCTCCTGCTTGTATTATTTTCTCCAAAATTTACAAAATATTTTTTGCTCTCAAAACTTCCTTCCGATTCTAATTATAATACCCCCTTTTATAGGTTGGTAATATAATCTATGGGATATTTTGGTTAGTCCTTATCAAATGGGAATTAGATAAGTGTCAAAAACAAATATACTCTTATAAATATTATAATACCATTAACACTTTTCAAATGTGACTAACCTATAAGCCATGTGCCTTGATACATCTAACTATGTGGCATCTCCTTGCCATGTTATTTATTTAATTGTAAAATATAACTATTGTTGATTTGGACATGTGTCTTCATCTCATCTCAAACATGTGTCTTCATGTCATGTACCTTGTAGCTTTATCAAATTTTCTCCATTGATATCATTTGGAGTCTCCTTACCTTGAATTTTAATGTTGGCGATTGATCTTTGATTTAGGATTTTGAAATTGTGACATTCGATATCCCTACATGCCTTTTATGTACCCTACTAACATTCTCCATCTAGTTAATGTTTTTATGCCATGTGGAAAACTTGAATTTAATCTAGGCTTATTGACTTCTTGAATTGATTTGCATCATTAATATATCTATATGGTTGAATGTGTGTTGTTGATTTACATAATTAAATGCATGTCATTGATCTACTAAACATATGATAAAATGTGAGTCATTGATATTTGATCTAATTCACCATGATTTTGATACCTATCACCATCATGTTCAATCTCAAGATCCTTTAACTTATTGACTTCATGCTTACCATTATATCTCCATCTACATAATTGATGCATATGGTCAATCTATCTTAAATTACTGACCCTAGTATTCAATGTGGATCATTAATCAAAATTTATATGTAAGAATATGCACCATCGATATTTGATCTGGGGAACTTTGACTTATTAACTTTAAGAAATCACCTATGTGCCATTGATCTTTGATATGATTGAGTGAGGTTTTGACACTTGGTAACCCTGCATTCAATTTTGTAGCTGTGAATAATAAAATCAGAGAATAAGTACTCAAGACATATAATGACTTAACATAAATCTTAGATTAAAATTTTAATGAATTAATAAACTTGATCAAAACTTAGGCTAAAATTAAACTAAGACTAATATGGAATAAAGTGACCCATAAAAACTATGAATCCATTTTAATAATAACTTAGGATAAAGAAATTTATACTAAAGTTTTGAATGTTATTTAAAATCAAATTCAATTAATCAATTAAGGACCAAATGTTAACATAATGAATCAAATGGGACCATATTAGTTAACCAAATAAAGGTCAAATTAAAATTGAAGCATAAACCCATGAACATTTATTCGTTCTAATTAAGATCCATTGATCTTACAAGATGGAAACACATGAACCAAATTTTAGGAACATTAGATAATATCAAATGCAACTTATGTGATAGCATGTCAATGTAAGCTAGATCAAAGAATGATATTCAACAATGCACTTTGATCAAATTGAATTCATAATTCATAACATAGTTTTTAAAATTTGAACAAGGGTCATTTTTTAGAAATGGGGGATGTTGACCTCAACAAATGGTGACTTCTGAGGGAACATTGTAGAATGTTAGAATTTAGATACTTTTGGTTAAAAATAATAATGAGACTAATCATTCCACATGATCAATTACCATTATTAAGATCAATTCATAGTCAAAACAAGTCTTACAAATTCAAAATTAAGGTCAAATATCAAAATTTAGTCATGTTGTGTGTGTGTTTTGATTCATTTACTGATTTCCATTGGGATTCAAAGAATAACTTATATATTTCATGGCATTAATCATTAACATAGATTTGTAACATATGTATATATATATATATATTCATTATGAATCATGATTTATAAAAGGGGAAGGCTTGGGCATTGCTCTACTACCAACTAGGTATCCATAGCCTTGATAGATATACGTTTGGTTCCACTCTAGGCCTTGCTTTCTTGCTAGTCAAGCATCCATAACCCCAATAGAGGTTACCAAAATCACATTTGCTGAGAAACCTTTTATGTTTTTAATAAGAATTTTATTTTTGTATTTTTTAACTATAGTTAGCTTTCCAACAAAGGTTGGGAACCAAAATTAGCTAGGTTTTTGGGATTTTTGTCAAATGTTAGATTTTCAAGATAATCATCCTTGGTCATAGACTTCATCCCAAGTAATAATTTTCTCTAAGTGCTGACATTACTTTGTTTTAATAATTCAAAATTTCACTTAAACACATGCAATCCTTATTGAAATCAAACTTAGATCAAAATAAAGTTTAATATTTTTAATGAATAATTAGTCTATATATTAATTTTCATCAATTTCTTAGAAACATAACATTAAGCTTAGAATTTATAAAATCCATTATTAACCAATGTTTAAGAGTCATATCTAAATTCTTGGTTTATGAAGTTCTTTTAAGCACTTAGATGGATTTGGAGCTTGAAGAATTATCCTAGAAAGATTTATTGGAATCCAGAAAACAAAGAAAATAAAGTAAACACACAAAAATTAAATAGATATTCACAAACACTATTTACAAATAAGGGATAGGAATGAAAATAATCTAAACCTACCTACACTAACTCTACCTAATATTATAGATTAATCCATAAATAACTCACTGGATATTACCTAACAATGACAAACTAAATCATACAAAATTTAACTTGATGACTCTTTTGACTAGAAAATAGACGCCTTTAGGCTTTGTAACATGTTTTCCAACTATGACACAATAAGACCAAAATAACAATATTTTCTCCAAGATTGAATGGAAAGATATTTAATCCACCATAGAACCTTAAAACATGATTACTTCCTTTTTATGGAATATTCTTGTAAATAAGATCACTTATATGTTTATTTATTATTTATGATGCATATTGGATTCTATCTCCATTCTCAGGTACATGGATTGAAGATATGGATACAAGATCTAATCATCTTCTTCCCAAATTATTCTTTCTTGCATTAATAATTCTAACTCTACTTCATTCATATATTGATCATGACTTGTCTCATTCTCATTTAAAGTTTGTATTGGAAAATAAATTGGTATGTTTAGATTGATTTATTCATTAGGCTCCATTTGAGGTAATTCTCTATCAAATTATTCAACTTATTAATAGATATCTAAAAAATTCTACAATACATCATTAATTTCTTCTTGATGAACAGCTACAACAATAACTTTTATAAAACATTCCTCAATCTCCATATGAGGTGGGGATGGAATATCAATCTTTACACAAAAAAATCTCCAAGTCATCTCAAAAGATATCTTCATCATGATCAAATGAAAGGACATGAAATTCATTTTCAATCTTATAATTTGAAGCATGTTGATCATATATTTATAACATTTTGATGGAGTCATATGAAATTTCTTGATCTATTACACTTGTTTCATCTTCATCTTCTATAGTGAATTGCATCTCATCTATCCAATTAAGTTCCAACTCATCTTGCTTTGGGATATCCAAAATAGCATTGCCTTATGGAAGCTCCAAATCATTGGTGGAATCATTTGATGAAACATTAATCTATTATTCTATTTTATCATCTACCAGCTTAAGCTCTTCAATTTCATTCAAGAAATCATGGTATAATTACTACCAATGATCATATTCTTTAGGAATATTCTCCATTTCAATAATGAATCTATGTGAGTTATCCTTCAGAAGAAAGATTAGCTTGTACTTGATCTATATCAGCTACTACAACTTCTTGATAAATCTCTTACAACTCATCTTCTTTACCTACAAGTGTTTCAACAATGATGTTATATTGATCTTCAATTTAAACCCATTTCACATCTTTAGGAACTCCATTCATCTAAGATAAAACTTCTTTAATTACTTCATAAAGGATAAGATCTTTCTCCATGATTAGAGTAGTAGATCTCTTCTCTCTTTGCATTATTTCTTGAATATATTTCCATGAATGAAAGGATTTGGGCCTTTAAGGAAGAAGGAATTGAGGCTGAATGATCTCTAGATTAGTCTTGACTTTAGCTTCTTAGCTTAAGCTTGAATATCCTTGTTTCTTCATAGAATATTGTACCTGATTCCATGTCATGAACTTGGATTTAGAAACTTCTTTAATTGGACTTGTGGCAGCCATGGGTGTGAAAGAAGAACTAGATAAATCAACATTATTTCTAGAGTTACTTCCCTTTATAGGTTCTAGATTGTTATCTATTTTTGGATTAGGAGAAGTCACTATTATTTGGTTTAGTAGAAATTTTCATTAGTTGATTTTTTTATTTGTTACTCAATGGATAAGTCTTCTTTAGATACTATTGAAAATCATGAATTTCCTCTAGAATGTCTTTAGGTTCATTATCATCTTGAAATAAAAATCAAAGGTTTCCACCATAAGAGTTGTTTCAAAAAATTTAGATGTATCTATAGAAATAGGTGACCATGAAACATTATATTTGTTAAAAAAACTTCAAATGTATCCAATTCATCTTGAAATACTTCAACAGCATTGCAAAATTCTATACAATCTAATTCATCATGTTTTGAAGTGTTATGAACCCTAAAAAAATAGTTAAGGCTACATCACAAATGTTTATTTTAGGTATATTCTTAGTTGTAAATGACTCATTATTATTTTTTTTGTTTCTATTATGAAACCTATTTGTAGGTTTGTTAAACTACTAATAAGAATAATTTTTATTGTAATTCTTCCTAGTGTTACTTACCTATTTTTGTAATTGAAGAGAATTAGTGCTCAATTTTTGAACCATTTTCAATATGGATTCATTTTAATTCTTAGGTGCCTCTAAATTATGGATTAATTACTATTAATATATATTATCACCATATATTGTTTATCTTATGGATGGGATCCACTTTTAGACTTATTTACCAATCCTAGGTTTTGACCAAGATGAGCATGACTCAAAGGCAACTAGTTTAAAACTAGAGTTTGATTCAAAGAAAGCATGTTCTGATTAACATTTGGGATGATATTCAGTATAGGAAAATTAGGAATGACATATGCTAATTGAACTTTGGGTTTCATTTGATCACTAATTTTCATAGCTTCATCATATGCAAAAGTTGAGGTATCTATGACCCTAATAACTCTCTTCATAAATAAATAAGTCATTAGATCTAAAGCATCCTTATAAATCTATAAAGATAAAGCTTAATCAATATTATAGGGAGTTATAGTTCTACTAAACATATTTTTAAATATAACATTGAAAGCTTTCATTGTTTCATTTGAATCTCTCTTCACTATAGTGAATTATTGATATAGAACATAGAGACTGATGATAGTTCTAAAATAATAAATGAAATAATTATTGAAATCAGTCCAAATGATGATTTAACCTTTATAAAGATTAATAAACCAATCATATGATACATCTCTAAAGGTAAAAGGAATTAACCTGTAAGCAGCATCTTCATGTATTCCATTTAACAATATTAAGGTAGCCTTAAAAGATTTGATGTGTTCTTCAATAGTAATAATGCCTATAGGACTAAATTAAGGTAAATATTTCTTTGAATTTATCATTAAGTTATGTATCTATGTAATATCTAGCTAACCAAGCCATACCTTGATGAGTATTGAATACAACAACAAAAATAGGTGAAGTAGGTTGAGATTTTGAAACTCTATATTTACCTTTATACACTATTCTTTTCCTATGAATTTTCAAGGAAAAAAGATGTAACCTTGTCTCACACCTTGACCTAGTTCTTATTCATGTTAGTTTCATCTTGTAAAATACACATCCTATTCAAAATATGATGTAGAAACCTTATCTTTTCAAAGAATGGTTCAATTCTTACAAACAAGTAGATTTGTATGTTTAGATTTTTAAGTTCAAGCAAAATTTACACAAATTCATACAAATATGTCAAGGAATGACTATCTTTAATTGTATTAGCTTAAAGACACATTGAAACTTGTGAATATTAATGATCTTTAAACATAATTACTATCACTAACCTTAAACATGTCAGATTCATAAAGTTTAAGCAACCTTTGCAATAATTTCACATAAATATTTAAATAATAACTATTTTTAGCTAAATAAGCCTAAATAATTATCTAAAACCATGAATATTAGTTATCTTTACAAATTTAAGCTAATAAAAACATAAATATGCAAATGATTAAATGATCTTTGAGTAAAATTCACTAAAATCAGCTCAAGATACTTCATATTTACAAATCTTTAGCTTAGGTCCTCCTTCTAGCACCAATTTCAAAGGAATATTAAGGCATGTAAATGTATCATAGGGTTCATATAGTTTTGAAAACACTTATCATTTAAAGATTCAAATAATATTTTGGATTAGTTGTTTGTGATCTTCTTGAGATCTGTGGTGGAGTAGCAGCCAAGCTATTTGACTATTTCACAAAATAACTATGCAAGTGGTTGTTGGGAGAAACCAAGGTCCTAAATTTTTGTGAATATAAATGTTATTTTAGAAAAATTTAATGAATAATGATTAGAACCTAAAGTTTAAAACTCTAATCTAGCATGATTATTAACAATAAAAAATTAAACTATAGTGATTTGATCAAAAATGAGAAATTATGTATGGTAAGGCAAAAATAGAGATGTTTTTGTTCTTTAGTTTAGAAATATTGACAATGATTCTCATTTCATCGAAGATATGCATCTTCAAACTAGCATATGATATGAAATTACCAAATAGTATAGATCCTATCATATAACAAGAAAATGTCTAAGGATATTTGAAAACATGCAATTCAGATATCAGTTCCACTTTAAAGATTTACTTAAACAAGAAAATTGCATGTTCACATCTTCCATAAAATCAATGATATCAAAATGAATCTAACAACCTTCAATTAACCTATCATAAAGATCAAATTAATAGCTATGCATTAATACATGCACATCTAAAATTCATAAAATAAATTCAAATATAAACACTAGAACAAAGACTTGAAGAAGTAGCAATCATAACAAACAAACAAGCAAAATGAGACAATCTTCATAAAATTATCCTGCTTGTATTATTCATTCCAAAATTTAAAAAATAATTTTTGCTCTCAAAGCTTCTTTCCTGTTATAATGATAATACCCCATTTTATATGTTGGGAAAATAACCTATATGATATTTTAGTTAGTCATTATCAAATGGGAATCAGATAAGCATTAAGGACATATGTCCTCTTACAAATATTGTAATACCAATAACACTTTTCAAATGTGACTAAAGTATAAGCCATGTGCATTGACATGTCTACCTATGTGGCATCTCTTTGCCATTCTATTTATATAATTTTAAAATATGAATGTTGTTGCTTCAAACATGTGTATTCATCTCATATTTAACACATGTCTTCATCTCATGCCTCTTACATCTTGATGAAATTCACTTCATCAATCTCCTAGGGAATCTTCTTTCCTTGAATTTCAATGTTAGCCATTGATCTTTGATTTTGGATTATAATATTGTGATATTTGGTAGCCCTGAATGCCTTCTATGTACCCTACTAACATTCTCCATCCAGTTAATGCTTTTATGCCACATGGAAGCCTTATATGTAATCTAGTCTTATTAACTTCTTGAATTGATTCACACCATCAATCTATCTACATAGTTGAACATGTGACATCGATCTATCTTGGCTTATTGATCCTAGTCATCAACATGGATCGTCAATCATAATTTGTATGTAAAAATATGCACCATCAATATTTGATCGATGGAACTTTGACTTATTTACTTTAGGCAATCACCTATGTGTCATTGATCTAATTGAGTGAGGTTTTGACACTTGGCAACCCTACTTTCAATATCTTACCTACGAATAATAAAATCAAAGAATAAGTGCTTAGGATATATAAATACTTAGTATAAATCTAAGATTAAAGTTTTAATGAATTAATAAACTCGATCAAAACTTAGGCTAAACTTAAACTAAGACTAAGATGGAATAAAGTGACCCATTGAAAATATGAATCCATTTTAATAAGAAATTAATCTAAAGTAATTTAGACTAAGATTTAAAACGTTATTTAAACTTGAATTCAATTAATCAATTAAGGATCAAATGTTAACATAATGACTTAAATGAGACCATATTAGTTAACTAACTAAGGGTCAAATTAACATTGAAGCATAAACCCATGAACATTTGTTCATTCGAATGAAGATCCATTGATCTTTCAAGATGAAAACACATGGGCCAAATGTTAAGAACATTAGATAAGATCAAATGAAGCTTATATGTTATCATGCCAATGTAATCTAGATCAAAACATGATATTCAATAATTTAATTTGATCAATTTTAATGCCTAATTCATAGTATAATTTATAAAATTTAAACAAGGGTCCTCTTTTCTTAGAAATGGGGGATGTTGACCTCAACACTTCCCAATTCAAAAAATTATTATTAAGAATAGTCACAACCAATTTTCAAGCACTCAAAAGCCACATGAAAACAAACATTTACAAGTGCAAAATTCAATCACTATTTGCATTCACATATCAAATGAGAACAATTGTATAATCAAACTAGGTGGGAGAACTATATGTGGCTTGATTTCCCTCTGAGTATTATATATGTAGGTAGTGGCCAATCATTAGATGGGGGTGATTGACATTAGCTTAGCCCATTAAAATTCTCCCAATTTTATAGGGTTTTATCCATCACAATCACATATAGGGTTTTCAAGGTGAAGGACATTGATTTCTAGATCTATGTACACCATTAGGATTTGGGATCACAAACATAGAATAAGTAAAGACAATTGTAGGTAAGCATATGGTAGGTAAGCATATGGAAATTGTGTTTCACTTATGTATATTTTATTTCTATTAAAGAAATTAATATCAACTTATGATACTAACCTGATCTTATGGAACTAACCTAACACAAGTAGTAGATCAGTTTCTAAATCGAGTAAACTACATACATGCTTAGTCAAAAGTAGGTAATCAACTAGAAAATATAAGTATTGTGATCTCCTTAATACTTTCCATATTTAACATATGCTCTAATCAAATTATAAGAATAAATTATCAATCAATTACATTTAGATATATGCTTGAATGCCATATCTTATTATCTAAATTTTATTTAGAATTTCTATATTAATTATATTAATCTAACCCATCAATCCAAATTAGGGTAAAACATATTACTGGATATGTACACATATTGAACAATACAAAACCCTAGGTTTATCCTTAGGGTTTCATCCTTATAAGGTTTTACATTTTAGACCTATTTCTTCCTTATTTATACTCCCCTTGATTTTATGGGTTATCCATGTTTTTGGTATTCTAGGGATTTGTATCCTTCATACGATTAAATAGCCTAAAAATCCTAACCATCCTATTACGGATTCTTTCATGTTTTCTTCCATCTATCCTCAAGGTGGTGATTGTCACTTGCCTTATAAGGAGGTCCATGTTGTAATTATCCCAAGTGTTAAGTTGACCCCTCCTATAATATAAAATAGAGATCATCTAAATGTTCATCCTCATTCCAAACCATGTCTAAAAAATGCTCTTGATGGATTTTATATGCATATTCAATCAAAAGTATGTAAGGCTTGTGCTTGTTAAATACTTCGAGATCAAATAGTTACCATGAGAACATCTAAAGAGGAGTTAAAAAATAAAAATCAATATTTAAATTTAAGTATCACCTCACTTGAAAATAAGATCACATATACATATAATCTAAAACATGCCAATTTCATTAATATATCTACTTCTAGATATTTTAAGCCTAAAAAAATTTCATCAAAAGATTAGAAGCCTAAATAGGATATATTTACAATTAGTGATTCAAAAAGTGTACATAAGAATAATAAGAGTTCAAGTGAGATTATAAGGGAAATTATTTAAAACAAGTTGATCACATTACCTCCTATACACCATGTAATGATATTGAAATAGTTTTTTGCATATCATTAAATTCATAGTCATCATATGGATAATTTTTGGGATTTGAAAAATAAAATACAAAGTATAATTGATAGTAGTGATCAAATACAAGATAAATTAATCAAGAAACCCACTCACACTATGATTTCATCTTCTAAGGAATAAATCAAAAAATAAGAAAAGGCAAAGCAAGAAAGGTAACAAAGGGAAAAATTAAAGCAAGAATGGTTACAAAAGGGAAAATTAGAGAAAGAAAGGTTAAAAAATGAAAAAATAGAGAAATAAAGGTTATAAAATGTTATATAACCCTAAAATATAGATTGAGGAATATAGGGTTAAAGGGGTGGATATAGACTAGGGCACAAGGATGGTGGACTATCTCCAAAGTATGCCAATTAATTTGTAAAAATAAGATAAAATATAAACTAAATTTATTATGTTGAGATATGCTAAAAGATAAAAAGTATAACTATTATAGATATTAATATAATAATGAACATAAGATACTTAGCTTATTCTGATGATAATATAAATCTACTTCTAGAACAGGTAGAAAGTAGATTGGATATGGATTATGTATCGATCATTCAATTCTATATATTATACCTCTATAGTCACAAACACTTGCATTGACCAGAGATAGTTATCTTGATACTACTATCTAACTTAGATAAAAGTGTATTATTTTAAATAACTACTAAAACTATATGCAACCACCTAGATGCTTCTAGGTTTTGTGTCACCTTTGTTTTAGTGCATCTAGAGCAAGTTATAGATTTTTGCTCTTTGTAAAATGAGAAAACCCTAGTTCTTCATCTTCATAGTGGTTGTGGAAAAAATGCCTTAGTGGGAACATGGTGTAAATCTACCCTAAAGACCCCTATATTAATGAGTTCTTTTTAAATATATAATACTCTAAAAATATCCCTAGAATCATGTAGTTCTCCCTTACATGTTGGCTTGTGTGTGAATCATGCAGTGTGTGAAAACAAGTACAATAGTGACCTATCTTATAACTTGTAAAATATGGATCATGAAGTGATACCTTTAGTAATTTAGATCTATAGATATAATGTACTTATGATTGATATGGAAATAGGAGAATATATGGAAGCTTTGCTCACTTTTGTGCTTTATTGAGTGCTTGTTGATCTATGTTAGGTGAGGAATGAATGATGATTGGTATTGTATTTATACCAATCACTTTGGTAAATATCTCACATTAAACCACTTATTAAACCATATGTATATGATTAATTTACAAATTGGATGACTTTAGGGAACTATAAATGTATATTGGAATAAGACACATCAATGTATGCATCTAACTATGATGCAAGTGTCTAAGCAGTTGGAAAATAGGTGTAGGTCCAAAACTTGTAGAGATGGAAGATAAGTAGGTTTAAAAACTTATGGGTAAAATATAAGTTTGGTGTCATTATAATAACATTTTTTAGACTAATAAATAATCAATTTGGAATAAATAGATAGTGTATGTGAGACTTTTAATAGTGGGGAAGGTATATAAGCTAAAGGTAGATATATGATACACATTTTTTGCCAAGTGTACAAGATTGAAGTGATATATAATTTAAAATAAGTGCTTATATTTATTCCCCATTTAATCTAGTAATTAATTTTCTAGTTTAAAGGAAAATCAATGCATACTTGGGTGTGTATAACACACCTTACCTTTGTTTGAGTCCAACTTGAGTGTTTTACTGGTGAATGACCTACAACCAAAAACATGTTATAGTATATAATTAGTGTATATAGTCTAAAATTGAAAGCATTGAAATGATCAAAAGTGAAAGAGATCAAGGTTCATGAGTACACCTATGTATTGATATAACTACCTTACCTTTTAGCAAGTTGATTTGAAAATATGTATCATTATGAATCTTTAGATCTGAGATTAGGATAAATATAAATATGGAAAGTTAATAATATAGATAGATATTAGAGGACACATGTTACCAAATTTGGAGAAAAGGTGATTTTTCACCCAAAATTTGAGATTAGCTCACATGTACGACCCAATCATACTTATAACCTTGTGAGTATGAGTGAACCAAGTCTACTCACACTATAAAACTAATGAGGTTGGATGATGTAGTCAAGTCTAGCCCATAAAATTATAAATATTGAGTGATTTAATCACCTGAATAAAACCAAAATCACACTAACTATTGAAGTATATTAGCTTAATATAGTCCTAAAAACTCCAACTTGGTGGGTGATGGAAGTCCTTGAAAATGTTTGAAATCTAAAATTGATTTAATTTTGTAATATTAGGTACACATTTGAAATCTAAAACTAATTTAATTTTATAATATTAGGTACACATTGCATATCATATGTACCTTAGATATGTCTCATGTTGAAATTATGTATAACAATGTTATCAATGCATATATTTCTAGCACAAATGCGTATGTAAATCATATAACTATGTAATTTGAAATTATGTATAACAATGTTATCAATGCATATATTTCTAGTACAAATGCGTATGTAAATCATATAACTATGAATTTGGTTAATTTGAAATTATGTAAGTGTGAATAACATGTTTTGGAAACATGCCCCCACTACAATATGAATATGAGAATTAGTGTATCAATGTGGAGGACATGTATCCAAAACATCCCCCACTATAATTTAGATATGATGAATACTAAATAAGTGTGGAGAACATGTTTTCAAAACATGCCCCCAATGAATTTAAAATGTGACAAATGTGGAGAACATGTTTGCAGAACATGCTCTCACTACAATCTGAATCTAAGAATCAATGTAGAAAGCATGCCTATATGGCATTCCCCCATTGATACTCCTCCATTTTGAGGTCAGGGAAAGTAACAATAGATAGTTACCTTATCTCAAAAGGATAAGATAACCATGTAAACTATGAATGTATCATATAACATATAGAGGGATCATGTATAGGTAGATATATCATTCAAGCATAGAGAATGTGCTCACACCAAGTCCTAAAATACATGATGTAGATCATGGTAACATCTATATAGTAGCAATACAATGCAATAAAATTCATACATAAGAGAACTCAAAATAAAATCGAAAGACAATGGTCCAATAAGACCTCAACTAAGGGATATGTTCAAATTTTATACAATCAAAGGTAAATGACTTAGTCAAATATACAAAAAGAGATAAATTTCATATTTAATGCTAACATGCAAAAAAAAAGACATATTCAAATATCAAAGAGGAAAATAAAGGCATGGGGGCCACAAACAATGTAGCATATTTGAATGCTCAAATAAGCAAGGAAATAACAAGGCAAGCCACTCAATGAAGTTAATGAATAAAAACATAAATATCATACTATCCCATGAATCATATGTGTTATAAAAAAAAGTTAGGTATGTAACATATCACATACACTATGAAAGATATTAACATGTCAAAAGGCATGTGTAAGTACATAAGCTCAAACATGATAATGTAAAATGATAATAGAATGATACAACCTAGGTATATCATGATCAAAGAAGTAGATGCCACCAATGTCCACATGACATGAGTACAAGGAAGGCCCAACATATGAAAGTGCATAGAACATGTATCTATGTATGCCTGTATCATAATGAAAAGATTTGTGAAGCACATATTTACATAGGAAATACTGATATGTAATCTATCACCATAGAACCAACATATATTCCAAGGAGACAATAGAACATGTAAATGCTAAAGAAAATGAATTTTTGATTTTTTTGGTATTTTTGGAATATGTGCAAAGACTAAATTATCCTATGATCTCATCTAGAGGATGGTCATAGATACCTCCCCATTGGGAACCTATTCCAATAAATTGATGGTACTACTAAGGAACATGTATAGGTGCAATATTTATCACTATAGAGTCTCTCATGCTCTATGTATGTTTAATAGGACTCTGTGGTCATGAAGTAATAGTAGGAATAGTGGTTTATAGAACCCATCATTGAGTGTTTTGTAGTTTCTTTGGAATTACAGTAATAAGAATATGTGTAGATGATCTGGATATTTGAATATGGTGTGTAGTAGATGAGGAATCCATGGAAACCATTTTGGATTTATGATTTAATGGTCACTCAAGTACTAGTCACCAAGTAAATGGGAATGCATGTAGCTTACCCTTTTAAAAAAATTTAACCTTAGGAGGTTTGATAATTAATTGCATTAGTATAAATTTATCTTACTTAAGAGAATGTTTATATGGAATTATGAGACTATAATTACCTAATTGGTATGAATGTATTTAACACACCCATAAACTATAGAAGGTACTAATTTAAGTGTATGCATCCAAGTTCATTCTAATAACATACAAAAGACACCCTTGGAAGGTATACTAAGAAGGTAGTAACCACATGTGTGGGACTCACCTATAAAGGCAAGTCAATCTCACCAAGAACCTATTGTGAAGTCCTGTCAAATGCTCTAACTAATCTAGTTGAAGGATGTAGATGATAATTTGTATAACCTAGATTCATAAGTAATGGCATGGTATAAACATTATTGCTTATACCACTGCCAATCATCACACTATGTATAGTTTGGTGATCAAGATATGAATGAATGAATAAGCGATGAAAATATGAATCATCATCCCTAATCTCACTGTCATTGAAAGTAATAGGTCTATGAATCATAGGAGGTGTATGCCATTAGAAGTACTAATAATCACATCTAATGAATTCCCATAATGTTATGGAATATGATGTGCATTATATGCCATTTATACCTCTGGATCTTTTTGAGAATGGTTTTCCAAAGGATTATTAAATATTTTTTACTTATGGTGGTCACTAGGTTGTGAACCTAAGTCCTTTGAAGGATCATCAAATGTAATATTTTGGTCATTAATTAGCTCTTAAATCTTATGCTTCAAGGTAAAACATATATTCATAGAATTCCTTATGTTTTGATGGTAGTCACAATAAATATTCACATAATACCCTTTAGGTAGAGGTTTAGTCATATCAACCTCTATAGGATGCAGGAGAGATATAATATGACACTTTAAAAGATATGGGAGTAATAGAGTGATATAATAAGGTAATCATGAAAATATCTCCATGGTGCATTGGATAAGATAATCCAATTTGGTTGTCATGACACTATTATCACCCTGGAGTGCACCCGAATTGAAGATGTGCATATCACAGCCTCTCTTTAGTTCATACATATAGATATTCTTAGATTTTGGGTGACTATGTACTAAGAATAACCTCCAAATATGGTTAGTTACCTTAAGATTTATCTCTAAAAAATAAACTATTCTATTTTTTTGGGATGAAAAGGGAGAAGGAAATTGAAATGGAAAATCCTATCTAATGGGGTGTGCACCTGAATGATTGGTATTCTATGAAAGATTTTTTTGAAACTAAGTAAGGAAAACATATGAATAAAAATAAATTATTCAGTATATTCTAAACATATGTGTTTCAAAATAAGGCTTGAAGGAAACTTGCAAAGCAAATTCTATTCCTAGCTCTTCAAATGACTTGTAGAAGATGAGATTTTAACAGTAGGTGAGGAAAGGACCTAAAAAAAGGGGATATAGATATAAATTATATGCTGGTACACAATAAAAAAATAAACTCTATTATATTAAAAAAACTCATATGCAAAAGATTTCTTTATTGATAAATAATGTCAATTACAATTTTTGTTTTGCTTTAGGAATTATACAATAATGGCTTGAAAAGCCAATATATAAGTATAAAACCTTAACTCAAGCCAAAGTGGCATGGAAAATATAAGGATTAGTCTTATTTTAGTTTAAATAAGACTAAAATCCTTTTAAAATATTAAATAAAGGCTTTAAAATCTTCCAAGTCTTCAAATATTACGTGTTCTTCATTTTTAGCATAAAATTGAGAAGTGGTGGGCCCATGTTGACTTGTCAACCTTTCTTGCATGAAAATAACATCATAAATTAGAATATAAATCAATATTTAAGTGATTTTAAGTTATTTAAAGTCTTTATCTTGCATGCAAATCATGGGAGATTCATGAATCTAGTCAAACTAGTCAATCAAAGAGATTTGACCCTTAAAGAATAGTTAACTCAACTTGAGCTCAACTTGCAGGAATTGAAACTTGTGAATTGAATTGAGAATTATAAATCTAACTTAAAAACATATATTCCATGTTTTAATTAAAAAATTAATTCATTTTATATATTTACAATGCCATTCTTTACCTGCTTGATTGACCAATTAAGCCTATTAGGCCAATTAGGCCTAATAACCTATATTTTGGCATTTGGACTCCATTAAACCTAGACCAAGATGTAATGAAACCTAAAAAAATATTTAAATATAATTGGAAAAACTTTTTTCATCATAGTATATTTGATTTTCAAGAGAAAACACTCATCATTCTGTCAACAGGGTTGACTAGGCCTATTTTGCTCCATTTTCTTATAGACTGGCCATTTCAATTGAGCTAGTTGGGACACTTCTATGATTATTTATGACCAAAATAAAATTTTAAGATTAATAAAATTATTTTTATTTTATATCCATTTATTATATTTCATTTAAGTGTCTTGTACTTCATTTTACATACTTTTTTCCATTAAAAACATGATTTCTGCCCTCATCCGTACATTTCCATGCATAAAATTGACATTTATGGAATAATATCCAATTTTAATTGAAATTTTAAATTTTTTTAGGTTTATTCAAGATAATTTTATGGAAATAAAATCAATTTTTTGCAAAACAAGTTTTTTGAAGGTTTAGGCGGGCTTTGAAGCTAAATTTTCAAAATGATGGTTCATGAAGTACAAAACTTAAAATCCAATTTTTTTTTCCCATAAATGTGTATAAAAATAAATCCCCCAAATATATATAAAAAATTTGGGTTCCAATTCAAAAAATATAAAAATTTACCGCATGGAGAAATCTACCTGTGGGGTTTTGACTACATTTTGAGCTACCTACACTCTTAATGATTGTTCATAAATAAAAAAAACTCAAATGGTCTAAATTTTTTATGAAATATAATTAAATATTAGTAATAAAAAAATACTAATATTTTTCACTCAAAATTTATACATGGTGAAAGATATGAGCATTTGAACAAGAGGTTAGGAAGGGTGTCTAGAACTGAAAAAATAGAAAAATCCCTAAAATGAAAATAACTCTTAAAATTCTTCCTAATACATGAAATAATCATCATGGGGTATTTAAAATTCTATAAAAACACTCTGAAAGCACATTTTTTTTTTAAAATCCAAAAAACCTTTTTTGGCCTTTATGTCTATTTGCTTGCAAAAGCCTATATGATCAAGGTTTTATTAAAATTTAGAGTTTTTAAACTCTTTAAAGGTATTATTATGATATAAAAACATCATCTCATTATTTTTAAACTTTTTATCTGGACTTAAAAACCTTTGTGGCACTCTAGAATGATGCCTACTCAATTGATGATCTCCAACAGACATACAAAGGACTGTTACAAAAAAATAAGTATCTCCACATTTCAAATGTACATGAAACTTTTTAAAAATTTTATCAAACTCATAATTACCTTGTGTACAAAATTTGAGGTCATGAAACCACATGTAGCTCCCAAAATGTTCACTTTTCTCTCAAAATTGATCCCTATGCATGGATTGTTTGCATATTTGAACTTGAATGCTCTTTTTAAATCACAATGAACTATTTAAAATACATTTTTGAAAATTTTAACCAAAATTAGTGCTTTTTAGGCTAAATTTTTTTGGTTTGACCAACTTTAAAAGGCTATGACCGGTTTTAAAAAAGTTTTATATGATAGGATTAGTAATTTGGCCTTGATAGGTCAAATTAATAACAATTTTGGTGACTTTAGGGGGTTTACCAGCTTGATGGTCAAAGAAATAAAAAAACATAACAAGTATAGACTTTTATGTACACTAAATAATGGAAGATCTTTTACTGGTAAAGACACAAATAAGACAACAAACATGTGCACATGTGCACTTAGAGGAAAGGATGACAACAACACATAAAGGAAAAAATAACTACTAAAAGCATTTACAATATGCACTTAGAGAAATGAAACATAAGGAGTTTATTATGTACAAACTAACCTCCACCTTGTTGTCCCTCTTGGATCAAATGAAAAGCTATTTGATGCACTATGGAACTTTGAAACATATTTGCTTCCTTTTGATAGCTTTGTTCTATAAATGGGATCACTTATATGTTCATGTGTTCTAGATGATGCAGCTAGGCCTCCAAATTCCTTTATTATGTGCATGGATTGAATATATGGATTTAGGATCCAATCATATTCCTCCCATATTCTTCTTTATTATATTAAAAGTGTTATCTCTACCTCATTCATAAGTTGATCATGATTTGACACATTCTCATTCAATGATTGTATTGGCAATTCAGCTAGTATACCTAAATTGATGTCTTCATTTGACTCCATTTGGAGTGGTACTTTGTCAAAATATTTAGATCCTTGGTAATCATTCAAACATGGCTATAGTATGACTTTAATTTCTTCTTGATGAACAGCTGCAATACTACTCTTCATAAGACATTCATCAATATCCACTTGGGGTGGAGATGGACCATCAAATTTTACACAAAAAACTCTCCAAGTTATCCCAAAAGGCTTATTCATCATGATCAATGGAAAAGACATGAAATTCATAAATATTATTACCATTTGAAACATTTTGATCACATATTTCTACCTTTTGGATGAAGTTAAATGAAATTTCTTGATCTGCTACACTTGTCTCATCTTTATCAGGAATATTCTTCATCTCAACAATGGCTCTATGTGAGTTGTATTCATGGATACCTTTTAAATAAAAAAATGTTTGTACTTCATCTATCTTATCTGATGAAAATTCTTTATAATCCTCTCACAACTCCTCTTCTTGTTCATCATGGAAAACTAAATCTTTTTTGTCCTTGCCAAGTGGTGTCCCAACTATGATTTCTTCTTCTTGATCACTCAAGGCACCTTTATTTTTTTGTCTCTTTGGCTGCATCCTCTTAGACCACCTTCACCTAATCTCTCTCCTACACTTTTTCTTGAATGGATTTCCATGAAGGAAAAAATTTATTCTTCTGAGGAGGAAGAGATGAAGGTTGAATGATCTCTTACTTGAATTCAACATCTTGAATGATGATTGATTATTCCTCTTTCTTGCTTAACTCCATGATTTGGTTCCAAGACGGGAAAGATAAAGTCTCTTTTTTGACCTTTTTATTTTATTTCTCCTCCTCTTTCCTTATCTTCAGCTCCAACTCTTTGATCTACTTATCAATATTCTCCTAGAATATCTTCTTTTTAAAGTGGTCAGTGATCTCAATAGTAGGCTTTGCCATAACAATCTCCTTTTTTTGTAGTTCTCTTGGATAGAAATCCAAGAATGGAAGGACTAAGAAACATATGAATAATTTGGCAAAATTAAATGGGATCTTGGAATGGTCTCTTGGGAAGGAATGGATAGCATATAATAAAAGTGCGACTAAACCTATTTTTCCTTAAGGCCTTTTAGTTTATTTTCAACACTTTGAATGTAACCACCTACATCCATCATCTCACTAGTGAGATTACCTCAATTTACCCTCTTAACATGTGTCCATTAATTTTTTATTTGATTCAATTAATCTCTTAGATGATGTATCTAGTGAGTAGGAGTATCTTGGCCATAATAGCTGTGTGAGTGTAGCTCTAATGCATGCTTTTCAAGTCTCACTAAAGTGTGTTTAATTACTGGTATGGATTGGATAGTTGCAAAATAGCCATGTTTAGGTTGGATAGATGGGTATGATGGTTCATGATAAGAATTTTAAGGGTCATTATTATGATATAATTTTTGTTCATAGGAAGGATCATGGTAGTCCTCTTGCATATATGATTGATAGAGATCCTCATACTCCTAGTGAGGATCATATTGTGGTTGGCCATATTGATCATAGTGAGGATTATATGAATCCATACTAAAATAAGACATTAAAGACCATTAATAAGCCAAGTACTAAAATAAGTCAATATTGAATGATACATGATGTTAAAAACTAGCTTTGAGTGCTTGAAATTTGTACTAATATTCTGAAAGCCTCCAAAAGGCCAGTAGGTAGAATGATGTCCCACCGGGCATGCTAGAAACTATTATCACCTTAGAGTACACCCAACATGAATATTTGCATATCAAAACCTCAATCCAGTTGATAAAATTGGATCTTCTCAAAGTGTGGATGGCTCTGTACTAAGAATAACCTCTAGAGAGAGTTGATTCCCTTAAGATTTATCTCTAAAAGCTAAACTATTTTGATTTTTTGGGATGAAAAGGGAGAAAGAAACTGAAATTGAAAATCCTATCTAATGGGGTGATGCACCTTAATGATTGGTATTCTATGAATTTTTTTTTTTGAAATTGAGTAAGGCACACATATGAATCAAAATAAATTCTTTAGTAAATCCTAAACATAAGTGTTTCAAAAGAAGGCCTGAAGGAAACTTGCAAAGCAAATTCTATTCTTAGCTCTTCAAATGATCTCTAGAGGATGAGATTTACATAGTAGGTGAGGAAAGGATATAAAAAATGGGATATATATCTCACTTATATTTTGGTACACAATCAAAAAATACACTTTATTCTATTAAGAAAAACTCATATGCAAAAGATTTCTTTTATTGATAAATGATGTCAATTACAATTTATATTCTATTTCAAGAATTATCCAATAATGTCTTAAAAAGCCAATATATAAGTATAAAACCTTAAATAAATCAAAATTTTCATGAAAATATAAGTATTAGTCTTATTTGAGTTAAAATAAGACTAAAATCTTTTTACAATATTAAATAAAGGCTTTAAAATCTTCTAAGTCTTCAAAAATTGCATGTTCTTCATTTTTGGCATAGAATTAAGAAGTGGTGGGCCCATGTTGACTTTTCAACCTTCCTTGCATGAAAATAAATCCATAAATTAGAATATAACTCCATATTTAAGTGAATTTAATTTTTTAAAAGTCTTTATCTTTAATGAAAAGCATAGGAGATGCATGAAACTAGTCAATCTAGTCAACCAAAGAGATTTGACCCTTAAGGATTAGTTAACTCAACTTGAGCTCTACTTGCATGAATAGAAACTTGTGGATTGAATTTATAATGATATATATACTTTAAAAACATATATACCATGTGGTAACTCCAAAATTATTTCATTTGTTAGTTTTTCAATGCCATTTTTTACCTGCTTGATTGACCAATTAAGCTTATTAGGCCAATTAGGCCTAATAGACTATCTTCTGGCATTTGGATTCCATTAAAACTAAAAAAATATGCCATGAAACCTAAAAAAATAATTAAATAGATGTGGAGAAACTTTTTTTATCACAATTTATTTGATTTTGATGAGAAAACACTCACCATTAAGTCAATAAGGTTGACTAGGCCTATTTTGCTCCATTTTCTTGTAGACTAGCCATTTTGATTGAGCTAGTTGGGACACTTTTGGGATGATTTATAACCAAAATAAAATTTTAAGATTAATAAAAAGTATTATTATTTTATCTCCATTGATTATATTTCATTGAAGTGTCCTGTCTTCATTTTACATGCTTTTTCCACAAAAAACATGATTTATTTCCTCATCCGTATATTTCCATGCCTAAAATTGACATTTATAGAATCCTCTCTAAGTTTAATTGAAATTTGAAAATGTTTTAGGTTTATTAAATATGATTTTATGGTAATAATATCAAATTTTTTTGAAGCTAGTTTTTTGAGGGTTTAGGCAGGATTTGGAACTAAATTTTCAAAATGATGGTTCATGAAGTACAGACCTCTAAAATCTTTTTGTGAGGTTTTAATTGCATTTTGAGCTACCTACACTCTTAATGATTTTTCATAAATAAAAACCACTCAAATTTAATAAATTTTGTATGAATTATAATTAAATAGGATTACTCAAAACATACTAAGAGTGTTCATCCAAACTCCACAAGTGGTGAAATATATGAGCATCTAAACATGAGGCTAGGATGGGTGTCTAGAACTAAAAAAATGAAAATTTCACCAAAATAAAAATAAATCTTCACATTATTCCAAATTATTTAAAACATCATCACGTGGTCTATACTTTACTATCAAAACGCTCTGAAATCATATTTGTCTTGAAAAGTCAAAAAGCCCCTTTTTAGCCTTTATGCTTGTTTGCTTGCAAAAGCCTATATGAGCATGGTTTTCTTAAACTTTAGAGTTTTTACAGTCTTTAAATGTCTTATTATGATGTAAAAACATAATCCCATGATTTTAAAACTTTTACCTAGACTTAAAAACCTTTGTGGCACTCCAGAATGATGCCTACTCCAATGGTGATTTATAATGGACATGCTAAGGACTGTTACAAAGTATCAAGTATCTCCACTTTTACAATGTCCATAAATTTTTTTATAAGGTTATAAAACTCATAATGACCTATTATACAAAATTTGAGGTCCTAAAACCACTTGTAACTCCTAGAATGTTCATTTTTCTCTCAAAATTGATCCTTGTACATGGATTGTCTACATATTTAAACTTGACAATGCTCTTTTGAAATGAAAATGACCAATTTAAAATTCATTTTTGACATTTTTGACCAAAATTAGTGATTTTTAGGCAATAATTCATTGTTTTGACCAACTTTAAAAGGCTATGACCAGTTTTAGGGAAGTTTTGTATAATAGGAGTAGTAATTTGGCCTTGATAAGTCAAATTACTAATATACACTACATTAACCATGGTGAGTGGTTATTTTTTAGGCTTGGGAGGTTTTACCTTATTAATTGGTCTGATAGTAAACTTGGTATTGGATGTAGATGTAGTTGGTGTGTTTGTTACCTGCTTAACTTTGTTTAAAGAGATAATTTTCATTTCATGATCATGAATAGTATTGCAAAAGTCACCAAAATATTTGGATTTTTTGAAAACAATAGACTCATGTAATGGGGTAGCAAAATTTTATTTAGTATTTATTAAAAAAATTTGTTTGCCATTGTATTGGTCATTTTAGCTAACATTGTCTTATACCTTAATACATACTCATTAATAGGTTCTTTGGTTTCTTGTTTGATATTTTCAATTTGGGCATATGAAACATTTTCATTAATGTAAATAGAGAAATGTGCCAAAAACTAATCTATAAGGGGTTTGAAGGCATTTACTAATTGATTTGGTAAATCATAGAAATACCTTAAATAATAATCATTTAAGATCTTTCAAAATAATTTGGTCAAGATTTTATCATTGAAGGCATAATCAATGTATTTTGTATAGAAAAATCAAACATGTTATTCAAGATCACCCTTTCCATCATAAAATGTGAAATTAAGTGCAAAAAAACTAGTTGGAAAGGGGTAAAAAGATATATCTTATGTAAGAGGATTATGTAACACCTCTTGTGAATCAATATCATAAGGTGATTTCATATAATTTTGTTTAATATTTATAACCTTAGTTTGTAATTTTTTCAGAGCTTGGAAAAGATCTTGCACCTCTTGGTCTTTAAGGTTAGATATTTGAGAAGTCACCAAAGGATGTGTACTTATAGGTTAGTAAGATATAAGCATTAAAATTGATATATGAGTTTAAGCATTCTGTAACCTCATGGTAGAGTAGTAATAAAAGTCTCACGAAACAAAGGTTGGAAGGCATGATCCATGCCCCCACTAGATATAAGTATATTTATTAGATGGAATTAGTTGTAGTACCCTATAAAGATTCACTATCACTAGGTGAGGAATCCTTAGCCTTATCATATTTAATAATTTCATCTCTTATAACATATAAAAATACATCTATTAAAACCTTGATATTATTCATATGAGTGAACAATGCTTCTTTAACTTCCATTTGAAAACAAGTTTTTTTATTACTATTTACCATTGCTTACAAATTATAAAATATAAAATTTTAAACATAAAAATGAAAACCTTAAATGGATGAAAACCCTAATAATAAAAAAATTGCATTCACACAATTCAAATTTTCTAAATTTTTAACCCAAAAATTTAGATTAGGGATTCTAGGGTTAAAGGGGTAGAGATATCCTAGGGCACAAGGATGGTAGACTATCTTTAAAGCAAAATAATTATTTTTTAAAACTCAGATAAACCATATATTTAATTTATTATGCTGAGAAATGCTAAAAGATAAAAAGTATAACTATCCTAGATATTGAAATAATAATGAACACAAGATACTTAGTTGGTTCTAATCCTAATATATATCTAGGACTAGAACAAGAAAAAAGTAGACTAGATCTATATTCTATATTAGTATCTTAATTCTATAAATTATACCTTTGTAACCATAAACACTTGCATCAACCTGGGGAAGTTACATCGATGTTACGATCTAAGTATATAATTACATATAAAATTAGATGTGACCACTTGGATGCTTCTAGGTTTTGTGTTACCTTTGCTTTGGTGCATTAAAATATGGGTCATGGACTCACGATTTATCAAATGATAAAACCCTAGTTATTTATCTTCATAATGGATATGGGAAAAATAAATTAGTTGGCACATAATGTTTAGCTTCCACAAAGACCCCTCTATCAATTAAGGTTTCCTGCATATCTAATACTATGAATAGGGCCTAAAACTTATGTAGTTATCCCATACATGTTGGCTTGTGTGTGAATCATGCAATATGTAATAAATAAGTACAATAATGACTATTAGATTATAACTTGGTAAATGTGGCTCATCTAGTGATCCTTTAGTAATTTAGACTTGTAGATATAATATCCCTATGAATAATATGTAAATAAGAGAAAATATGGAAGCTTTGCTCACTTTAATGATTGATTAAGTGATTTTTGGTTTATGCTAGGTGAGGGATGAATCAAGCTTGCTTTTGTATTTATACCAATCCCTTTGGAGAATATCTCACATTAAATCACTTAGGTCAACCATAAGCATATGTTTCATTTTAAAATTATATGAATTTAGGGCACTGGACACTTGCATTAGAACATGACACTTCCATTAACATAGGAATCTAATTAGGACACAAGTGTCTAGGTAGATGGAAAATAGGTACATGTCTAAAACTTGCAGATATGGAAGATAACTAGGTATACAACATTCTGGGTAAGATAAAAGATTTGAGTCATCATAATAGCATTATTTAAACTAAGATATAAGCAATTAAGCAAAGAGAGATAGTGTATGTGAGACTTTTGGTAGTGATGAAGGTCTATAACTTGAAGGTACATCTATGATATGTATTTTCCAAGTGTAAAAGACTAAGGCACTATATAATTTAGAAATAGTGTTTACAAATGCAAAATTAGAGAAAAAAATGTTACAAAGGCAAAATTAGAGAAAGAAACATTAAAAAATAGAAAATTAGAGCAAGAATGGTTAAAAAATGAAAAATTAGAGCAAGAAAGGTTAGATAGGGAACAAATTAAAAGGAAAATTTACAAAAGGAAAAATTAGAATAGGAGAAGTTACATCAAGAGAAATCACTAAAATATAAGTTTCAAGAGAAAACTCAAGATAAGAAAGGAAACATCCTTAAGAAAGGGATTCTCATGAAGGAAAATCATAATAAAGATACACTTAAAAAGGCTAATGTCACAGGTGTGGTTTCAAAGGAGACAACTAAAAAGTGTCTTTCATATCTAGATCCTTGAGTTTTAGCCCTCATATCAATGGAAAAAAATGCATCAATGTTGAGATTACACATTTTCAAGAAGTAAATATATTCAATGTGAATTTATCCTATATATTGGGGATGATGAAAAATGCTTGGGTGATATTATTGGGCCTCATTCTTACATTGGATCCATTGATTTTTAAGTAACATAGAATCTAAACAAATTATTATATATCATCTTAGATCATGACAACACAAAATTAGGAAGATCATTGCTAAAAGTAATGGGGGAAATTAGGTAGAGATCATGATTATGTTAAATTTGAGAATGAAGGTGTGACTATTACCATTTAAATGGATGCATCATTTGTTATATTTTATAATTTTAAAATATTAAAAAAATACAAAAAAATCAAACAATATAAAAACATTAAAATATTTAAAAAATCCAAATTCAAGACATGATCATGAAATGATGGATAGTTTACATTTTCACATATGTTATTTATCACATGTTTTGGTAGATGGAATGTTATTTACATACACACATGTATTTCATGATATTTGAGTGTTATGAAGGACATAAATGTTACACATGGACCTATAGATATTGGTTTTCCCTCTACCTAGTATCCACATTGGGGCATCATGTTCCACAAGTATTATTATTACATGTTATATATTTTTATGACCTTGTACCATGTTGAGACACCTATATTGCTTACACATTCCATGTTAGTTACTCATTTTATTACATATCTAGACATGACATTCCATTTTAATGCAACATGTATGGATGGTGTAGACAAATCCCTTATTTTATGTTACATTGATGTTGTTACTCTTTTACATGATAAATAAATTTGTGTGTGACCCTTGGCCTTGCTTGATGTGACATCCTTGGAATCTCTTGTTTGTGAAAAATTTAATTTCTTCTTATGTGTGACATTTCACCTTGATTTTTATGACACATTATGTCCATTGCATGTGGCCCTTTGGCTATTATGTGATAACTAACACTTTGTTTATTGAGCTACCTGACATTAATGGGTGTCATGATATATATCATGCAATATTATTTCATAGTTTTATTCAAATATTATTATATTTCATACTTAATTGATATACCTATCTATACATGATACTTACATGCCTTACATTCCATAAATTACATACATGCCTTGATTGTTACATACATTACTATGATGACATACTTTCCACATGGTCAGATGATATTACATGATGTTATATTTATACATGACATTATATATTCCATTATTATTTTAAGATGAGTGACTTAAAGGATACATCCATCATCTTAAATTAGGGTAATTACTATGGGATTTTCATAGAGACATAATTCTTGAGTAAAAAACTAGATCAGAGTATATATTTCACATATTTTTGAGATTTAGATGGTTTAGATAATCAAATAATTTTAAAAACATGACATATATTGGCATATTTATATATATTATAATGTCATGTGTCATTCATATGAATTAACTTTATAGACACTTGAGAAAATATTCATACATAATTAGGTGCATATATATGGGCATATACACAAAAAATTACAAAAATAACGTTTCAATGTTATACATTCACATAAATTTTAGATACATGTTCCCAATACAAATTTATGGGGCATGATATTGGTTTATGCACATATACATCATAGTTAAAAATTACTAAAAAATGGTTATCATTCCACTTCAAATTTATTAAAACCTACTTACATGATGTTGGCATGAACATTGTTAATTATTTTACAATCATGATTTGTTGTTTTTACATGGATCTAACTTGATTGAATTGGAGTAAAAATTTACATTTGAATCTATAATCCATCCATAGTGGTTAATTTAATTTTTAGAAAATATTATTAATTGATTATTTTTATATCCCAAATTTACACCCTTGAAAGGTAGTTCAAGCCTTATAAATTTGGGAAAACACAGATACAATCCAAGGCCATGGGTGACCTTTAGGTGGATTGAATCTCTAGGTTAAAGGGCTAGCTCCCCTTGATGTATCACTTAGGCTCATTCACTAATCTTCAAAATTTATAGGAAAAGAGGGAGAAAACTATTATAATGAAGGTGATGC
Organism: Torreya grandis; assembly: GCA_037957365.1. Classification (NCBI taxonomy): domain Eukaryota; kingdom Viridiplantae; phylum Streptophyta; class Pinopsida; order Cupressales; family Taxaceae; genus Torreya; species Torreya grandis. The sequence goes on from JARHVA010000187.1 coordinate 1,740,407, forward strand.
ACTAGATAAGTTTGACCACTGCCAACCATATTCATGTGCATATTAACCATGAGACTAACTTGAAACAAACATTACTCTTAATCTGCCTCTCTATATCAACACTTCATTATGGAGGTAGTTAAATATTCTTGGGATAAGAGGACCAAACAAGAGTTCATAGAATTACACTAATGGATAAAAAAATCAATCAACCTTCACACTTCAAAAGACATATAAAAAGGATTTCAAACTGAATATGAATTCTAGAAAAGGACAACATGCTAAGGAAACAAAGCTAACCACTTGACAAGATCAACTAGTCATGCATACAAATTTAAACTAGTCAAAGGAGGAGGTAAAATGAAAGCTTATCATTGATAAAAATATTTAAAATGGGTATGTATTTTCCATACCTAGGTGGAAGTTACACACATAGAATATTAAGGTTCAATTTATAGATAAAGTGAGAGAAGAGATAGGGAAGGGGTGTGGAAGAGCCCATCGACAAGTGTCACTCTTGATGGATCAAGTTACAATAAATAAAGAGGAGTTATGTATAGTATTAATATGATTCTCAACATGTGTTCATATGATATGATGAAGAATTTTAGGATGTGGTGAGATATTCCTCTTGTATTCAATGATTCATGTTCTTGGAGGAGTTAAAACTTTGCCTTGACACCTAGTGGGAATCTTCTTGATTTGTCAAAATTTGGGCATGCCTTGAATTTATTTAACTCTTTTTAACTAACTCAAAACTCCTCTTTGAAACCTTTCTCTTATCTCTAAGGTTTCTCCTTGACACATCACTTTGTTTTATTCTTAGGTGTCTTAAAGCCCATTGGTTCTATTACACCTATCCTTGTTTGAGAGCTTCAAAACTTGACTTCATCTTCACCAAGGAAATTTTTTTCCATTAAATTAATAATTACACATTATAAAAATTGGGAAAAATCATTGTAAATCCTCATTCACTTACCAATTATTAATTTTCTACCCAAAGCTCTCATTTGGCCTCAATTCTTTGTAGCCTTGAAAACAAGGCAACCTCATTGTGTCAGATAGTATAAATATGATCTTGGAAAAATAGGAATATATTTGAGTACCTAGTATCCCCTTACATATCCATGTCAAATTTAATGACCTAAAAGTGAGTGGAATTAAACTTTTTATACTATTCTTTTCCCCTAATTAAGTCTTCATTAGCCCATACCTAGGGTTCTCCAATAAATCAATACTGGTGACCATAGCTACTATGTTTTATCTTTTAGACTCTATTGGAGGGATTTAAAACGTCATAAAATGTTACAATGAAGTATATATAGCCTCCCTTTAGTCTTAATTCTCTCATATCATCCTCATAAACTAACTGTCATCACACAATACACACACGTCTATGTGTTTAGTTTAGGATTAATAGTCCAAAATAGACTTATCAACATTAGCACCACTTCATTGAATCTAAGGATATATGGAGATCATGATAAAATTATATAAAAACTTACAATTTATTTTTTATTCCTTAGGCTTCTTATTTTTAAAAACAAGCATGCATCTTGCACTTGGCTAGACAGGTCTGTAGGAACCAAAATTGATTGTATGCCTTCAAGGTTACAGTAAGTGTTTTGATAATTATATTTAATATTATATATTTATTTTATTGTCTTGAAATAAATTTTATCACTTTTTTGACCTATATAATCTATAACCTCACTATTTTTCATTTTTTCTATTCTTAATTTTGAAAACCACTTGAGTTACTTATACCAACTAGTATGTGGTCATTTTGGGATTTTGACTATGTTTGGAGTTTATAAATTTTATTCAAATCAATGATATAATTAATTTATATTAATAAATATAGTGAAATTTTATAAACTTATATTTATCCCCTACATACTTATTCAAGAACTCACATCTTAAAAATATACCCCTTCTCCCTCATGTCTATTGAAGACATGGTTATAGGTGATGGGTTGAGAATCCTTTGACTATTAGGATTTGAGACCTGGCCCTCTTAAACTAGGTTTTTGATACTTTTATATTAGTTTAAATTCATTAATAATCCTTCATATCTAACGTAGATCTCTACAAGTTTGTTAGCACTTCCTTTTGTTTTATTAGACATATATACACCTTTTGCTCAGCTTGTAGGTCTATTGGGTTCTTTATTTTCTCCATGCATTGGTCATTCAATAAGGGAATTGTGGGGGTTTTGGATAAAGATGAAAAGGTATCCTTTTCCTCCATATATATCACATATACATTATACCTTCTTCATCTTGACTCAAGGCCTTAGATTGCTCAAGTCTTGTTAATTCTGATTATAAGTGTGTTAATGGTGTTTTAACATTGGGCTTGGAGTCTAAAGATTATCCAATAAAAATTAACTCTTAAAATTGTTTAAAAACTAAATATATCTCATCCTTTAGGACTTTAATATCTATCTCTTGATACATATTTCAATGCATGTCTCATGAAATATAGACCTATAAGTCTGTAGACTTGTAGGTCTACATTTTTCATGTTCTAGGTCCTATATGATGCAAGTATTGATATTTTGAGCCAAAAAATAATTTATAAATCTAATCCTCATCTCTTTTGTGAGTTCCAATTTGTCATAAACCTTTGATAAGGTATGGAAATACCCTTTTACTCCATTCTTGTTTAGGTAGTCACATTCACAGTGCCAAAACCAAAGCCATTGCATGCTATTCGGAGAAAGTTTTATTTTAAATATCATGGAGAATAATTGATGAAACATTGGAAAAGGTAAGGGGTGATATGAATTTTTTCCCCATCCCTTTAAATATTCAAAATTGTTAAACACAATCAACTTGCAAACTATGTAGAAGAAGAGTTTTCTTGTCCTCTTGAGGTCACAGGTGCCTAGTGTGGCTTGGAAAAGATTTAAATATGTATTCAAAAACCTTATACATATTATTAAATTTATCTTATAAACCCAACAAGTCTCAAATCACCATTTTGAGGAGGAGAAAATGATCCTATGGGGTTTATCACCTCTTTTAAGCACCTTAGCTCCTTAGTAATTATTCATAAATCTAAGGATCTCAATCAAAAAACCAATGCCATTGATTAAGAGGAAATATTTTTCCCTATCTTTGTTCAAGAATTTGGGTTATAACTCCACCAATACATCCTATACCATCCACATGAAAATATCCTTTGTGATCTTGTAGGGAGATTGATAGGATAAAAAATGCATATTTTGACTTACTAAGACCTATTCAAGCTTATTTAACTTTGATATGACCTAGAGAATGTGAAGAGACACTTTGAAGGAATTTTCACTTGAAATTGGGTTCTTGAAGTCCATACAAGTGCCTTAAACTATTTTTTTTAGATTTGAAACTAAAGTAACTGACTATGACCTGACATGCATACTATTAATCTAAATTTATCTTGACACATGCATGTTATAAATCTTCTTGAAATGTTTAGTGATTTATAAAATACATACATTACCTCATATTTAGCCTAAAAAGTGACTCAAATGACTTTAGACTGCATGATAAACATCATGAAAGACTAATGCATGGTTAGATGAATTATAGAGCTTTGGAAAGACACCTTTGAATTTAATTGACATATTCACCATTGGATTTATAAACTCATGTAAGAAAGAGACTTTGGGAAGACGGACAATGAAAACCTTAATATTGTTAAAAACATTAAAATATGTTAAATTACCTTAATTTACTCAAACAAAGATTAGTAATCATTAACAAGGCTAAGAATCAAGTTTCAAACTATATGGTTTGACCCTTTTTAGCCTAGGGGAAAAAATTGGTCAACAATTTGGTGATTTGGGTAGCACATTTTCTACACTTACTAGACTGATTGCCTAGTCCATCCATTGGAAAATAGAGTCACTTGCACTCAAATACAGACCTGATCAGACCTTGATTTCAAATTATTTGATCACACAATTCAATTGATTACCTCCAAGACACATAAAAATAACAACACACACACACACAACAAAGAAATAAGACACACACATATGTTAGATAAGCACTTAGTAAAAACACGACATAGCAAAAAAACTAATATATAAAACTAACCTAATAATAATTTTTTCCTCCTATATCAAAGGGGTAGTTTGTAGGATATTTTTTTCCATGATATGAAAAATGGTACATGGAAAGATGCCTCTTAAACATGGTGGTTGGCAGGTTATGCTTCTTGCTTTCCAACTCTCTTGGCATGCCTTCAAGTGAGTAAAAAACAACAAACCATTCACCTATGAATATGAACTCATCATGTTCTTCAAGATCATTATCATGATGATTCTTGATGTTTGAACCTACCTCAAACATGACCATCTCTTGTCTTATTGGAGAAACATCACCCTTATCTTCTATAGACTCCATAAAATGAGGTATTTTATCTTGTATGGTCTCTTGAGGGTCCCCACATAGTTTATCAAACAAGATAGAAACCTCAACAACATTCTCAATCTATCTAATAGGAGATATAGGCTCTTGAAGAGCCTCAAATTCATTACAAATCTTTAGGTATTGCTATCACAAGTATTCATCCTTCTCTTGACAATGATCTTGAAGGGGTATAATATGAAGTACATCCTTAGAAGCTTCTTCTTCTTCTATAGCAAGTTGATCAGCTTGTGCCCCTTCTTCAAACTCACATTCTTATTCATCCTTGAAAATTCAATTACCTTTTTCTTCCCCAAGTTTAGTACCAATTATAATTTCTTCCTCATACACACTTGAATTTTCCTCTTCACATTCTCCTTGAAACTCACTTACATCTATACCTTCCTCCTCTATCCTCTATAAAGTAGGCTCCTCTTCAAGAAGGGAAATAGTGGGAGGGTAATTAATGTGTTCATGAGTTTTAGAGGGAGTATGAGACATTTTAGGTTGTTTATTGATAGGATTGGGGATGTAAGACTCTTCTATGAATTCTTAGACAGAATAAGTTTAGTTGGGCTATGGAGACTTGATTTTCTTCCTCACCCTAATGCTTCACTTTATAAATTTTAGATGTACCTTGAGCTTTAGCCTCTTCAACAATCACTCCTTCCTTCCTTTGGATATATTATTAAATTGACTTCCATGAGGTGAAAACTAAAAGTTATTAGGGTTGGGTATATGAGGTTTGAATAGGGACAAGGTCTTCTTCCTTGACTTTAATTTCCTTATCTAGGAACTCTTCCTCATGTTTCTCCCAAGACATAACTACCTAGTTCCAAATTAGGACTTAAAAAATAGTAGGTTCTCTTAGAGATTAAATTATCTCTCTTGCATATTCTAGTTGAGGATGGTTAATGACTATATGAGTATAATTAGCAAAAGAAAGCTGATATGAAATACAAGGGGGATATTGAAGAGGGATGGGAGAAGATTAATCCACAAGAGTTGGCATGGTGTAACTAGGAATCATAGTCCAATAAAACCTCCAAGATGAAGTGATATTAGTTTCTTAAGGAAGGGTAGGTGTATCTTGAAAGAGACTTGAAACACAAGAAGGTTGACTAGGGGTAAGAGATGATGGTTGAGGTTGCTTGGGTTGGATCTCTTAATTCTCCCACCATTGGATTAATGTTCTCATTTCCTAAAACTCATCAATCATAACATATCTATTTTACTCTCTAACTACTACACACTTATCCATCAACATCTGTACTAACTTCCTCATCTTCTATATGAGGTGAAAAGGGATCATATCTCTAAGATATACTCATATACCCCACTTTCTCATTACCCCTTAAGACTTTAGAATATTTGGCTTGAGTTCCAATAAGGATGTGGTAAGGAAAACATAATTTTGCATTGGAATTGGATCAGGAGTAGGTGAGTATGACTAATAAAATTCTTAGTAAGATTATTGAGGTATATAATTGGAATCATATGAGGGAAAATTAGGATAGTCATAATACTAATATTGTTCATGGTAGGATTGATAAAGAGGTATATCACATGGATTATCTTCATACCCAGCCATCAAAATTCATGAAGTAGACAAGAATAATAAAAATCATCAATAATTATTTGAAATAAGTACTTGGGATGATAAAACCAATTGATTGAGCTTGGAGTCACCATTGATGTTTTTGAATGCTTCCAAAGGCTGATATGTAGAAGATCAACACCAATAAATCCTTCAACTAGTTTGGACCTTCGAATCCCATCGAGCATGCCAAAACTATTTTATCCCAGATTCTCACCCTTGGAAGGTATCTCAATCCTTCCAAATTTGGGATAACATGAAGACAATCCAAGGTTGTGGGTGACCTTTAGGTGGATTTAATCTCTAGGTTAAAGGGCTAGATCCCCTTGATGTATCACTTATGCTTATTCACTAATCTACCAACTTGCAATGAAAATAGAGAGAAAAAATATTCTAATGGAGGTGATGCACCAAATAGTTTTGACAACTACTAACCATCTTCATGTGAAAATCAACCATGAGACTAACATAAAACAAACACTACTCCTAATCTGCCTCTCTACATCAACACTTCATTATGGATGTAGTGAAAGATGATTGGGATAGGAGGGACCAAACAAGAGGTCATATAATGAAACTAATGAATAGAAAAATCAATCAAACTTCAAACTTAATTTAGACACTTAAAAATACTTGAAAAAAGGCTTTCAAACTAAATATGAATGCTAGAAAAGGACAACATGTCAAGGAAGCAAAGCTAATCACTTGAAATGATCAACTAGTCATGCACACACATTGAAAATAGTGAAAGGAGGAGGTAAAATAGAATTATCTCATTGATAAAAGGCTTGAAAATTGGTAGGGATTCACCATACCAAAGTGGAGGATTCATACATATCTTATCAAGGCTGAATTTATAGACAACATGAGAGAAGAGAGAGGGAATGGGCATAGAAGATCCCATTGAAAAGTGTTACTCTTAATATAACAAGTTACAATAAATAAATAGGAGTTATGAATAGTCTTAATATAATTATATAAAATGTGTTGATATGATATGATGATGTATTTCAGTATGTGGCAAGAGATTCCTCTTGCATTCAATGACTCATGTTCTTGGAGGAGTTAGAGCTTTGCCTTGACACCTTATGGGAATATTCTTGATTTGTCAACACTAGGGCTTTACCTGATTTGATTTAAATATTTGTAACTACCTCAAAAATCCTCTTTTATACCTTTTTATACTCTCTAAATGTTCCCCTTGATACCACTTTAATTTCTTTTTAGGTGTCTTGAAGCCCATTGGTTCTATTATACCTTTCCTTGCTTGAGAGATTCAAAACCTGACTTCATCTTCACCATGGTAAAATTTATCAATTAAATAAATATTAATACATTATTATACTTGGGATGAATCATTTTAAAATATCAAGAACTCACTAATGTTTCATCTTACACCCAAAACTCTCTCTTGGCCTTAATTCCTTGTAACCCTGAAAACAAACAAACCACCTTGTGTAGGATAATGTACAAATGATATTGGAAAACTGGGCATATATATGAATACCCAATATCCACTTATATATCCATGTAAAATTTCATGACCTTAAATTAAATGGAATTACATTTTTATATTGTTCTCTTCCCCTAATTAAGTCTCCATTAGCCCATACATAAGGTTCTCCAACAAATCAATACTAGTTACTATGATTTCTATTTATTATGTATTGGATGGATTCAAAACCTCATAATATGTTACAATAAAGTCTCTATCACATACCTTGAGTCTTAATTCTCACATATCATCCTCACAAACCAACTTTCATCATAAAATATACACACATGTCTATGTGTTTAGTTTAGGATTAAAAATCCAAAACAAACTTATCAACATTGTCACCACATCATTAACTCTGAGGATTTATGGATATCATGATAATTTTATATAAAAACTTATAATTTATTTTATTTTTCCTTAGTCCTCTTCTTTCTCAGAATAAGTAGGCATCTTGCACTTGGCTAGGTAAACCTATAGGAACCAAAATTGGTTGTATGCTTGCAAGGTTACAATGAGTGTTTTGATTATTCTATTTGATCTCATATATTTAGTTTCTTGTCCTAAAATTATTTTTTTCACTTTTTCTACCTATCTAAGATCCAACCTCACTATTGTGCATTATTTTTTTCTCAATTTTGAAAACCACTTGAGATACTTAGATCAACTAGTAGGTGTTCATTTTAGTATTTTATAACTTCTATAAAAATCACTGTGATAGTTCAATGATATTCATAACTATATTAGAAGTTTATAAAATTATTTATATCCCATGAAGACTTCTTCAATAACACACATCTTCAAAACATACCCCATCTCTCTCATGTTTATTAAAGACATGATTGTAGGTGATGGGTTGAGAATCCTTTGAATAATAGGATTTGAGACCTAGCCCTCTTCAATTAGGCTATTGATATTTTGATAATAATGTAAATTTAGGAAGGTCCCTTCATCTATAAATTATCTCTCTATATGTTTATTAGCATTTAATTTTGTTTGATCAAATATATATACACCTTTTGCTCAACCTATAATTCTATTAGGTTCTTTATCTTCTCCATATATTGGTCATTAAATAAGGGAATTGTGGGAGTTTGGAATATATATGAAAAGGTCTCATTTTACTAATTATATCTCACATATACATTTTCAAACCTTCTTCATGCTGACTCAAGGCCTCAGACTGCTCAAGTCTTGCCAGTTCTACCTATAAGTGTGTTTAGGGTGTTTTAACATTGGGATTAGAGTCTACACATTCTCCAATAACATTTAAATATTAAAAGTGTTGAGCCACCACATATATTTTATCCTTTAGGAATTTAATATCTAACTCTTGATACATATTTTAATGCACATCTCATGAAATGCATACCTACATGTCTACAGACCTATAGGTCTGCATTTTTCATGTTCTACGTATTTTATGATGTAAGACTTGATCTCTTGAGCCATAAGATTATTTATCTATTGATTCCTTATCTCTATTATGAGTTAAAATTTCTCATAAATATTTGATAAGGTAGAATAAGACCCTTTTAATCTATTCTTATGTAAGTAGTCACATTTATAGTCCAAAAAACAAAGCCATTGCATGCTATTTGGAGAAAGTAGTGTTGGAAAAAACATGGAGAATAATTTATGGAGTATTAGAGAGAGTGAGGTGTGATATGAAACCTTATTACATCTCTTTAACTATTAGAAACCTTGAAACATAGAGAACCATGATAATCAACTTGTAAACTATGTATAAGAAGAGTTTTATTTCTTCTTGAGCTCACACATGTCGAGTGTGGCTTGGAAAACCATGCAAGATGTCTTCACATAAATTATACATCTTTTTAAATTTATCTTATGAAGCCAACCAGTCTCAAATTACCATTTTGAGGAGGAAAATTTGAGCCTATGGGGTTTATCACCTCTTTTAAGAACCCTAATGCCTTAGTGATTTTTCATAAAGCTAAGGAGCTCAATAAAATAACAAATGCAACTGATAAAGAGAAAAAATGGGTTCTTATCTCTGGTCAAGATCTTGGGTTCTAACTCCACCAATACGATGTACCATCCATATGAAAATGGCCTTTGTGAGCTTGCAAAGGAGATCAATAAGTGAGAGAATTCATAATTTGCCTTATTAAGACCTATGTAAGCTTCCTAAACTTGTATATGAATTATATAATGTGAATTGGGCTCTTAAAGTCTATACAAGTTCCTTAAACTAATTTTTTGAAGTTAAAACTAAAGTAACTGACCATGACCTGACATGCAGATTGTTAATCTGATTCTATCCTGACACATGCACATTATAAATCTTCTTGAAATGTTTTAAATTTGATAAAATACTTAAATTACCTCATATTTATCTTAAAAGTGACTTAAATGACTTTAAAGTACATGATAAGCATGGTGGAAGACTAATGCATGGTTAGATGGCTTATAGAGATTTAGAAAGACACCTTTGACTTTAATTGAACTATTCACCATTGGATTTAATTAACCTCTTTTCCATTTCATTTATCAACTCATGAAAGAAAGAGGCTTTGGAAAGACTCACATTGGCCATAATGAAAACATTAATATTGTCAAAAACCTTAAAATATGCTAAATTACCTTAATTTCCTCAAACAAGGCTTATGGACCATTAACAAGGCTAACAACTAAGTTTAAAACTATAGGGGTTGACCTTTTTTTGCCTAGGGGTAAAAATTGGTCAACAGTTATCTATTTTACATATGTAGTATTTACTTTTAGACTTGAATCTTGATTGATTGGTTCTCTCTATCTTTCCCTACATAGTTATTTGGGTTAATACATTATGTACTTTTTCATACATTCATGAGGGTTGGGGCATATTACCTTCCCAACTTGGGATCCTGTATAGCTCCACAAGTTTGGGAGATGATAACCCAAACTCTCCAATGCTTCAATGAGGAAGCACCATCTCCAACAATATATGAATAGAACATAGTTTTCACCAACACACATGTGCACTATATCCCTTACTCTTTTAATTTAAGATTTCATATTTGAATTATTGACATTGACTAATTCATTCTCATTTTAGGTTTTCATGGAGAAAAAATACACATTTGGAACAATCTCACAAAAGGAAAAGTGTGTTTTACACAATTAGGTATATTTTATCCTTTCACTCTAGTAATTTTATTACTATAATAAAAGGGGCACATTAAAATATTATCTTTGGTACTTAAGAAGTTTGACACACATTTACCACACATGACTTGAGCACTCAAACATGGTCCTATTTCACCATCCTCTCACACCTTCATGTTATCTTATGATTCAACCCTTCCATTATACTATTATATACTTGAAATAACCTCATTATTTATTTTAAACCTACTAAATATCCTACACAGACATCTCAAATATTTAAAAACACTCCACCTATACATGGGTTAGTTATGAAAACTACAATTGTTATTATCAGATAATAATGACCTATGCTAGTCAGAACTATCCCACTTCCCATAATTACTAATTTCAAAAATAATACCCATCCTTAGGGTTGACCATTATCCTAGTGTATTATTTGGTGAGGAATTATTCAAATGGATACATACATAAATAAATCAAGGTCTCATTCAAAAGGGATAAGAAACTTATATATTGTACATCTATACATTATGGAATATTGAGAAAATTCCCCACATTATTACCAATATATAAACCTATCACTAGGAGTAATCAAAAGCCAAGTATGAAGAACTAAAAATCTAGGTCAATTTGTTACATCCCTATTTCTTCATTAACTTTATTTTCTCATTAAATAAATATTAATGGGGTTAATGATGTTTAATTACTATTGTAGCAAACTATTTTCATTTATGTTGATGTATGGACATACATATAGTGATTATTTTGTGTGACTCGTTACTTATTGGTTAGTTGTACATGAGTTTCATATGTATGTGGATTATGCTCATTCGTTATTATTGTGATTTAGTATCATTTGTATTGATTATTATTGTTAAAGGCTAACTACCATTTACATTTATGAGGTGGATGTAGTAGATATTCCACTCTCTAGATAGATATGGATGGAGATTATCATCAAGGAAGGTGTTGCAGATGATTGTGTTTGGGGTGGAGATATTTGATAAGGAACCCTGCACACACCATGTAGTATACTTAAATTCATGATTGTTTACTAGTGAATAGTTATATTTTCTTTAATTTTAATTATGTTTGGCCATTTTATGTTTGATAATGTTGACTAGTTTTGATCCATGATTAGACGTTATTATGGTTATGGTTTTAGTTTCTATTATTATTATTATTATTATTATTATTATTATTATTATTATTATTATTATTATTATTATTATTATTGATTATGATGTTGATGCCATTACATAATGTTATAGTTATATATGTCTTTTAAATGACTTTACTTATGAATTATTGACTGCATGACTCCTGGCATGTACCTAGAAGTATTTAATAGAAAACTATCATTATAAAAGATTTATAAATGGCATGGAAATAAATTACATTTGTATTCATTTACAAATTGATATTATAAACATTAGCTAACCTAGATCCTAGGTGAATTTGACTATTGTGGTGCCTAGGGTGATATGGTTTTCAAATACCTAAGGGGTTAAATTGGGTATGAAGCTTTATGTTGACTAATGGTTAAAGTTGTAATATGCATTTAAATTATTAAATTATTATTATGTTTATTAAAAAATGATTTTGTTAACCCTATTTTTGGATGAGACATCATTATGTCTTGTTCAGTTGAGCCATGCAAAGTCAAAAGATCTAGGGTTCAAATTTGAGTTGAGATGAGATAGTAAGGTGATTGTGTTATTTTAACAATTGAATATAAAAGTTGTTAGTCATGTAATGAATTTATGGTGTTATGGTGAGTTATTATTGGGGATTTAATGATGGATAAGGGTTCATAATGAAATCATGGGTTTTATGTGGCATACAAACAGCTGTGGAAATGATAAAATATGGAATTATTCAAAACAACATAGGTTGTGGTTGACAGAGGGGGATAGAATAACAAAGATCTCTTTTTCATAGTCAAGGAAGAAAACCTACATCAGAGACATTCAAGAGGTAGGTTTTTTATTTTGATATACCCTAAATTTATATATTGATGTTATATAGTTAATGGTTATTTGATTTTAAGGTTTTTTAAAATAGTTTTTAAAAAATGTAAATCCTTATGAAGAATCAAGGATTTGACCTTATGAGAGGAGGAATATTCCCACATAATCAAATTAATGATTCAAATTAGTTATAACATGAATTTGGGAGGTTAGGGTTACTTGTGGAAATGAATTTATTTTGTGTATTATATTTACATGGCCATGTTGTATATTTCATTCAAATGATGACATGACTATTTGTTATTTTGTTTGATATAAAGTTGTGAATTAGAAAATGATGATTGGATTAGAAATAATTATGGTTATATGGTTTGTTAGGTTATTTAGAATGAAATGGGAATTTATTATTATATGGCTATGATGTTTATTCCATTTTTATATCAAAATGACTATGTGTATTAGCTTGAATAGAATGGCTAGGGTTAAATTATTTTACCTAGAAAGTTAGGGAAATATAAATGAATTGGGGTTTCCAAGTTATCCAAGATTATAGTTGATGGTGTGTAATTTAGTTGATTATATACAAAAAGAATAAGATTATTTTTGTATAGGATAATTATGAGTGTTTCAAAGTTGTATGGTTCATGGGTTTGGTCATTTAGTTCATGACAGCTAAAAGGAATATAACTAGCTTTATTGTTTCATGATGAATTGTTTGTGAGAATGTTCAATGGGAATAACTAGGTTAGTCTATTTAAATTATGAATAATGAGTTGATATTAGACCATGGGTTTGGTATGCATAGGATGGCTAAGTCAATAACATAAATTTGTTAAGTTGTGTTAAGTTTTTATAATGTAATTATTATTATATATTAAGAGAGTGATTATGTTGATTATATGTTGAGTAATATATATGGTTTGGATGAGTATTATAAAATATTACTGTAGGTTTCCTTTTTTATTGAACATATATATGGAATAGTATAAAGACAAGGATATAAGTTACGATTTGAATTGTCTCATAATGTTAAGTGACTATGCAATATTATTAGATGGTTGATTGAAAGATGTTTAGCTAGATGTGTTAGATGTATGGATAATGACTAAGCTTAAACATTTATAAATTAGTTGAAGTTAAATTATATTGGGAACATGGATGTTTAATATAGGGGTTAAAATGCATATCAAATATTTTCCAATTAGTTGATGTACCATATGGTACACAACAAAATATTTCACATTTAGAGTTTAGTGTTTTAAGGCATTTGATTAGGACATGAGGTGTTATGTGGTTTTAATGTGAATTATATTTTGTGTTAAAAATTGATTTAATGCTTTATTAAGTTGGGACCTTAAGATGAAATATTAAACTTGAAATGTACACACACACACACACATACATATGTATATGCATGTATGTATATATGTAGTTATGAATTATACACAAAGACATTTCAATATTCTTTATGAATAATTCATAAAAATGTACACACACATAAATGGTCATATTCATAATTACACACACACACACACACACACACACACACACACACACACACACACACACACACACACACACACACACACACACACACACACACACACACACACACACACACACACACACACACACACAAAAATTAGGAACTAAGGGACTAAAAGTTTTAAAAATATATAAATATAAGTGGACATACAAATATATATGTACATGCAGATAATTTAGCATGTACTTAAATATTTGTATATATAGAACAAATATATTCATATAAAATTTGTGATGTATTTCATTGAATTGCAATAGGTTGAATCAATTATTAATTGAGTGGAAAATAATTAATTGTTGTTTCAAACAAATAAACATTGTGGTTATTATATTTATTTAATAGCTTGGGATTTAAAGTGAAATTATTGATTTTTTTTAACTTTTGTTATAATACCTATGAAAAGGGAGATTTTACATAAAACTGGTAAATACTTGACTATTATAAATATAATTAGTAATTAATTTACCTGTAATATTGCATTTATTTGAAACATATATTAGGCTATATTAGAACTTAGGAAACATTGTAGTAGGTTTTATGTTGCTATTATATATCATGTGATTATTTCATTTTTTTTTTTTTGTAGTTAAATATTGTGGTATTGTTATTAAATCTATATGAGAATTTTGTGAAAATATTGTATATGACTTATTTAGTAAATTCTAATATTAATGACACTAAAGAAATAATTATGTGAGAAGGTTCTCATGCATTTATTTAGAATCATTAATACATGGAATAAATGAAATCCGATTGTGCACACATGTGTATGTGAATATAATTGATCTATGTGATATTTAAAATATAAAAAAATTTGGTAAAAATAATGTTTATAATTAACCATTATCATTTCACCTATTTGATTAATATGCATCTATGCACGATATCATGTTAGAATGAAATTCTTTATGATATGTTGCATGTGATAAATATCTTACAACACATGGGTTCTAATTGAATAATCGATACATGCACTCTTATCATCTACTCATCCATGAAGGGAGGGCCATTCCTTAGTTGGGAAATTATGTGGGGGATATATGGTCTATGATTGGTGTGGAAAATAACTCTAATGATGCTCTCTCTTTCATCCAGCTATCAAACATTAGAGACTTTTACTCACGAATGGAAAAGTGTGTGTGTGTGTGTGTGTGTGTGTGTGTGTGTGTGTGTGTGTGTGTGTGTGTGTGTGTGTGTGTGTGTGTGTGTGTGTGTGTGTGTGTGTGTGTGTGTGTGTGTGTGTGTGTGTGTGTGTGTGTGTGTGTGTGTGTGTGTGTGTGTGTGTATTCACTTTGATGTAAAATATTTGTATAATTTTACTTTGATAACCAATAGTTAGATGCTCTTATTGTATAATTTTATTATATAAACTTTCAATAGTTGGCTGAGATAATATTCAATAGATACATAATTTGTGATGGATTGAATTTGTAATACTTCTTAATGTTATTAGTTTGATCATTATATAAATGGATCAAAACCATTTATTTAAATAAGATTAATTTATTTAAAGACCAAATATCTTAGTTTATCTGAGAACAATCTATTTTAGATTAGTTATATATATATATATATATATATATATATATATATATATATATATATATAACCTTTTTTGGGTTAAATCCAGTGGGGTTATAACATTATGGTATCAGAGCTGAGGGTTAAACTCTAGTATTTAATGAGTATAATAACATATTAATATTCTCCTATTAATCAGAAAGGAGAATGGTGCATGATACACTTGGAGGTGAGGGTAATTCAAATAATAACCCTCTAGTATATCCAAATCAATTTGTCATAGAGCAAACTACAAAGTTAGATCAGATTTTTGTAGCCATACATGAAACTACGGACCATTTCATGGTCTTAGAATAGGAAGTGCATGGTCATGCTAAGTAAATTTAATAAATAAGTTCTTAATAAGTACCTTGATCAACAAGAAGATCAATAACAGGCTCAACAAGATCATAGGCATAATGAGGTACCCAGGATGCGAAGGATCGTGTAGCTATAAAACTTGCATGGGACGTGAATAAATTTAATCCTCCTAAGTTTGATGGAACCGTATTAGGGAATGGTGTGGAAGCTTGGCTAATATAAATGGAAAATTACTTTTAGATCCATAATTACTCAAAAATCACTAAGGAAGTATGGGGAGCATATAAACTTGCTAGAAAAGTAGAAACAAGGTGGGAAAATAAGAATCTCTAAATGAACCTCAAATCCACTACCACCACATAGGATAAATTAATGGTTTTATTTAGATCATGATGGTTATCCCAATTGTATTTTGGCCAGATGCTAATATTTTTTTTAAAATATAAAGTAGAGAGATATTTTAGTTAACAAATATTGGGAATAGTTTATTAAGCTCCTAAAATGTGTTCCTTAATATCAGACAAATGAAAGGTTTCATATCAAAAAATTTATTATGGTATTAAAACCCCAAATTGGATGTGAGGTAGATGTACATGAGCCATCTACAGTAGATTAGGTCTTTGAAAAGGTAGTTAAGTAGGAGTTAAAAATGAAATCCCTTGATTAGGTTAGAGAGAAGCTCAAGAAAAAATTTGGAGTTTCCAAACTTACTCCTAAAAAGAAGAACTAGAAAGGGAATGGAAATTAAAAAAATTAGTCCAGGAATCAAAATGTTAAATTTAGTAACTTCTTACGTAATAAGAAAATAGATGGTGGGCTCAAGTTCAGTTTCAAGGGGAACCAATAGTTAAAAAGGAAAGGACCACATAAAAGATGTTTCATTTATGGGGATGATTTATATGCCATGGAATGTACTTAGGGTAAGTTTTAATGTAAATATAAGGGTACTATGCAGCAAGGAACTTTTTAATAGAGAATCCATGTATTTGTTAAAAATCATTAAGATGACTTTCAAGTATCACTATTAAATTTGTAGGTAATATTTTTGGTCAACTCATTTCCATTTTAATTGACATTAGAGCTAAATAATGTTTTATTTATCTGTGAATGCTATCTAATTTGTCTAAGAAAGCTAGTTTAGTGGAAAATGCATGGTTGGTGCAATATGGGAATGAAGCCAAGGTCAAAGTTTATAGGTACTTAATGGAAGATAAGATTGAATTGCCTAAATTTACATCAATATAATATATTTATATATCATCAATAGGATCATATGATATAATTCTAGGTGTAAATAAACTTGTTAAACATCAAGCTAAGGTAGATTTCTATCTTAATAATGTACAATGTTAGGATGATTTTGGGAATCAGACTCAGATTCAAGGTGAGAAAAGGGAGTTAAAAATTAGGAATATTTATGAAATATATCTTAATAAGACTCACATGAAAGGATGTTAGACATTTATTGTTAAAATAGATGAAATGGAATAATCTAATGAATCAACCATCGAGGATTATCCTTTTCTTAGTAACTTTTAATATTTGTTCCAAGATGAATTTCTAGGTTTACCACCCAAGCGAGAGTTTGATTTCTCAATTGACATAATACCTATTTCAAAACTATAATATAAGGCACCTTAAAACATGATGACTATAGAATTGGTTGATTTGAAATCTCAGCTATAGGATTTATTATCCAAAGGGTTGATTCAACCAAGTGTGTCACCATGGGGTGAATTGATGGTGTTTGTTAAAAATAAGGATGGTATTATTTATTTATGTATTTATTATAGGATGTTAAATAAGGAAACATCAAGAACATGTATTTCTTGCCTCGCATTGATGATCTTTTTCATCAAATATGTGAGGCAATAATTTTCTCTAAGATAGATGTCCAAGTGGGGCATCACCAACTAATAATCTAAAAAGAATATGTTCCTAAGACAATGCTTAGAATTTAGTATGGGCATTATCAATTCACAATGTTGCCTTTTAGATTAACAAATGCTCTAGCAACATTTATGAATGTCATGAGTAGTGTGTTTAGGGATTATTTGGACCACTTTATGTTAGTTTTTCTAGATGATATCCTCATTTATTCTAACAATGAGGAAGAAAATCTACAACATCTAGAGTTGGATTTACAATATTTGAATAAGCATAATATTTATGGTAAGTTGTCCAAATATTCATTTTTTAGAGGAAAGTGCAATATTTGGGACACATTATATCCACAGATAAATTTTTAATTGATCCTATGAAGATAAGAGCCATAATGGAGTAGCCAACATATAAAAATGTTCACAAAGTGAGAAGTTTTATGGATTAGAAAGATATTATAGGAAATTTATTCCAAATTTATCAAAAATAAATAACCCAATAACTTCTCTTCAATGAAAGAATCAAATTTGTATCTGGTCAGATAAGTGTGAAAAAACATTTTAAGAGATAAAAAGGAGGCTTACTTTGGCACATGTGCTAAGAGTTTTCAATCCTAATGGTCAATTATGAGTAATCACTGATTCATCTAGGGATGGAATGTAATATGGTTTAGTTATAATACATGAGTCTAGGAA
This sequence comes from Torreya grandis, assembly GCA_037957365.1. Lineage (NCBI taxonomy): Eukaryota > Viridiplantae > Streptophyta > Pinopsida > Cupressales > Taxaceae > Torreya > Torreya grandis. The sequence goes on from JARHVA010000187.1 coordinate 1,758,962, forward strand.
GCTTAAGCTCTATAAGTAAAATTATGCCCCACATGATCTGGAACTTTCTATAATAGTGCATGTCTTACAAGTTTGGAGACACTATTTGTTGGGGAAGTCATTTGAACTCAAGACTGATAACTCGAGACTCAAGTATAATATTCACCCATTCAAACCTAAATACTCATCAGAGACATTGGTTAGATTTTATATCTGAATATGATTTTTATATTAGCTACATCAAGGGTAAGGAAAATAGATTTGTTTAAGCTCTAAGTCATAGAAGGTACATAACAACTTTGGCTACTATCAAGAGTACTTTTCATGATCAAGTTATTAAATTCTCCCTTGGAGATGAATTCTATGAGCAGATTAAGAAAGCTTTGTCAGAGGATGTTAAGAACCTTAATTTTAAAGGATTCAAGTTAGATAATGATGTTCCCTTGAGGCATAATGATAAAATGTATGTACCTATTAGAAATAATTTTAAGAGCACAATGCTAAGAGAATTACATAATGCCACTTATTTAGGTTATCTTTGAGTGACTAAGTTCATGGATAAGCTAAGACCTCTCTATTTTTGGTAGGGAATTAAAAAGGATGCAATGGATTTTGTGTCACATTGTTTGGAGTTTCAACATGTGAAGGTTGAACATGTGCATCCAGTAGGATTGTTTTATCCTTAAGATTTACTAGAATGGAAGTGGCAGGTAATTAGTATGGACTCTATCCAAGTTTTTTCATTATCATGATACCCTCATGACATGATCTTGGTGGTAGTTGACAAACTAACCAAGGTAGCTCATTTCATATTGGGTAATTTAACTTATGAAACACTAATAATTATGGAAATACTTATGAAAGAAGTGTACCATTTACATGGGTTTCTAAAGAAAATCATTTCTGATCAAGATTCAAGAATGACATCTAGGTTTTGGTTGACTCTAAATTCATCTTTAGGCACATAGTTTAACTTTAGTACTACATATCATATAGAAACAAATGGACAAATAAAAAGAGTAAACCAAGTTCTAAAAGATCTTCTTTGAATGTATTACATGGATCAAAAATAAAAGTGGGAAGAGTATCTTCCAATGGTAGATTTTACTTATAATAACTCTTACCAATCAACTTTAAATATGGATTCATTTGAATTTTTGTCTGGAAGGAGGTGTCAAACACCAATCAGTTGGGAGAAGCTTGGATACAAGGTAGTCTTTGGTCCTAAAATGCTTATATAAATGGAGGAGCAAGTCAAGTCAATTAGGCAAAGGTTAGTTGAGTCTAATGATAGCAAAAAATGTTATGTTGATCTAAAAAAGATGGCAAAATAGATTTTTGTTGGTGATAAAGTATTTATGTGGGTTAAGCCTTAGAAGAGTTCAATTAAGTTTGATAAATCAACAAATCTTTTACCAAGATATGTGGGACCCTTTGAGGACTTAGAAGTGATCAATTCCATTATGGATAGGATTACCTTACCATTAGATCTAGCTCTCTTACATAATGTATTTCATGTGTCATATCTCAAAAATTATGTAGATGATCCTTCTCATGTATTGGATTAGAAAGCTTTATAGGTTATGGATCTTGAGGTGGTCACAATAAAATAAGTCAGAATAATTGACACTCATAAATTTAGTTTGCATAACATGGAAGTGTCATAGTGAAAAGTCTAGTGGGATAAATATTCTTAGGAAAGGGTCACTTGGGAGGACTATGATGAGTTCTATAGGTTATTTCCACATTTATTTATTGAAAACATTTATTGATATTATTTGATTTACTACTATGTCTTATTTAATTTTATAACTTTGGTTTAAAATAAGTGTCATCATGATGATAACCAGTTTTAGAGGGGAGGATGTTACATCCCAATTTCCTCACTAAACTTGATTTGTTCATTAAATATATATTATTGGGGTTAATGATGTTTAATTACTATTGTAGTAAACTATTTTAATTTATGTTGATGTATGGATAGACATATAATGTTTACTTTATGTGACTCATTACTTGTTGGTTATCTATACATGATTTTCATACATAGGCAGATTATGCTCATTCCATATTATTGTGTTTTAGCAATATTTTTATTGATTATTATTGTCACAAGTGAACTATTGTTTACATTTTTTGAGGTGGATGTAGGAGATAGTCCACTCTCCATAAATATATATAGGGAAAGTATCATCAGGGAGGGTGTTGAAAATGATTATGTTGGGTGTGGAGAGATTATATAAGGAACCCTACACACACTATGTAGTACACTAAATACATGATTATTTACTAGTGACTAGTTATGTGTTTGATTTAAATTTTTTTATGTTTGTCCATTTCATGCTTGATAATGTTGACTAGTTTTGATCCATGATTATATGCTATTTTGGTCATGGTTTCTAGTTATTATTGTTCTTTTTTATTGTGATGTTGATGCCATTATAGAATGTTATAGTTATATATATCTTTTACATGATTTACTTATGAACTATTAACTACATCACTCCTAGTGTGTAACTTCAAGCATTAAATATAAAAAGTATCATTATAAAATATTTATAAATGGTATGGAAATAAATTACATTTTTATTCATTTACAAATTGATTTTATAAACATTAGTTAACCTATATCTTAGGTGAAGGTGACTATTGTGGTGCCTAGGGTGACATGGTTTTTTACTACACAAGGGGTTAAATTAGGTATGAAGCTTTATGTTGACTAATGGTTAAAGTTGTGCTATGGATTCACATTATTAAATAATTATTATGTTTATTATTAAATAATTTTGTCAATCCTAATTTTGGGAGATTCATCATTATGTTTTGCTCAGTCGAGCCATGCAAATTTGGAAGAGCTAGGGTTTGAATGTGAGTTAAGTTGAGATAGTAAGGTTACTATGTTGTGTTGGTGGTTGAAGATGGAAGTTGTTAGTCATTCTAGGTTTTTTTGGTATTATGGTGAGTCATTCTTAAGGATTTAATAATGGAGAAGGATTCACCATGAAATTAGGGGTTTCGGGTGGCATGCAAACAACTGTGGGAATGATAAAATTTGAAGGAGTTTTTAAAAATAAGGTAGGTTATTGTTGATAAAATGGGATAGAAGAAAAAGAAGGATCTATTTTTCCTAGTCAAGGAAGAAAAACTATATTAGAGGCATTTAATAGGTAAGGTTTTTATTTTGATATACCCAAAAATTATATTAATGTTATATAATTAATGGTTAATGATTATAAGGTTTTTAAAATAGTTTTTTTAAAATGTAAATCCTTATGGAGAATCAAGGATTTGAACTTGTAAGAGGAGTAATCATTTCATAAAATCGAATCAATGATTTGACTTAGGTATAACATGAATATGGGAGGTTAGGGTTACTGGTAGAAATGAGTTTATTTTGTGTATTATATTTACATGGTTATGTTGTATATTTTATTAAAACGATGATAGGACTATATGTTATTTTGTTTTATATATGGCTATGGATCAATAAATAATCAATGGCTTAGAGAATAATTATGGTTATTGTTGTCCCCCAAAAATATCACTCATTTTTAGGACAACATTTGAACTATTTTGGTCTTACAAACCAAATTTTTTCAATTATATAGGTTCAAAGGCTTCTGCAGGCGGGTTCAACCAAAAGAATCAGTTTCTAACACTTGGTCATTTTCAGGATTGGTTCAGTGCCTTAGTTCAATCAAAAATGTCTATCGACAAGCATTCAATCAAAAGAGGCTTGAACCATTGAACCATTGAACTGTTGAACCAATTTGGTTCAAAGGTTCAATGAGTTCAAGGTTTAATTGGTTCATCCTTTGGTTCAATCAAATGGTTTGTCACATGGTTCAAGGCTTTGTTTGAACCGTTGAACCAAAACTTGGTTCAATGGTTGGTTTAAACAAATGGTTCAAAACCTTGGTTCAATGAAGAGGTTCAAAGCCTTGGTTCAATGAAGAGGTTCAATGTCTTGTGGTTCAATGGAGTGGTTCATAAATTTGGTTCATTCAATTGAACCATCGGCTTGAACCATTTCAGTTCAAAGCTTGGTTCATTGGCTTGGTTCAATGTTTGGTTCAACCAAGTGGTTCAACATTTGGTTCAACCAAGTGGTTCAACAGCTTGGTTCAAAGGAGTGGTTCAAATGCAAAAGTTCAAAGAGCCTCCCGAAGGACAAGTGCCCTTGCAGAGGTCACTTGGTCAACAAAAGTACCCTTCAAAAGGGTCATTTTTCAAAAAAGGCTGCAAAGGTAATTCTTTCAAAATTCAAAAAAGACTAAGGCAGATAAAGACATAAATTCCTTCAAAAATTTTGTCTAAAGGAATTCCTTCAGACAAAAAAGTCTGAAAGAATTCAAGAACCTGCCATGGGTGCAGAAAAACCCGAAGGATTTGACAAAGGCAAAGAAATTTTTGTGGAATTTTTGTCTACGGGAATTTGTCCCCAGACTTTTTGTCTGCAAGAATTTGTTTGTGGAAAAAGGCTAGGAAAAATACCTACGGGAATTATCCACAGGAAAACCCAAGAAACAATCCACTAAGGAAAAGGCCATTGAAGGACCCCAAAGGGTAGGTGCCCTTGTGGGGGACTCTCGGCTACCAATTTAAAGGACACTTCCTAAAGCCAAAGGGTCACGTTCCCTTCGGGAAGATGTAAAACAAGAAGCCCAAAGGCAATTCAAAGATCATTTCTTAAAGTTTGAAAGCGCAGTTTCCTTCCAAAAAAGTGCAAAATAGAAAATCTGAAGGACCAAGGGGTGACGCAGTTGAAGACGTCAAACTCAAGATAGTGAACTCGCTGTTGAAAATATAACGATGGGTGCATGAATGTCAATTTTAAAGCTCATAAAATAGCTATTGATCCTTTGAACCTACAGACCCAAATACATTCACAGACTTTAAGGCCAAGACCAGTAGAAAGTGAGGAAGGAACAAAACAAAAAATTGAATTTAGGACCTGATTCAATTAACTAGAAAAAGAGGAATGATGAAGGTAGGATTAGATCACCAGGTGGACATTGAAATTTGCAAACTTTCAATAGCGTGACTTGTTTCTCTGCATTGATAAAATCAAATGGGTAAATGCCCCTAAGTTCCAGCCTATCTTCTTAATAGATTCCAATGCAACATGATGTGTTACTTTTCTTGAGTCCTTATTGAAGAGGCTATATAAGGGACTCTCTTCTATTGTAAAAAGATCTCTTTTTGACAATCAGAATGAAACTTTGCCCAAATTGGAAGTCATTTTTTGAGACTTTGAGCTCAATTTGTTGATCATATTTTGTTATTGGAATAAGAAAGCAAGTGATTTTTTAGACTTTGTGCTATGATATCTTTGTTGTTGTGGAAATTGTTCTTATGTCTTTTTCCTTAATATATCTTTTGTTCCTTTAATTTAACAAGTAGAATTAGTGACAACAGTCAGGAAGGTGTCTTGAAGAGTCAAGTGTGGAGAGACTTTATGCCCCCATAATTGCCTTTAGTGTGTTTTCTTTTCATTTCTATGTAAAGGACTTTGGGATGACTTTGTGCCCTCATTGTCCTTCGTATCTTACTCTTGAGAAATTCAAGTGGAGACTTTGTGCTGCATCTCGATTTGCTAGTTATAACATCCTTTGATACATTTTGTTGTTACTACTAGGAGTATTCTTGTGGTTTGATGAATAGTGCTTATAAAAAAAGAGGAGTACTATCTATCATTTCCCTTGAGTTTTTCCTTTGATTTGCACACATCGTCTCTGAAGAAAGAGAGATGGATGGTTTGTTCTACTCTTGGGTATTATTTTCTATTTATATATATAGCCTATCTATAGGGAACCTCCCCTTGATGAGAGGAGAGATTAGTCCCCTTCTGATGTGGTAAATCTACACATTTGGATGACTAATCTTCCTACTTTTGTTGATCAAACCTATTTTGTTTATCAATATGCTAATTGACAAAATATTCAACCAATAATTTTTGGTGACTCTGCTGGGGATATACATAACTTTGTGCAATTTGGAACCTCAAGTTTCAGATTGAAACATCACCTGTGTCTTACCCATTATCATTATAACCCTTATCCATTATAGATTCTAGTGATTCCATTACTTGTCTTATCCATTACTGTTATAACCTATCCATTATACTCTACTGTGGAAGAGTGAACTGCTCCAGTGTTTTCCCATTATTTAAATTTTCCTCCCAACCTCGCACAATAGTTTTTGGTGACTCCACTGGGGATATAATATCCATTATCCATTTATAATCTATCCATTCACCTCCACACTAACTGGGAAAGAACTCACAGTTTAAAGCCTCAAGCTTTAACTGAAGCAAAGTCAATTTTTTTCCATTTTTGTTTCACAATCTGGCAGATTCAAGATATACACGAAGCCAAAGGGCTAAAGGTATTGTTGACCCTATGTTCGAGTTGGTACAACAAAGTGATTTTGATCTATTTCCTTCACCATCTCATCTCTAATGAACCAAGAGCTTTCCTCCTACTAAAGTTAGATCTCCATTTCCAGATGAAGTATCTACTTCTGTTGTTGATAAAGCTTTGCCAATAATTACCCCTCTGAGATTTGTTATCCCTCCTTGTCATAATCATATAATGGTAGTTCAAGGCCCTTGGGGTAATTCTTTTGGTCCTCTCAATCTTACTCCACCTCTACATGAGCTTCCATGTAGTTCTAGAAAGAATTTTCCCAAATTCTATGGTGATGGGAAAGTTCATCCTGATGAACACATTGCAGCCTTCAACATAGCTTATGGAGTAATTAGAGTAGAATTTGAAGATGTAGTAGTCAATATTTTTGTGGAGACACTACAAGGTGCTGCTGTAAATTAGTTTTATCATTTAGAAGCTTAGTCAGTGACTAATTAGAATACTCTCAAAGCCAAGTTTGAAGCCAGATTCAAACCTGCAGAAGAAGCACATGCACTTCTGGCTCAACTTACACAGATGAAGAAAGAGCCTCATGAGCCTATGAGGGACTTCATAGCCAAATTTGACAAACTAAGGAATAGAATTCCTATAATTGCTCGACCTACAACTGAGAATCTCAAATGCTTTTTCATTAATTCTTAGTTACATGAAGTAAGTTTTCTTTTGAGACGTGCTGGTCAAATAGATCTTGCTGCATCTCAAATTTTTTCCACTGAGGTAGAAGATGATCTCATCTTAGTAGGGAAAATAAGAAGAGATTTAAATAGAAATAGACCTTCATCATCTTCTGAATATGCATCTACAAGCACCACTAATCCAATGGTGCAAAATTTGGCATATGAAGTGCTAGCCTTGAAAAAATAAATGGCACAAGGAATGTCTTCTGCTCCTTCATACAGAGATATGCCAAGAAGGACATTTCCAAATCAGTCATATCAGGGCAATGCTACCAAGAATTAAGGGCAACAGAATCGCCTTCCTCCCCCATAAGGGAAACTTGCCTTGAAAGCTCCTCCAACCAATTTAGTAATGGGATATCTTGAAGCAGAATCAGAGTTCTCTTTCCAACCTGAATTGAATCAAGAAAATGACACTAATATCCTTAAATAAAATCAAGAAGAATCAATTGATGACTCCCACATTGGTTTCCTAAACTACCAAGATGAACCTGAAAGCAAATGAGAAGCTATTGATGGATCATATGCAGCGTTTACCAGGTCTAAAAACCAATCAGTCTAGCAAGCTAATAAAAAGAAGATAGAGGAGCAACCTCAACCATAAATTACAATTACTAAACATGGAACCACTCTGCCTTTTTGGTCAAAATATCTGGTGATTACCCAAAATGTAAGTACATCAATTTCACCTTCACCTTCTACTCCCATTTCACAAACCAACCCTCCTCCCATCCCTCCTAAAACCCAAAGGGTTGAAATTCTTTCCTCTATTCCTAGTCTAATTCAGTCATTTGACATAATTGATCAAGTCAAAAAGACCAAAATACAAATGTCTAAATTTGAATACTTGCAGTCCAATCTTGATCAATTGGATAAGTTGGTCCAATGTATCAAGAACCAAACCATCCCTGTAGGGCAAAAAGATAAAAAATAATTCTTGATCCCCAAAAGAACATGCCCATTCTAAATAATCTTGTCATTACTCCTCCAGCTACCCCTGGGAAAATAGAACCTTTCTATGTTTCCATGTTAATAAATGGTTATCAGCTCAACAATTGTATCATTGATTCTTGGGCATCTAATAATGTCATGCCTACTAAAGTAGCTAAGTCTCTAGGTCTCACACTGACCAAGACATTTGGGAGATGTTTCTCCATGGAGAACAAGCAAGTACCATTGCTGGGGCAAATCAAAGATGCCAAATTTGCATTTGCAACCTTTTTAGACAAGAGAATCAAGATGACTGTCTTGGTGGCTGACGTCCTAGCATCCTATGGAATTTTGCTTGGATGAAATTTCTACAAGGATGTGGGGTGATAACTAGGCATGGATCTATCTGAAGCAAGGATCCTTATCTAAGGCATGATGAAGAGATTGCTCCCTAAAAAAGAAGCAAAATACGTGGTCACCCAAACATCAACCCCTACAACACAAATTATGTTTGAGTCTTCAAGCAAGGGTAATTATTCTTTACCACAAAGGATGTTCATGTTTCTATATATGAAATTCCTATAGTTGACAATCCAAGAATTGATCCAAATAAGACTTCAAGAGAATTGGTAGGGCACAGTACACGTAAGGAAGTATCTTCCATCTCTAATGAAGAGAAATTTGATAGGAGATCAGCTTCTGATGATTCTTCAATCCTGAAATCCAATGGTGGCAATTTTTACACTAATGATGGAGTTGGGACTGTGTTGATATCTCCTCAAGGAGATATTCTTATTTCTTGCAATTTTCAAGTTAGAAACACCAACAACACAGCTAGATGTGAATCTTTGTTGCTCAGATTGAAGATTGCTCAAGATGAAGAAATCAAACTCCTTCACATCAAAGGAGATGCTAAGCTGATAATTTGTCAAGAGTTTGATTTGGACAATCCAATCATATGCTAGACTGAACCAGAAGAACAACCAATTATGGTAATAGACCATGATTTTACAAATCAAAATTAGGTAAAGTAACCCTTCACCAAGAAAGTAAGGAGTTATGGTTTCCAGTTTGAAGACCACATCTTACCTTGGAACAAGAAGAAGAAAAATCCAAGGGGAAGACATAAAAAATTGGTTTCTTGGTGGAGAACTCCATTCACCCATCACTATTTCTGGGGGAAAAATGTCTTCTTGCTGGTTTATTAGAATAGAGTACTATTTTCACTATCTCCCAAGAAGCAGCATCTAAAATACTTCAATTCTTGAAGTATCAGATGATATCATCTGTACATATGTATTTTTGTATAGTTTTTAATTCTGTTTTGCTTTGTTTGTTTCCTTTTTTTTATGCCTTTCATTTTTGGGTAGCATGAATCTATAACCTAATAGTACACATGAAGACACTAGAGATTTTGGATTCTACTCCTTTCAATTATTTTTGCAATTGATAGAAGTTCCCCAACTGGAGCTAGTTGTTGTCCCCCAAAAATATCACTCATATTTGGGACAACATTTGAACTATTTTGGTCTTATAGACCAAAATTGTTCAATTCTATAGGTTCAAAGGCTTTTGTAGGTGGGTTCAACCAAAAGAATCAGTTTCTAACACTTGGTCGTTTTCAAGATTGGTTCAGTGCCTTGGTTCAATCAAAAATGTCTATGAGCAAGCATTCAAGCAAAAGAGGCTTGAACCATTGAACCGTTGAACCGTTGAACCACTTTGGTTCAAAGGTTCAATGAGTTCAAGGTTCAATTGGTTCATCCTTTGGTTTAATCAAATGGTTCGTCACATGGTTCAAGGCTTTGTTTGAACCTTTGAACCAAAACTTGGTTCAACGGTTGGTTCAAACAAATGGTTCAAAGCCTTGGTTCAATGAAGAGGTTCAAATCCTTGTTTCAACGAAGAGGTTCAATGTCTTGTGGTTCAATGGAATGGTTCATTGATTTGGTTCATTCAATTGAACCATTGGCTTGAACCATTTTGGTTCAAGGCTTGGTTCATTGGCTTGGTTCAACGTTTGGTTCAACCAAGTGGTTCAACAGCTTGGTTCAAAGGAGCGGTTCAAATGCAAAAGTTTAAAGAGCCTCTTGAAGGACAAGTGCCCTTATAGAGGGCACTTGGTCAACAAAAGTACCCTTTGGAAGGGTCATTTTCAAAAAAAGCTGTAAAGGTAATTCTTTTGAAATTCAAAAAAGACTAAGGCAGATAAAGGCAAAAATTCCTTCAGACTTTTTGTCCAAAGGAATTCCTTCAAACAAAAAAGTCTGTAAGAATTCAAGAACTGACTGTGGGTGCAGAAAAACCTGAAGGATTTGACAAAGGCAAAGAAATTTTTTCAAACTTTTTGTTCACAAGAATTTGTCCCTAGACTTTTTGTTCGTGGGAATTTGCTTGCAGAAAAAGCCCAGGGAAAATACCCATGGGAATTGTCCGTAGGAAAACCTGAGAAATAGTCCACTAAGGAAAAGGCCGTCGAAGGACCCCAAAGGGTAGGTGCCCTTGTGGGGGACTCTTGACTGCCAATTTAAAGGACACTTCTTGAAGCTAAAGGGTCACCTTCCCTTCGGGAAGATGTAAAACAAGAAGCTTGAAGGCCATTCAAAGATCATTTCTTAAGGCCTGAAAGGGTAGTTTATTTCTAGAAAAGTGCAAAATAGAAAAGTTGAAGAAGGACCAAGGAGTGATGCACCTGAAGATGTCAAATTTAAGACAGTGAACTAGCCATTAAAAATATAATGATAGGTGCATGAACGTCAATTTTAAAGCTCATAAAATAGTCATTGATCTTTTGAACCTATAGACCCAAATGCATTCACAGACTTCAAGGCCAAGACCAACAGAAAGTGAGGAAGGAACAAAATAGAAAATTGAATCTAGGACCTGATTCAATTAACCAAAAAAGGAGGAATGATGAAGGTAGGATCAGATCACTAGGTGGACATTGAAAGTTACAAAATTTTAGTAGCGTGACTTGTTTCTCTGCATTGATAAAATCAAATGGGTAAATGCCCCTAAGTTTCATCCTGTCTTCTTAATAGATTCCAATGCAACATGATATGTTACTATTCTCATGTCCTTCTTGGAGAGGCTATATAAGGGACTCTCTTCTATTGTAAAAAGATCTCTTTTTGACAATCAGAACAAAACTCTGCCCAAATTGAAAGGCATTTTCTAAGACTTTGAGCTCAATTAGTTGATCATATTTTGTTATTGGAATAAGAAAGCAAGTGATTTTTCAGACTTTGTGTTGTGATATCTTTGTTGTTGGGGAAATTATTCTTATGTATTTTTCCTTAATATATCTTCTATTCCTTTAATTCAATAAGCAAAATTAGTGACAATAGTCAAGAAGGTGTCCTGAAGAGTCAAGTGTGGAGAGACTTTGTGCCCCCATAATTGCCTTTAGTGTGTTTTATTTTCATTTCTGTGTAAAGGACTTTGGGATGACTTTATACCCTCATTGTCCTTCATATCATACTCTTGAGAAATTTAGGTGGAGACTTTGTGTTGCATCTCAATTTGCTGGTTATTACATACTTTTCTACATTTTGCTATTACTACTAGGAGTATTCTTGTGGTTTGCTAAATAGTACTTCTAAAAGAAGAGGAGTACTGTTTGTCATTTCCCTTGAGTTTTTCTTTTGATTTGCACACATCATCTATGAATAAAGAGAGATGGATGGTTTGTTCTACCCTTGAGTATTATTTTATGTTTATATATATATAGCCTATCTATAGGGAATCTCCCCTTGATGAGAGGAGAGATCAGTCCCCTTTTGATGTGGTAAATCTACACATTTGGACAACTAATATTCCTACTTTGGCTGATCCGACCTATTTTGTTTATCAGTACGCTGATCGACAAAATATTCAACCAATAGTTATATAGTTTATTTAATTATTTAGAATGAAATGGGGTATTTTTATTTTTTATGTGGTTGTGATGTTTATTCCATTTTTATAATGGAATGGTTGTGTGTATTAGCTTAAATGGAATGGCTAGGGTTAACCCATTTTACCCAAAAAGTTAGGGAAATATAAATGAATTGGGTTTTCCAAGTTTTCCAAGTAATTTAGTTGATTATATACAATATGAATAAGATTATTTTTTTATAGGATAATTGTGAGGGTTGCATAGTTATATGGTTTGTAGGTTTTGTCATTTAGTTCATGGTAGTTAAAAGGAATATAATTGGGTTTATTATTTTATGATGAATTATTTGTGAGAATGTTCAATGGGAAGAACTGAGTTAGTCTATTTAACTTATGACTAATGAGTTGATATTAGACCATAGATTTGGTATATGCATATGATGACTGAGTTGATAGAATGAAAATGACTAAGTTTGTTAATTTGTGTTAGGTTTTTAAATGGAATTGTTATTTTATATTAAGAGATTGATTATGTTTATTATATGTTGAGTAGTATATAATGGCTTGATTGAGTAATATAGAATATTATTGTAGGTTTCCTTTTGTCTTGAACACACACACACACACACACACACACACACACACACACACACACACACACACACACACACACACACACACACACACACACACACACACACACACACACACACACACACACACACACACACACATATAGAATAGTGTAAAGATAAGGACATAAGTTATGAGTTAAACTATCTCATAATGTTAAATAGATGTGTGTAATATTATTAAATGAAATGGTTAAAAGATGTTTAGCTGGTTGTGTTAGATGTATGGACCATGACTTAGCTTAAACATTTATAAAAATAGTTGAAGTTAAATTATATTGGGGACATGGATGTTTAATATATGGGTCAAAATTCATGTTGAATAGTTTCCAATAAGTTGATGTACCATATGGTACACAACAAAATATTCCATATTTACGTTTTTCTATTTTAAGGCATTTAATTGAGACATCAGGTATTGTGTGGTTTTATTGTGAATTATATTTCAGGTAAAAAATTGAGTTCATATTTTCTTAAGTTTGGAGCTTAGGATGAAAGATTAAACTTGATATATATATATATATATATATATATATATATATATATATATATATATATATATATATATATATATATATATATATATATATATATATATATATATATATATATATATATATATATATATATATATATATATATATAGTTATGAATTATACATAAATAAAATTTCAATATTATTTATGAATAATTATAAAAAAATATGCATACATACATGCATACATATATGGTCATATTCATATATATGAATGCATTCATGCATGTGTGTGTGTGTGTGTGTGTGTGTGTGTGTGTGTGTGTGTGTGTGTGTGTGTGTGTGTGTGTGTGTGTGTGTGTGTGTGTGTGTGTGTGTAACTCCATTAGGAACAAAGTGGCTAAGATTTTTAAAAATATATAACTATAAGTGGACATGCAAATATATATGTATATGTGGTTAAGTTAGTATGCACTTAAATAATTATATATAGAGAACAAATGTATTCATACATAAACTATGATGGTTTCATAGATTTATAATATGTTGAATCAGATATTAATTTAGTGAAAAATAATTAATTGATGTTTAGAATAAATAAACATTGTGTTTATTGTATTTATTTAATAACTTGGGATTTAATGTAAAATTATTGAATCGTGTTTACTTTTATTATAATACGTATGAAAATGGGTGATTTTACATAAAATCGGTAAATACTTAATTATTATAACTATCATTAGTAATTAATTTACTTGTAATACTACCTTATTTTGAAACATATATTAGGCTATATTGTGACTTAGCAAATATGACAATAGGTTTTGCATTTTCATTATATAGCATGTGATTATTTCATGTTGTTTCCTGTGTATTTAAATATTGTAGAATTGTTATTAAATCTATATGATAAATCCATGTAAATATTTTATATGACTTATTTAGTAAATGATGGTATTAATGACACTAAATAAATAATTATATGAGAAGGCTCTCACACATTTATTTAGAGTCATTAATACATAGAAAAAATGAAATCTAATTGTGTGTGTATGTTTGCATATGATTGATCTATGTGATCTTTAAAATATATGAAACCTTTTAACCTATTTAATTAATATTAATGTATGCATGATATCATGTTAGAAAATAATTCTTTATGATATGGTGCATGTGATGAATATCTTATAACATATGGGTTCTAGTTGACTTCTCGATACTTGCACCATTATCATCTACTCATCTATGAATCAAGGGCCATTCCCTAGTTGGGAGATTATGCAAGGGATCCATGTTCCATGGTTGGTGTGGAAAAGTACTTTAATGATGTTATCCCTCTCCTCTAATTGTCAACCATTATAGACTTTTACTCATGATTATATTTTATATATTGACAAGTTTGTGGATACTCATTTGTTCTTTGGAATAATGTATATATCTATATTCAATTTGATGTCAAAATTTTGTATAATTATACTTTGATAACTAACAGTTGGCTGCTCTTATTATATAATTTTATTATATAAAATTTCAATAGTTGGTTGACATAATATTTAGTAGATATATAATTTGTGATGGATTGAATTTGTAATACTTCTTAATTTTATTATTTTGATCATTATCTAAATGGATCATAATAATTTATTTAAATAAGATTCATTTATTTAAAGATAAAATATGTTAACTTATTTGAGAATAATCTATTTTAGATTATTAAAGTAAAATATATTTTTTTTTACCTTTTCTAGGTTAAACTCAATGGGGTTCAAAGAAAAACAAACATTTTCAAGTACCAAAGCCAATCGTTAGTTGCATTCACATATCAAAAGAGCATAATTGCACAATGGCATTAGGTGAGAAAACTCTATGTAGCTTGTTTTCCTTCCTTGGATTATTGGATACCTAGACAACCTCTAATAATTAGATGGGCGTGATTGGGATCAGATTAACACTTTACACTTCCCCCATTTTTGTAGGTTTATATCCATCATAAACACATATAGGGTTTTTAGAGCAAAGGAGGTAGATTTCTTGATCTTTACACATCATCAGGGTTCAAATCACAAACATAAAACAAGTAAAGATAGTTATAGGTGACCATAAAATCACTATGTGACACTTTCATATATGTCAATTTTGACCAATAAGTTAATATTTTATTATTATATTAACCTGATCCTATAAAACTAATCCAGTGTAGGCAGCATATTAGTTCCTAAACCAAGTAAATCACATGTTTGTTTATCTCTAATTTCCACTTCCAAAACATAGTCATAGTCATAGAGTAAAAAGTAAAAATAAAAGTATTGTGATATCCTTAGTACTTTACATATATATCATGTGCCATAATCAAAATAATAAATTATTGACTAGTTATATTTAGATATGTAATTGAATGCCATATCTTATAATTTTAATTCTATTTCAAATTTATATCTTAAATAGACTAATATAACTCATTGATCCATATTAGGATAAAATGCACTTACTAAATATCAAAATGACTAAAGGCAAAAGCAACTAATTAATATATTTTTCTATTTTTCTCATTGCCTATGTACAGTCATATGAAATGTTCTAAAATGGATTTGTGATTACTCAACTTAGGAGACAGACTGTCAAAACTTGCCAAGATATTTTTAGTGAATGCATAGACATGTATGGCAACCAAATGTATACACTATATTCTAAAATTATCCTTGTGTAATTATTTGGTCTATTATACCATAGATTGACATGTTTTCCTATAGAGATGATGTTTGAGTGATTTATGACTTTTGGTCTTATGCACACATTAAAATGTTGTATTAATTTTATTTGAAACCATATATCCACTTTGGACAATTTCTTGACCTTAAAAAAGGGGCTATAAATATTCATTAAATAACACAAAACACACCCTATGAAGTAGTTGAGTGTTTCATGTGTTTTAATACTTTGAAGATCACTTGATCCACACACATTACTCCCACCTATGTGTATGTGTGATAAATTTGTTCCAATAAAATTTAATGGATAGATTTGGATTTTTACACTTAACAATGTGCAAATTTGACCTTATGATAGTGCTTAGAATTGACTTTTAGGATTGTTACTTTAAGGGGTTTTAGATTTGGATTCTTTTGAATAATGCCTCAAGGATATGTAAATGAATTCCTCAAGGGGATAGATATATGATTATTTATTATCATAAATGGAATATTAATGGGAAGATGTTATATCTTATTCCTTGGAAAAAAAAATTAACGAATAATAATGTCATCCTTATAATTAAGGATACCTACATTAGGTTATACTGTTTGTCCTTTAAATTTTGGGATTTATAGGTTTTCCAACTTATTGGAGATGTCCTTGGGATGTTTTTGAAATTGATCCAAGATATTTGGAAAAATATCATGATTTTTTTATGATCATGGTCTAATTGAATCATTTTTTTACTTGAATAAAAGCTTTGATCCTGACATTGGTTGTAGATAGTTTTCCTAGATGGTAGAATTTGAGGATGAAATTAGGAATTAAAAGAAATGGATATGTTTTGGCCATACTTATGGATATTGTCCTAATCCTAAAATTGCTTTGGATTAACCTTATCATTTTGGTTTGAATTCAACCTCTCCTACTAAAATGGGTTTTTTTTGGCATAATTGTTGTGGCCAACACAATCCCTTCTTTCGATAAGTAGGGGACTCATACTTAAAGTTGCTCAAATTCTAGGTTCCTAGAGTTTTGGATACTCCTTGATCAACACCTTTCTTTTTTAAGCCTCAAATTTGAGTTTTAACCAATTTTTATCATGCATCCATTATATTCATAATGGCATTTGATTCCTATTAATCCCCTTATAACTTCAAAGTTTAGTGTATTCATAATGGCATTTGATCCCCATTAAGGCATTAGAGGTACAATCCAATGAGAGGGGGGTGAATTAGTGGTGGAAAAAAATCCAATTTAATTTACAAACCCTTAAAAATACTTAAACATTCAATACAATCATTCATGAAGCATACAAATCATTCATAGTAGTGAACAATGGACATAATGCAAGATCACATATGCAACATAGGATCTATATGAGAAACACTCTTAGGGAATAAAATCCACTCTCAAACCTAAAAACACATGGACTAATGTCTTATAATATGATCACAAATAAGAGACTAATAAAGTTCTTTTGATTAAGAACCTTGGTCAAGTCCTTCTGACCTAAGGAGTTTAGTGAAATAGTAGTTCCACAAGGAACACCTACCCCTAAGATGATCAAGTCCTTTTAACCACTTGTTTGTTCAATTATTTCTAACCTATAAACTTGATCAAGTCCTTTTGACCAATTTTTTTTAGTAAAACCCTATTTCACAAGGAGTAACTACCCCTAAGGAAGATAAAGTCCTTTAGACCCTCCTTGAAATGAACACTTCCACCTTAGAACTAATGTCTTCAACACCTGATGATGGAATTTTGATTATCTAACAACTAAAAAAGCTCTCTCTAACTCATACATGCCTCTCACATAGGAATTCCACAATCTCTCTCCTTTTTCACTCAAATAATCCTCATATGCACACTCATATCTCTTTTCACAACTTCAAACTGCAAGAAAACTATACTATCATAAAAAACATGACTTAAAAATCATATAAAAAATCCTTAATATTCTCTACTCATCAACCCAATAGCTTGGCACTCTCACTCTCCTCTACTTTCCTTCACTCTCCAATTCTCTCACATACCAGTCTCTACAAATCTCTCCCCAATCTCTCATTGAAAAGTCTAAAAATCATCTTTGATTTCACTATCACTAAAGCATTTATGATCAACACCATATTGGTCAAAAATTAGGCATGCCTTAACCCTTAAATCATATATCTTAATGAGATAAAGTTTAATAAAAACATCATAGGTCAAACATAACATCTATGGGTGACCCTTAAACATCTACACATTTTAATAAGGCCCTTGTATCTCTTATAGGTCTCATAGAGACCTATTCACCCATTTAGCACACCATCAAGAAAAAAAACAACACATGACCACTTTCAAATACATAGGTCGACTCCTTATGTCCCCTAGAACATCCTCAAATGATCAATGTAACTCATTCTCACCTTTGTATATGCTCAAAAAACTTAATCACTGACCTGCTACACAATAATACTATGAACAAACACACATTCAACTTATTAACTTTTGTTTATACATAGTAAAAATTGATTAGACCTCAAAAACCACATAGAGCATCTTAATAGAGTCTAAAATACTCCCAAATAACCAATTCATCAAGATACATCAAAATAGTATGTATATAAGCTCAATTATCCTTCTTAGGTAACTTAAAAAATAAGCACAAACACACATTCAACTTATAGGACCAATATATTTGACTATACTCACTTTCAAATATTTAAATTTATATTTCTAGATGAATCTTGGAGTCCTCTACCACTTTTATTTTTACTGCATGAGAAAATTCAAATTTTATTGAAATATATGAATAAAATATAGAGCTCTAGTTTTTCCCTTTGTTAAATTCAAATATTTGAATTCAAACAATCACATTTAAACTCTGAACACAACTCTCGTATCTCATGTCCTCTCATCTTTAGATCAATCATGCACCATTGATCTTGTTTGATCTTTAATATATAGACTACCAATACCAAATTTTAAACCTCAGTAATTTTGACCTCTTGTCATTTAATCTTGAAATGTTGACTTAACACACTCCGTAGATCTCTATAGATCAACTAGGTCTGTAAATATCAATGCTCACCATTAGATCAATCTATATTAACACCTAGTCACCATTAGATCCTTATCATTTACCTTTGTTTAGTTGTTAAGCATCATACACCAATCCTCATCTCATTATTTCCTAATTTCTTGGAGTAATGCATACCATCGATCTTACTTGATCTTTAACTTGTGTAGAAATGACTAAGTATAGGAACCTTGCTTAGCTATCTAGAAGGACAATTTTGGACCTTAATAACTTTTTCCATGTTTTGATGCATAATCTCAAATTTGGACAAGATGATCTCTTCATATAGGAAAATCTAACCATCTAACAATTTTATCTTGAAACCTTTGCATGTGTGAGATATAAAACCATTAAAACACCTTGTCAAAATCTTTTGTCACAGAGCCAACTATGTTAAAAACCTTCTTGGGAGGACGACTTTGAACAAACATATATTTTGATGCGCTTCATCACATGATCTAAATTTTAGTGCAAATAAACTAAGATAAAAAATAAATAAACCCATATGATTATTTATCTTAAAACCTTCACACGTGTAAGATATAACATCATGAAAATTCCTACTCAACTTTCCTTGTCACATGTAAATTTGGCTAAGTATGAAAAAACACAGTCAAACTACCTAGGAGCCCAACTTTGCATATGCATAGATTTTAATGCACTTCATTTCATGATTTGAAATTTAGAGAAAATAAACTAGTCATAAAAATAAGCAAAGCCATATGATCATTTTTTCCTGATACCTCCACATGTGGGAATGATGATGTTTTAAGCATGCTTACTTGGCTCTTTTTGGCCACACACAAATTTGGCTAAGTATGGAAAAATAATGAATTGTTACTTAGAAGCTAAATTTACACCCTCATATATTTGACCACACTTCAATGCATGACTTGAGATATATCACATAATAACTAAGGACTAATGTGATCATAAACATATGACCAAATCCCCTTGACAAATTCCCATGTGGTAATGTTGATGTCATCAAACTACCTACTCATATTTTCTACCACTAGACCCAAACTATCTAGATGAAAACTATGGACTATTAGATGAGTTCCACTTATGCATATAATCTCTCAAATCATAGATAACATATTAGGAACCTATTTCACATGATATAGTAGCCATACTCATCCCTACACATTTTAATCATGTTAAAACTAAAGATCAACCAAGCCAACTTCAAGCACACTAGGACAAACACATTGCACACTTTGTCATTATCACTTAAGATATCAAAGCACTTCATACACTCAGCATGACATCTCTATGAAATCATCATGCCATCGTTTATAATAATCCAGCAATCTCTCCCTTTGTCATTGATGTTAACAAACATTATATATAACAATATACAACTCACCTTCTCTTTCTCAAAGCACTCCCACAATAAGAATTTTCTCCCCCTTTGACACAATGATAAAATGGTCACAAACTAATCTTGAGGACATAAAAATAATATAAAATAATAAATAACCCTCTTATATAGATGATACAAACTCCCCCTTACCTTGAGCCTACCTCTTCTTGCCTTGAAAATTTCCTCTTGTTCCATGCCAGCACTCTCTTCAACCAAGCATTGCAACCAATTATGACATAATACATAAAACATTAAATATTAATGAACCTTACCAGGAAAAAATTGACTCCTCCTAATATCTTTGAGCCATTGCATTTTTTAGCATCTTTAGATCTCCACACACCATGAAGAACCACCATGTAGGCTTACCAACCTTCTTTCTCAAGACACCTCAAGAACCACTAACATAACTTTATGCTACACACCAAATAGGAAACATGCAATAAAATAACTTGAGAACTCACCTTGAAATACTCATGCCTTGATATTTTAGGATAAACTAAACAAAAATCACATTTCTTCACTCTGAGACTGTCTAGTCTCCTTGTAGCCCTACTTAGAACATGCAAAGCTAAAAAAAATTAGTAAACACACATTCAAGGCCTAAAAATTCATATCCAAAGCACTCTTATATTCCCCCTTAAACAAAAAAGTTTGAAACATGTAGATAATCTTATATAACATACTTCCTTCACAAACCCACTACCCAATTAGGCCTCTAATTTGACAAAAAACATGAATAAATTAAGAACCACAAACATTCAAAAAAAATTGGAGCTTAATTTGACAACCCATTTATCCCATTAAATATATTAAGAATCCTTAGACTTAAAATCATAAGGTAGACCACTTTTCTAGTATAACCCAAAACCTTAGAATCTTAAAACAAACAAAGTCAACACATCACCTTCTAGTCAATGCCCACCTCTGAAACTTATTGTACACCTAGAGACAATAATTACAAACTTTTAAACCAATGTTTGAGATTCCACACCATTGGGAAGCTTGACTTTCTATAATCCATTTTAAGACCTTGACAAATCACAAATCCTCCTTTACCATTTGGGAACCTTTAATTTAACCCTATAGACTGTTCCATATAAAAAACACCACAAAAACACTTGCTTCTCCACCTAAGATTAGTCTCTTAGGAAGAATAAATAGAGACACCCTCTATACCTCAATTCTCTAAAACAAAAACAACCCCTGATATTCCTTCTCCTCCTTTCTCAATTGATACTTATAGTTCTTCTTCGCTTTCTTCTTTGGCTTTAGAAAAATAACTTCCTCAACTACTACAACATTCTTTTTTTATTTTATGATTGGATTATCAATACATGGAGACAAAATATATTCATGTCATACCTTTTCATTTGAATAATCTTCCTTTCAGCTTGGATCCTCATCACTAGGCACTTATTCAACAATAACATGATGTTCACTTGGATCCATACATACCTCAAAAATAGCTTCAACCAACACCTTGGTCTTTTCTTTGAGATTAATCACTTTATTATTTATATTAAGAAATAATTGTATCCCTTGGCATTATTCAAATTTTGAAGCATTCTCCACCATAGCAAACATATCACTTTGACCTATAGACTCATCATGATTCATACTTATCACCTTTAGTTTTCATGAGTTAACTTGCCTTCTTCCTTGCATTCTTGGATCTTGATTATATATTTTATAACTTGTATGCCTTTGCTTGTAGAACCTAGCAATGTGACATCTTTGTTCACAATTGAAGCATACTATACTTTTTTCAAGATGCTCTTTCTGCCTTTCTAGATTTATACAAAATCTTACAATCTATCCTATATCATAACAACTATAACACTCAACATTTATTGAAGTAAAATTATCTTATCTTAGATTAAATGGAAAACATTTTGAAAATTATCCCACGTCATGATAGTTGAAACACTCAACCTTTCTTACACCTTTTGACTGATGACCCCCATCATAGATCTATGCAAATTCATCATTAACAGGTCTTCTACATTCTATAGCGATATACTCCAATTGATTACATTAAAATTTTCATACCTCATGACATTTATCTATTTGATCTAATTTATTTTCATAGGCTGATCCACCTTGTTCAAATTAGTCTTTATCTTGTCTTAAGTTGCAGTCTCTGGTTCTTCTTTGTATCCAAGACCAATATTACCATTTGCATGATTTTGATCATTCAAAATGTTGTCTAGATCACTTGAGCTATTTTTAAATCTCACAAATGACATTACCATACTATATTCCTTTTATAAATTATATTTCAATAAATCATTTTCAATTACATACCTTACACATTCATCTTCTTTAGTTTTTAAGCTTGTAGATAGAATTTCCAATTGACAATTGAGATGTTTTACCATATCTTCATGATCCTTGGCATATTGATCCATTATTTTCTCAAACACACTAATTTATACTAAAATTCCTTGAGTTTATATTTCATCTTCTATTTTATCTTCTTCTCAATCTTTACTTCTTTAAGATCATTCATCAATACAGTCTCATAGTCCACCTTAACTTTAACATTATCTGCATCACTCTAAGTAGACTCTTTTTGATGTGAGAAACTTCCTTCATTATCCTTGAACAAAGCTTAATATTTATTTGGACCATAATATTTGTGATCATATTATGAGTCATTTTATTCACTCTCATATGATGATCTGTAATCTTCTTTGGTGTATAGACTCTTCTTGTCTTTGGAATACTTCTTTTTGTCAAACCTTCTGAATCCCTTTTTATTTTTATCAAACCTAAATTATCTCTTTCCATCATCATGACCTTGATCATGCTCTTCATCAGTATACTTATTGTACTTATGAGGGAACTTATTAGTAAAATGTCCTACCTCTCCACAATTAAATAATTGTAATGGTAGCTTACCCTTATATTTGCCTGAACATGTTTTCAGTTTCCGTGTAAATAAAGAAATTAATTCATCCTCATCAATATCAAAAATTTCATCTTCCTTGGGTTTCTTAACTTGAAAATAAATTTTTGGCTTCATTTATATTTTGAATGTTTCTTCCTTCTTTGGTGGTATATTATCATTTAATCTCATCTCATATGCAGTAAGGGTGCCATGTAATTGATCCATCTTCAACTAAGTAAGATCATGACTTTATTTTAGAGTAGACAATTTTGGATAAAACTTGAGGGATATAGACATTAATACCTTTTGAACTACATTTTCCTTTTCAAATTTCTCTCCAATACCCCTAATGGTGTTTACAATCTCATCAACTCCCTACAGAAAGGATGCCACAAAATATTCTTATTTCATTTTGAGGCTCTCAAAGTATCTTTTGTGAGTCTACAACTTAACAAGCTTGAACTTTGAATCTCCTTCATAAATGATCTACATTTTATCCCAAATTTATTTATCAAATTTTATCAATGGATTACATTTATAAACTTAGTTTATTTAAGACCATAGATGATGACATTCATTGCCTTATAATTATTCTCAAATAACTTCTAATCTACAGTACTAGATGGAGGTATAGTAGGAACAACATAAGCATCCACAATATATTTCCATACATCAAACCCTAGAGACATAGTGTATGTCATCATCCTCACACTCTAAAAATCATAATTATATCCATTGAACATTGGTGCTTTATTATTAGAGAAGCCTCCTTGATGATAACCCATTTTGTACCTTAGATCACCTTCAAGCTATTAAGCCTTTACCAAAGTACCTACTCTGATACTAATTTTTAGAGGTAGAATCCACTAAGAAAAGGGGGTGAATTAGTGGTGGAAAAGAATCTAATTCAATTTATAAACATTTTAAAATACTTAAGCATTCAATATAATCATTCATGAAGCATATAGATCATTCATTGTAGTGAATAATGAACATAATGCAAGATCACATACACAACACAAGATCTATGTGGGAAACCCTTATAGGAAATAAAAACCACTCTCAAGCCTATAAATACATGGAATACTATCCTATAAGATGATCACAAATAATATACTGATCAATTCCTTCTGATTAAGAACCTTGGTCAAGTCCTTCTGACCTAAGGTCTTTAGTGAAATAATAGTTCCATAAAGATCACCTACCCTTAAGTTGATCAAGTCCTTCTGACCACCTATTTGGTCAAGTCCTTCTAACCTAAAACTTTGATCAATTACTTTTGACCAAAGGTCTTTATTTAAACCCTATTTCATAAGGAGTAACTTCCCCTAAGGAAGATCAAGTCCTTTAGACTTGTCTTGAAATGAACACTTCCACCTTAGAATTGATGTCTTCAACACTTGATGATGGACCTCTAATTAACTGATAACTAAAAAAAAATATCTCTAACTCATACAATCCTCTCACATAGCCATTCCATAATATTTCTCCTTCTTCACTCAAATAGTCCTCATATGCACACTCATATCTCTTTGCACGACTTAAAATTGAAATAACACTATACTATAATTAGAAACATGACCTATAAATCATACAAATAGTCCTTAATCTTATTTTCTCATTAACCTAATATTTGGGCACTATCACTCTCCTTTTCTTTCCTTCACTCTTCAAATCTCTCACATACTAGTCTCTACAAATCTCTTTGCAGTCTTTCATTGACAAGTCTAGAAATCACCATCTTTGATTTCACTATGTATAGAGCATTTATGATCAACACCATCTTGTTCATCCATTAGGCATGTCATAACCCTTAAGGTATCTATCTCATCAAGTAAAATATCAATATAAACATCATAGGTTATCCATAGAATCTATGGGTCACCTTTAAGCAACTACACCTTTTAATAAGGCCCTTGTAGCTCTTATAGGTCTCATGTAGACCTATTCACCCATTTAACACACCATTGATCAAAATAATAACACATGACCACTTTAAAATACATAGGTCCACTCTTTATTTCCCCTAGGATATCCTAAAATGATCAAAATAACTCATGCTCACCTCTGTATATGCTCAAACAACTCAATCATTGACCTTGTGCACAATAACACTATGAACAAACACACAATCAATTCTTAACTTTTGTTCATATAGAATAATGATTAGTCACACCTCAAAAAAACACACAGAGCATCCTCATATAGTTTATAACAATCCCCAATATCCAACTCATCAAGATACATTGAAATATTATCTATGTAAGCTTAATTACCCTTATCGGATCACTTTCAGAACAAGCATGAACATATAGTCAACTTCTAGGCTCAAAATATTTTACTTTACTCAATTTCAAATATTCAAATCTATATATATAGATGCATCTTGAAGTCCTCTACCACTTTGATTTTTACTACATGAGAAAATTATACTTCTATCAAAAGACATGGATAAAATACAAAGCTTTGATTTTTCCCTATGTTAAATTCAAATATTTGAATTCAAATAGTCATAATTAAACTCTGAACACAATGCTCGCATCTCATGTCCTCTCATATTTAGATCAATCACACACCATTGATCTTGTTTGATATTTAACACATATAATGCCAATACCAAACATTAAACTTCAATAATTTTTACCTCATCTCATGAAATCTTGAAATGTTGACTCAATGCACTCCATTGATCTCTATAGATTAACTAGGTCTTTTACTATCAATGCTCTATTTTTGATAAATCTATATGAACACCCTTTCATCATTAGATCCTTATCCTTTACATTTTCTTAGTTTTCAAAAATTATTAAACTATCATCATCTCACTACTTCCTAAATTATTGGATTAATGTGTACCATCGATCTTGCTCAAACTTTAAATTGTATAGAAATGACTATGGGAACCTTGGTTATCTACTTAGAAGGCCAAATTTAGACATTAATAACTTTCACGATGCTGTAATGCATGATCTTAAATTTGGACTAGATTATCTCCTCATATAAGAGAATACAACCAAATAACAATATACTCCTATATCCTTTTCAATTTCAAGATATAATTCCATTAAAATGCCTTATCAAAATCTTCTATCATAGAGCCAACTATGTAAAAAACCTACATGGGAGGCCAACCTTGAACAAGCTTATCTTTTGATGTTCTTTATTGAATGATCTAAATTTTAGCACAAATCAACTAGGATCAAAACTAAATAAACCCATATGATTAGTTACTTTTGAAACCTTCACACATTAAAGATATAACATCATTAAAATGCCTACTCAGCTTTCTTTGTCACACACAAATTTGGCTAAGTATGGAAAAACACAATCCAACTGCCTGGGAGCCCAACTTTATATATGAATATATTTTGACACAATTCATCACATGATCTAAAATTTATCACAAAAATTAGAAAAACCATATCATCATTTTGTCCAGATACCTTCATGCATGTGAATTCTGACCTTATCAACATGATTACTCAGTTCTTTTTGGCCACATGCAAATTTGGCTAAGTATGGGAAAATGTTAAGGTGTGGAGCCTAAAAGCTTCACATATGAGTGCATTACCAAAGTTGTAGGTTTACACAGTCACCGGCATCGGTCAGGAGCAACCGACGTCGGTCACGCCGGCGTCGGTAGAGGATCGGCCGACGATGGTCACAGGCAAGCAGGCAGGAACCGGCGTCGGTTACTTGTGCGTCCATAATGTTATTTCTGAGGACAGAACTGAGTGTTTTCATGATGAGTTTAAGTCTTAGTCTTAAGTTCACATTTCTATTATTAGTAAGATTATTTTTAGAGCCCTTGTTCAAGAGGCTTAACTGTTGGTTGTAAGTGCATGCTCAAGTTTCCTAATTCTATATGTAGGAAAGATCTTCTTAGCTTGTTGTATGAGTAGAACATTGTGAATATTTGAAGAACAGTACAGAGTTGTATCAATCTAGGTTGTTGGGGTTGATTGTACTTGAGAGAGAAAGCTCTTGAGGAATAGAGATCTAGAGAGAGATCTTGTGCATCTAAGAGAGGTGTGGAAGAAAGAAGTTTCTTCAATTGTATTCCTTTTGTAAAGAGTTTAATACAAGTTTTCAGGGTGGTTTGTTGTATCTCTTGTTCTTTGCTATTTATAATTCTAGTTACTTATCTATCTGGTTTAATTCCATGGTTTATTTCTTTCATAAGTGTAATCATATTGTTGGTTGATCCCCAACAAGTGGTATCAGAGCTCAGGTTCACTAACAGGTGGTTCAGATCTGTGTAGTGTGTATTGATTACAGGTTGCTCACAGAGGTTTCTACAGGGATTTCTATTTGAGTGGGAGAAGCAATGGCAGAAGAAAGTAAATTGAGAATGGAGAAGTTTAATGGCAAGAACTATCAACATTGGAGAATGCAGATAGAGGACTATCTGTATCAGAAAGATCTTTACTTACTGTTAGGTAGGATTGCAAAGAAGCCCAAGGACATGGATGATGAAGAATGGGAAGTTCTTGATAGAAAGGCTCTGGGGTCTATAAGACTAAGTCTAGCATCTACTGTGATATCTAATTTATCACAGGCAAAAACAATGGTAGAGTTGATGACTACTTTAGCAAATTTGTATGAAAAACCCTCAGCTTCTAATAAGGTATATCTTATGAAGCAGTTATTTAATTTACATATGCAAGAAGGTGGATCTGTATCTAATCATCTGAATGATTTCCATGGAATTGTTAATCAATTAAGTTTAGTCAATATTGTGTTTGATGATGAAATAAAAGCTCTTTTAATATTATGTTCTTTGCCTGAAAGCTGGCATGGCTTGGTAATGGCAGTTTCTAATACTGCATCTGCTTCAAATATTTTAAAAGTAGAGGATGTTGTTAGTGTTATCTTGAATGAGTAAATTCACAGGAAAAGCATAGAGGAAACATCAGGGAATGCTTTAAATCTTGAGAGCAGGGGAAGGAAAAAAGAGAAGAGCAAGAGGAGATCAAG
This sequence comes from Torreya grandis, assembly GCA_037957365.1. Classification (NCBI taxonomy): domain Eukaryota; kingdom Viridiplantae; phylum Streptophyta; class Pinopsida; order Cupressales; family Taxaceae; genus Torreya; species Torreya grandis. The sequence continues at coordinate 1,786,950 of JARHVA010000187.1, forward strand.
ATCTAAGTCTAAGGTGAGAGGTAGATCCAAATCCAGAAATGGCAGGAGGCCACAATGCTGGAATTGTGGAAAGATGGGGCACATAAGCAGAGATTGCTGGTCAAAGCCTAAGGAGGATAATCAGCACGAAGGAAAGGAAGAAGCAAAGGTTACAGGTATTGCACAAGATGATTTAATATTCTCTTTGCATAATAATATAGAATCTTGGGTTTTAGATTCTGGTGCATCTTTTCATGCTACCCCTAATAGAGAATATTTCAGTGACTATATCCATGGAGATTTTGGAATAGTGTATATAGGGGATGATGAGCCTTGTAAGATTATTGGCAAAGGTAAAGTGCAGCTGAAAATGCAGAATGGCAACACATGGGTGTTGAGAGATGTGATGCATGTTCCTAGCTTAAAGAGAAATTTGATTTCTGCAGGAAAGTTAGGGGATGAGGGTTGTACAGTAACTCTCACAGTGGAATCTTGGAAGGTGACCAAGGGTGCACTTGTTATGGCCAGAGGTAAGAGATTAGGTACTCTCTATTTATGTAATTGTGTTACTAATATTTCTCCTTCTGTATTATCTACTTTAGATGTGGATGCTAAATTGTGGCACTCAAGGCTTAGCCACATGAGTGAGAAGGGGATGTCAATTCTTAAGTCTAAAGGTAAGATTTCAGATTTGAAAAGCATGGATCTAGAATTTTGTGAGCACTGTGTATTTGGAAAATAGAAAAGGGTGAGTTTTCTGAAGACTGGGTCTACAAAGAAGAGGCATAAGTTGCAGCTTGTTCACACAGACGTGTGGGGATCGGCTCAGGTAGCTTCTATTGGAGGATCATAGTACTATGTTACGTTCATAGATGATGCTACAAGAAAGGTATGTATCTATTGTATTAAGAAGAAATCTGATGTATTTGAGACTTTTAAGATTTGGAAAGCTATGGTTGAGAATGAAACAGGTAGAAGATTGAAGTGCTTGAGATCTGACAATGGTGGTGAGTTCTGTAGCCTTAAGTTCAACTGGTATTGTTATACGCATGGAATCTGTAGGCAAAGGATGGTTCTAAGGACACCTTAGTAGAATGGTATTGCTGAAAGGATGAATAGAACAATAATGGAGTGTGTAAGGTGTATGAGATTACATGCTGGGTTGCCCTTAGAGTTTTGGGCAGAAGCTATTAACACCACAGTGTACCTGATTAACAAAGGACCCTCTACAACTCTGGATGGTGGAATTCTAGAAGAGGCATGGATAGGTAAAAAGGTAGATCTCTCATATCTCAAAGTCTTTGGTTGTGAAGCCTTTGTGCACGTAGATAAGGAAAATAGAAAGAAGCTTGATGCTAAGTCTATGAGGTGCACATTTATTGGCTATGGCTCAGATGATTTTGGTTTCAAAATTTGGAATCTAGGAACTAACAAGGTAATTAAGAGCCATGATGTTGTTTTCAATGAAAAAGTGATGTATAGTGATCAGATGAGGAAGCTGAATCAATCTGGGCAGAGCAATGGAGAATTGGACGAGGTGACGGTCCAAAATGAGCTCACGAGAAAAAGAAATAATCACTTGCAGGAAAACACAGAGGCCGATGTCAGCAGGATAGGAACCGACATCGGCAGAATAGAAATTGATGTCGATCCTACAGGGACTAACGTCGGCAGAACAGGCACCGACGTCATCCAGGAAGAACTGGCTTCGGCCAGTAATAGGTTTGGAGGTGGCCGAGGTTGGTCACTGTCAGAGAATTTGGGTGGACAACGTGTTGTAAACGAGTCTCAAATGCCCATTAGGAGGTTAGAAAGGGTAAGTAAGCCTCCAATTAGATATTCTCCTTCATTATACTATTTATTGCTAACTGATGGTGGAGAACCAGAGAGTTTTGAAGAAGCATTATAGGTGGAGTCCAAGAGTCAGTGGGAGTGTGGCATGGTTGAGGAGATGGAGTCCTTGAGAGAGAACCAAACACGGGATTTGGTTGAGTTGCCAGCTGGTAAGAGGACACTGAAGAACAGATGGACCTACAGGTTGAAGGAAGGTGAGAATGGACAGATGAGATATAAGGCCAGGTTGGTAGTGAAAGGATTTGCACAAAAGCCATGTATTGATTTTGGTGAGATTTTTTCTCCTATTGTTAAAATGACTTCTATACGGGTTGTATTGTCTTTGGTTGCTATTGAGGATTTGCATCTTGAGCAGCTAGATGTTAAGACAACATTTTTTCATGGATATTTGGATGAGGAAATATACATGGAATAGCCGAAAGGATTTGAGGTCAAGGGTAATGAGAAGTTAGTGTATAGACTGAAGAAAAGCTTGTATGGTCTCAAGCAAGCTCCTAGACAGTGGTATTTAAAATTTGACAGGTTTATGACTGAGCATGGCTATAGTAGGTGTCAATCTGACCATTGTGTGTATTTTAAGAGATTGGATAATGGTAGATATATTATTCTATTGTTGTATGTAGATGATATGCTAGTTGCAGGATCACACATGCAGGATATCTCTGAGCTTAAGGTGAAATTAGCTCAAACGTTTGCTATGAAGGATTTGGGAGCAGCAAAGAAAATCCTTGGCATGAGCATTAAGAGAGACAGGAAAAATCACAGGTTGATCTTATCTCAAGAGGATTATGTGGACAAGGTGTTGAAACAGTTTAATATGCAGGATGCTAAACCGGTAAGCACACCTTTGGCTGGACATTTTAAGTTGAGTAAAGAACAATGTCCTAATTCACATGATGAGGTAGAGTACATGAGTAAGGTTCCATATTCTTCCGCAGTAGGAAGTTTGATGTATGCAATGGTGTGTACTAGACCGAATATTGCCCAAGCAGTGGGAGTTGTAAGTATATGGCCAATCTAGGGAAGGAACACTGGAAAGCAGTTCAGTGGATCCTTAGATATCTGAGAGGAACCAGTAGTAGGCACTTGTGATATGGAGGTTCAGATACTTCTCTACATGGTTATGTAGATTCAAATATGGCAGGTGATTTGGATGGCAGGGGGAGCACCACAGGTTATGTTTTCACTGTAGGTGGAATGGCGGTTAGCTGGATATCAAAGTTGCAGAAGGTTGTTGCCTTGTCAACTACAGAAGCAAAGTACATTGCAGCCACAGAAGCTAGCAAAGAGATGATATGGATGACACGGTTCATGGAAGAGCTTGGAAGGGAGCATGGGAGTTGCAGATTGTATAGTGACAGTCAGAGTGCAATCCATTTGGCTAAGAATTTGGCCTTTCACTCAAGAACCAAGCACATACAGCTAAGGTACCACTTCATACAGCAGGTATTGGAAGATGGTGAGTTAAAGCTGGAGAAGATCCATACAGATAGGAATCCTACTGATATGTTAACCAAGCCAGTTATAAAGGAGAAGTTGAATCTTCATTTAACTTCTGTTGGTCTTCATGATTGAGTTGAAAATGGAGGAGCTAGAAGATGTTGTTGTACAGGTACTGGTGCAGTTGTTTATCTCCAAGTGGGAGATTGTTAAGGTGTGGAGCCTAAAAGCTTCACATATGAGTGAATTACCAAAGTTGTAGGTTTACACAGTCACCGGCATTGGTCAGGAGCGACCAACGTCAGTCAGGATCAGTTAAAGAGATGCCGGCGTCGGCAGAGGATCGGTCGACGACGGTCATAGGCAAGCAGGCAGGAACTGGTGTCAGTTACCTGTGTGTCTAGAATGCTATTTCTGAGGACAGAACTAAGTGTTTGCATGATGAGTTTAAGTCTTAGTCTTAAGTTCATGTTTCTATTATTAGTAAGATTATTTTTAGAGCCCTTGTTCAAGAGGCTTAACTGTTGGTTGTAAGTGCATGCTCAAGTTTCTTAATTCTATATGTAGGAAAGATCTTCTTAGCTTGTTGTATGAGTAGAACATTGTGAATTTTTGAAGAATAGTATAGAGTTGTATCAATCCAGGTTGTTGGGGTTGATTGTACTTGAGAGAGAGAGCTCTTGAGGAATAGAGATCTTGTGCATCTGAGAGAGGTGTGGAAGAAAGAAGTTTCTTCAATTGTATTCCTTTTGTAAAGAGTTTAATACAAGTTTTCAAGGTGGTTTCTTGTATCTCTTGTTCTTTCCTATTTATCATTCTAGTTAGTTATCTATCTAATTTAATTTCGCAGTTTATTTCTTTCATAAGTGTAATCATATTGTTGGTTGATCCCCAACAAAAAATAATTAATTCTGACTAAGAAGACAACTTTGTACCCTCATATATTTGACTATACTTTGATTCGTGACTTGAGATATGGTTTATAAAAACTAGGGACTAATGTGATCATAAACATATGACCAACTCCCCTTGACTCATTCCCACATGGCAATGGTGATGTCATCAAACTACATACTCATATTTTCTACCACTAGACCTAAACTATCTAGATGAAAAATATGGAATACCAAATGAATTCCACTTATGAATACAAGATCTAAAATTATAGATAACATATTAGGGACATATTTCACATTATCTAATCACCACACACATCTTTGAACATCTATAATCATGCCAAAACTAAAGATCAACCAATCTAACTTCAAGAACACTAGGACAAACACATTACACACTTCTTCATTATCACTTAAGATATCAAATTACTTCATCCACTTAATAAGACACCTCCATGAAATCATCATGACATAATTTACAATAATCTAACATAAGTCCCCCCATAACTTCTAGGTTTAAGTGCAGTCAAAGCTTTACCACATCCTAAGTAGAGCAGTGCAATCTCATACTTAGAATTTTTTACTTAAATAACATTGTAGTCTATAAATTTAGACTTATTTTTAAGTTAATGGAGTCTTAGAATCATATAGTCTCAATTTATCAAAGTCTTATGTGGCACATTATATAGCTACATTAATGGATGAGTGAGTTGTGTTTTATTATGTGGCTTTCTTTTTTTACTTAATCTCTTTTCATGGATTTTCATAGGTTAATAAACCAATCAAAAAGTGATGTGTGGTTCTAACTATCAAAACACATTAGTATCCCAGTCCTAACATAAATGTCAAAGTCTTAGAGAGCTTTAATGAATTGAGTCATATTTCATGGCCTTGATGAATAGAGGTGCTAAAACATGACCAATCATATGGCCCTAAAGTTAGATGCATCAATATCCTATACTTAACATAGATGTCAAATCACATGAGGGCCCCAAAAAATGAAATAATTCCATGTGACTCGGTATCAAAGTTATTAGTCTCCCAAACTTGATAGAGATATCAGGGCTTGGGAGAGCCTAACCTATTAATAAATTTCACATGGAACTTTTGTAAATATTGGTAGAGGAATCTTTATAATTCCTCAAGTAGGTATAATGAAGTATAGTTAGACTTAAAGGGGTAATTAAAGGATGAAAAACATCATTTCACTATTTTGATTATATACTCATACTCCCAAGGGTGTAAAAGTGAAGTATCAAGCCATGCTTAGGTGGTATCCATTTCACCAAGGACTAATAAATGATGGACACATGGAACATAAAGTAAGATACCCAAGATTCCACTAGGATGAAATGAAAATGTGCCTAAAATTCTCTTAGAAATAATGAAATGGGAAACTAGGCCTTGATTAGACAAATGGAAACATTGTATCACAATTAGAAAATATAGTAGGCAACGTATGTTGGAAATCATAAAGTTTAAGTCCAAATTGGAAAATCTAGCCACTAACTCAAATTTAAATTCACACTGAGCGAACAAAGTTGTTACATCATATAGGAGATATTTATAGATCACTATAAATTCCTGTAGATGAGCTCATTTACCATGATTACTCCTAATTTCCCAGTCTACCTTATTGTGTTTTGTGAATGCCTATGCCCTCTATGCTCCCCCTCACTCATACCTCTATTAGAGTTATAGGTTTTAATGTAGATAAGGAAAGGAGTTTTCATTTCCTAACCTCAAACCTAGTCTAACATGGGAATGAACCTAAGATGTGGGTCACCTAATATTAAGCCAAACCTTTAGATTTTAAGGATCTATCTCATGTGATTTATCAATGCAATACTCTTTCTCTAAGATATAAATCTATTTAGGATGAAAAGGGAAGAGATATTGAATGAATGAAATAAACTCTAAATTGATGATGAATGATTAATTCATTTATCCACTCTTTGAACTTGAACTCTTCATCACACTAATGGATTATGAACAAAAATAACATGATATCTAAAATGGCTTCTAATAAATAGTGCTTCACCTAGAGTTAAGTTTGATTGACTTAAGCTAGAGGACAATGAGGTTAAGGCCTAATTAAAGGCACTTATAGTCAATAGTCCACTTCATACCTGAGACATCAATATCAAGACACACTAGATAACCTATAAGGAAAGTTTGTTAGCACTTAGGTGGAACTTGGACCTAAAAAAGGAATATTAAAAATAGTTTTTCATATCAAACAAGTATGGAACACTAAGTAAAGATTGGTAAATAGCTACAAATGTTTTATTCATTACTCCAAAAGGTATACAAGTACAAGTGTTGGTAGAGTTTCCTCATACCAACCTGAGGGATACAAACTAAGGCAAAAAATCCTTAAATAAATAGAAGAGGTGAGGGGATAAGAAGGGTAATGTAGTTTAAAAGAGTGGATATGAGTCAATAATTACCATATTCAACTCAAAATAGTAGTTACAATAGATATACACTCCTTCAATCCTCTTATACATTTAATCTCCTTGGTGGCTCCTTAAATGAGTTATTGGTGTTGAAATTCAAGTAAGGGAGGTTGATTCAACATCAATTACACTATGTGAAAGGTTTGAATATGCTTATAATAGTCTATCATATTCTACTATGGTAGTTACAACCATGAATTAGGTCATTATAACTATGTAGTAGCACACTCTCTTCTTTGTCCAAGTGGAAAAGCTAAGAAATTATCTTGTTCCTCCACTATAGATTGTTAAATACATATTGAATGCCATTAAAAGATCATTTACCAATTTAAAATCCATGTATTTACTCATTCTATTGTCTTTTGAATGCCAATTTAACCTTCTTTGATAACAACATAGGCCAATTATGCCTATTAAGCCTAACCGCCTATCTGTTTGCATATTGACCTCCATGACACTTGAAATTAAGGACTGAAAACCTATGTGTGAGTGTGATTCATGATTAGAGTAACATTATCAACCATGAAATGTCCTTAGAGAGACTTTAGGAACTTGAAAAACCACTTTTCCTTGTTGATTAGTTCATCTCTCTTTAGTATGGTAGACTGGCAATTTTGTATAAGATGGTAAGAGAATTTACAGATTAATTTATAAGTATATTATGATTTTTATGAGGTGGAAAAGGTCCAAAAATTTCATCTCCATTGATTAAAATATTCCCATCATGCTAAAACCTTGAAAAACATGTAAAATATTGAAAAAACATTGTTTTATACTATATTATATAGTACTTGTATATACCAAATAGTGGTAAAGGAGCTTAGAGGAGTCCTAGACATGATTCAAACATCATTTAGGCCAAAATAGCCCTTCTAGAAACATCTTTGTCTGTATTTTCTCCATCGGGTCAAAACTAAGGGTTTGGGAGGGTTTTAGCTAGTTTATACCCTTAAGGATGATTCATAAAATTGTGACATCCAAGATCTGATTAAATTCTAAAAATTGGAATTATATCCCTCCCCTAACTATTCTAAGCTTCTTGGATTCCCATAATATATGTCCATAGGGTTCCAAGTGAAATAAAATGGCATATTTGGCTTGTTCTTATATTCTAGGAGGGTTTAAGGTAAATTAAGGCCAAAATGACAATTAATGACTTATTCTCTACCATCCAGTAACTTTGATCAACCTTGTACTTCCCCCAAAATTTCATCCATGAAGTTGGAATGGCTCACTAGTCTCACAAAGTGAAATTAGGCCCTTTGAGCAATTAGGCCTAGTTTAGGCCTAATTATGTGTACTTGCCTTCTATGATATTTGGTTGTACATCATCATTATAAACCATTAGAAGAGGTCTGATTAATTTCATATATCTTTCAACATTATTTAAATATTTAGTTGGCTTCAATCTATCTTGGAGACCTCCAAACCTAATTTTGCCTATTTAAGCTTCTAGATTGGTTATTTAGACATGTCTTGGTCTGAGATAAAATAATGGGTATATCCACTCTTTATCTAACCAATACAATAGGATAGGAACCTTTCATCACTCATTATAACCTTATCATTCAATTTTGGAGACTTAACTCTACCTTAAGTGTCTTAAATGGCTATTTTGGTCCAAACTTTCTCTATACTACCTATAACTATGATTGAGCATGAAAACTTGTGTGTTTAAGACCATTGTGGGTGATTTGATGGATAAAAACCATTATAAATATTTCCTCTATCTAACCTCCACCCTTTTCTATCATATTTTATGACTTTGGATTAGTTTGAAGGAGGCTTGGTTGTCCCCAAAGGACCTATAATATGATTTAATACTCTCTTATCCACCATAAATACCCTTTTTTGTCAAATCATATCACTCTACAACTATCCATTGAATGCCCACTCTAACAATGTTCTTCTTTCCTTCATTAGCTACCTATAGGTACTCTTGATAGTCTGTGTATTGAAGTGAATGTGGAGATATATGATCTTTTTATCCCCTTAGTGTAATTATAAAGGAACTATATAAATCCATTCATATCCTATGGTTTTTCACATTCCACATGCTAAGTACTTAATCAATTTAAGCCCTGTATATTATTCCTATAGTCTCTTAGAGTCCAGACACAATTATGAACAAAAAGCCCTAGGATTTATGCTTTAGTGTCTCCTAATTTATATAAGATATTAAAAAAACTTATCCTACCATATAATAGGTGCCTCTCCACTAAAAATACCTCCATTTTCATATGTGAACCTCTATTTTTACTTGCACAAACCTATTTGAGTCATAGTTTTTCCATAGCCTATAAGTGCCCTTTAGCCTTCTTGGCTGAGTAATGGGTGGTTGTCTCCTTCCATAAAAATTTCATGAATATCTACTAGTAGTCTTATGTTTAACAAGATTCTTTTAAAAATAACCTTTTTATTCATTGTATCAACAGTAACTTCTAACCTTTGCAACTTAGCTTCCTTGCTTTTCATAACTTGGCTGTAGATGAGTACTTAGCCTAGTCTGACTATGTGCAAACTTAAGTTTTATGTTGGTTAGTGATCCATAGTTATTTAGATATTATAAATATCTCCATAAATTCACTCAACCTTTTATAATTCATGTATTCTCATGATATCATAATTTTACACACCTTTGTATGACATACATAGTATCTTCTTATAAGGTCCTACTATAATAGCTTGTTGTAGGTGAGCTTCTTATTTTGGGCCTTCTTGAGGGTATTGAGGCTCCTCCAATGGAATATTGATACCTTGATAATTACTAACACACTGGATCCTCTATAAGGATCTTGATAGTCTCATGATATATCACTTTTGTAACTTTTCTAAACCTTCTCATAACCCAAATTTAGGCTAGTCAGTTGGTTGTAGGTATGTTCTGATTATATAAGACAGTGAGCTAATAGATACAAGGTTGAGTCTACCACTGATAAGTTTTAACAATTTCATCATGAATTTTATCCCTTTACCTATCCACTTTTGGCCTATGAGAATCCTCAACTCCTTTCCAATATTTCACTATCAAGAGTCTCTTTAGTCTCCTTCCATGTACAGACTGAGATAGTCCATAGGTGTTATTTGAGATGGATGTCTTAAAATAATCCATGGTGTTTATATAACATTTCCCCCATGTTTATCTCTATTGACCAATTTATTTTCTATCACCTACTTTCTTTTGAGAGGCCTCTTCATTCATGTCCTTTGAAACTTCTATTATAGTGGGCTTAGATTGACTGTAGGTCTAATTTACTTCTTGGTTAGGTTCATGCCCAAATGGGTTCATCACTTGTGAGATAATTACTTTTTAGGGTTATAAGGTGTATGGAGGGGTTCATTTTCATATTTAAGGCCAAAAGGGTAGGATGGGTGAGTGAAGGATGATGGTAATGGGGTGATAAGGGGATGAAAACACCAAAACAAGGGAAGTGACATAGTTTAGAGACAATGATGGAGATGTGAAGTAGTAGTTATAAGGGGAGGGTATGAAATGAAAGGTAATACTTCTCCTAAGACCAAGAATTTATAATTTTGATAACTTTAGACCTATACCTCAACACTCATAAAGTTTTGAAGACTGAACACATCATACAAGGCCTCAAAATGACACCTTAAAAACTTAAAATACCTTAATTTTCATGAAAAAATCTTAAACTTTGCAAAAGAGGGACTGAGTGCATTTAGAGTTGGAGAAGGTGGCCTTTAGGCCTCTTATGGAAAATAAGGAGGTGGAGAGGCTTGTTTGAAATAACACAAAAGTGTTATATCATTCATTTACACCTCTTTCAAGTGCCTTGAGCTCCGTTTTGAAGTTCTATAGGTATTCTTGGACTGCACATAATCTTTAGTAATGGTGACCTTCCCTTATGCATAAATAATATTTCCTTGAGATCATAAAATGTGGTTAGGGCTATTAGATACTCAATAAAGACGTTTATATCACTACAAAATCTCTAAACAATATCTAACTTAGCTTACCACTCTTGACAAGGACCTAAAACCTTAGTTTAAAGCACAAATTAGTCTACAGACTACACATAAGAACTGGTCATGAGGATTTTCCACTTCTACAAGCTCACACTTGTGATAAAAGTTCTTTAAGTGTTGTGGGAGGCTTCTTTAATACTTGAGACAATAACAACAGCCATTAGATTGAGAAAACAACTCAAAAACACATGAAAGCTATCCAACTAAAAATGGCCTATGCAGATGTGGAATGCATACAAATTTATCAACTTATTAAGGAAGGTTCATAAATTTAATGATACCAATATTAAGACAATTTGTCATGATTATAATCTAGTTGAGTCTAATTTCCATGGCCAAGACTTGGGCCTTCACTTTCTCTCTCCTATATGAGACAAGTAAGAACCTAAGGGGTTGTCCAAGCTTGCAAAGAGGAGCTGATGAAGAGTATAATAGTTTTTGACTTGAATAGAATCCATATATCTTGAAACTTTGTATAAACATCAAAATTGATCTCACCTTCTTCACCATATCATATAATGTACAATATAGTTTGTATAGTCTGTATAATATGCATAATTGCCTTAAAATAGTGTGTTTCCCTCATTTTTTCGAATTTCAAACATTTTAACACCATTATAGGCTCATATATATGGAATCACAAGTTTATAAAACATTTAAAATAATGATAAAATGCAAGGGGAAATGGAAAATCCATAAAGTGACATCTGAGACCAACTTGGCTCATGTAAAGGCATAAATGAGATTTAAAAGGCTATTAAGTAGTATGAAATGACAAGGGCAGTAATGTGGTATGGATAACATGTATTCAAGGCCACTTTTGACCCTGTTTGAATATAATTCATCAAAATATTTTCCCTTTTCTAAATTTTTATAAGACAATATAGGATCATTAAGTGGTTAGAGGATGTTTGATGGCTTATGATGTGTAATAAAGGTGTTATATGGATTATATGAATATATGATGGATAATGGAATTTAAAAACAATAAAATATCCATCTCATAGCCTCCAACATTGCTAAAACACCTTTAAACTACCAAATGCCAACACTATTCCTCAAATAAGGATAAGGAACTCATGAATCTTAGGGATTTTGATAGACTTCCCTCTCATTTCAAGACACAATGATGATTAAAACATCATCAAAAAGACTTCAAGACACTATGACACCATGGATCATGTGTGAAATTATGATACATCATGAAATTATTAATCAGGATCCCAAAACTCTCATTGGAACAATAATGACATGACCATGATAAGAGATATTAAAAGCAAGCTAGGATGGTGGTCACTAAAATTTTTCTATATTAAGGGTTAACATTTGACATATGAGGCAAAAATGTCAATATTTTTGGTGAATCTAAGGGCTAACCAGCCTATTGGTCAAGAGTACTTAGACATTTTCATGACAAGGTGACTCACACAAGGAAACATAAGATGATGAATCTTTGGACTACTAGACTACTTTACAATTTTCGACATCTATTTTAGACTTATGATAGTAAAAAGACACACACAAACACAATAATGAATACAAAACTAACATAAAAACACACCTAAAAACTAAGGATAAGTAAGTGAAATAACTAATAAAATAAGACACTAACTACAACTTATGTGACACTTATTTATACAAGACAACTAACTACTACAAGATTGACCTAAAATTGTCTTCATTCCACCATTATCAAATGGGAATGCTTTTTAATTATTATAGCACCATGATGTGGAATTTCATTGTGCTAGCTTGAGCTTGGTTAGGTACCATGCATCAGAAGGTTCCCACTTGCATCTGGGATTAAGTGCATACTCATAGATTCTCATGACATCATATGTATTCCTTTGATTCATATCTTTTTGTATGAGTTGATTGGGTGAGTTTATAACCTAATAATACTCATTATAAATCTCTTTCCTTTGCAATAAAAGTGTTAAATTTATCTCAGGTATGAACTACATCTATTTTGTCATATATTCATTCTGATGTATTACTACAGCAAACACCTCACCATTCTCTCTATCATCTTGTGCTTACTCCTCTTATGGATGATATTTGATAGGGTTAGTAGCTAATGTATATTTATCTTGATCTACATGATGTGTGAGCCCTTGATAATTCTGATATCTATTACAAATGTCTATGAACTACCACCAAAGGTCCTCATTATCAATTTGACATTCTATGTAACCATGGTCAAATTTCAAGTTCTCATCAAATAATGAGGTCTCATACATATCATCAAATTTATCTTGGGTACAAGGAAGGGATTTTTGGTCTTCAATTAAATTTGAAAACCTTTAAACACATACTTTCTCTTGAATTGTAGACCCTTGGAGATTGTGACCTTGAATTTTAGTTGTTATAGACTGAACAAATGTTTTATTCACCCACTCTTTAGGAATGTGATTGTAAAGGATGTCTACCATGTCATGAAGGAGCTCTTCCTCTTATTTAGCTAATATGTTTTCTCTTTGTAGTTCATCACACTCCTGCAACTCATCTTCTACTGTAACTCTAAAAGTTGAATGGTGTCCTTATTTGCTAAGGGGTGTTCCAAAGACAAGTTACTCCTCAAACTCATCCAAATAATCATCATAAACTTTAGGTTCAATCTAATTTTCAATGTTTACCTATTCAAATATGTGTTCTCTCTCCATAAGTAGCATTTCAATTTAGGTCAACCCATTTTTAATTATGGAATAATCTTTAGAGAGAACCCATGTTTACCTATCCTAAGGGGTGTTCCAAGGATAAGTGACTCCAAGAGGGTTGAGATGCATACCACATTCTTTTCATCCAGCTACTTGTATTCAATAATCACCACTTATTCCTTCTTTTGCATATCAGTTTGAATGGATCTCTATGAGGTAAAGGACTTATATTCTTGAGGAGGGAGGGGTGGGGATTGAGTAACTTTGGTTTTACTTGACTACATGATCTGATTCTAAGATGGAAATTTGGGCTCATGATTTTCTTACATAGTGTGCATTATGGCTTGAATAATGAAAGGAGGTATGTGCAATTGAGGTAATGTTGTTTTTGTAGTTTCTAATTCCAAGTACAAATGTTTATCTATATCTTTAATTTTCCTAGCAAGGGATGATTCAAAATTAGATCTTGATTGTTCATGATGACTAAACTTTTTAATTCTAACTTTTCCCTCTCCTTAGACTCTTCCTTGGATAGATTTCCATGAGGGGACAGTTGAGAGGAGTTGGAAGGGCCTTGATGACTTTTAAACTCACTTAATGAGGGATTAAGAGTGGTTATGGGAAGCTCAACATGAGGTTGACATGGGGTGAATGAGGGAAGACAAGATGGGTGATGGGGTGTTTGTTGTTGTTCATGGGCTGCCAACTTCTCCACAATCTTGGAGATTAATCCATCTATGTAAACAATGTCACTAATGTTTCTAGAGTAGCCTCTTCTAATGAAATACATCCAATTTTCCTTTGCCTATTGCACTGAAGTTCTAACCCCCCTAGTGACATGTTTTGGGATCTCTTGCCCATATCCTTTCAATGTATCTATGTTTATCATATTCTTCTCATGGTCTAATAAGGTTTTCTTAAGACCAAGTATGGAATGGCTTGGGGCATGAGTAGGCTATTAAATAATTTTATGATACTACCATGATTGATCAAGATGGTAATCAGGCTACAGAGTTGGTAGATGAGACTCATAGTAAGGTTGATAGCCCTGGTCATAGGGAAACTCATCATATGACTGATAAGAGGAAATACATGGTTGAGATGGAGTAGGATAGGGTTTCAAAGTGTCATGATAAGATTGGATAGGGTCATAATCCAACTCATAAGAGGGTGACAAACATGAATCTACCTCATATCCATCCATCTTTCACCATCAATCACATGATAATGAATTAAACCATGAATGATAACCCATCTTACCTCTATAATGAAGACTTATTATGACTGATGTAACCTTCTTGACTATAGATTTTCTAGTGTAGCATTTGAATCTCTTAAAGATGGCTAAAAGGTGTCCTTCCATGTTGTAAAATCATGATTCAAGGAAATTGAAGCTCATTCCAATGGTAATTCTATAACTATTAGAGCTTTACATTGTACCCTAGTTGAGGAGAGGAGTGTTCATGTCCTAATCTCAAACCTAGTCCAACATGGGAATGACCTTATGCTATGGGTCACCTACTATTAGGCCAAACCTCTAGATTTTAAGGGTCTAACTCCCTGGATTTGTCAATTTGGTGCTCTTTCTCTAAGATCTAAATCTATTTAGGATGAAAAGGGAAGAGAGATTTCATGAATAAAACCTATTCTAAAGTGGTGATGCACCATGAATTCATTTATCCACTCTTTAAAATTGGACTCTTCATCACACTAATGGACTATGAATAGAACTAACACGCTACCTATAATGGATTCCAAGAAATAGTGATTCATCTAGAGGTCAATTTGATTGACTTAAGTTGGAGAGAAATGAGGGTAAGGCCTAATTGAAGGCACTTATAGTCAACAATCCACTTCATAACTTAGACATCAACATCAAGACACACTAGATGACCTACAAATAAAGTTTGTTAGCATTTAGTAGAACTTCGACCTACAAAGAGAAGATGAAAACTACTTTTACATATCAAACAAGTATGTAACACTAATTATAGATTGGTAAACATCTAATAATGTTCTATTCACTACTCTAAGAGGTATATATGTACAAGTGTAGGTAGAGTTTCCTCATACTAACCTAAGGGATATAAACTAAGCAAAAATCCTTGAATATATAGAAGAGGTGAGGGGAGAATGAGGAAACTATAGTTTAGAAGAGTGGAGAGGAGTTAATAATAACCATATTAAACTCAAAATAATAGTGGTAATAGTTATATGTTCCTTCTTCAATCTTCTTATACATTGAACCTCCTTAGTGGCTCCTTAAATGAGTTGTTGGCATTCTAATTTAGGTAAGGGAGTTTGAGTCAACATTAGTTACACTATTTCAAAGGTTTTAATATGATTATAATAGTCTATCACACTACCCTATGTCAATTACAACCTTGAATTAGGTCCTCATAACCATGTAGTAACCCACTCTCTTCTTTGTCTAAGTGGTAAAGTCAAGAAACTATTTTATTCCTCCACTACATCTTATGAAATGCACATTGAATACAATTAAAATATTATTTACCAATGTAACATCCATGTATTTAATCATTCTATTGGCCTTTCAATGCCAACTTGACCTTTTTTGATGATAACATAGGAAAATTAGGCCTATTAGGCCTAATTACCTATCTATTTGCATATTGACCCCCATGAAACCTATAATCAAGGCTTGAAAACTTGTGTGTGAGTGTGATTCATTCCTTGAGTAACATTATCAACCATGAAATAGGCTTAGAGAGACATTAGGAAGTTGAAAAACTACTTTCCCTTATTGGTTGGTTAATCTCTCTTAAGCATGATAGATTGGTAGTTTTAAATAGGTTAATAGGAGAATTTTTAGGTGAATTTATTAGAAAATTATGATTTTAAGAGGTTTAATATGTACCAAACTTTTATATCTAATTATTAGGATCTTCCCATCATGCATAAAACCATGTAAAACATATAAAATCTTACAAAAATCACTATCTTGTAATATTTTGTATAATACTTGTACAAACCAACTAGTGGGAAAGGAGCCTATAGGAGTAATATAAATTATTAAAATATAATTTAGGCCAAACTAGCCCTTCTAGAAGCATCTCCAACTAGATTTTCTCCATCAGGTCAAAAGTGAGGGTTTGGGAGGGTTTTAGCTAGTTTACACCCTTAAGTATGATTCATAAAATTATGACATCCAATCTTTGATTAAAATATACAAATTTAAGCTATAATACCCACCTAACTATTTTATCTCCTTGGTCTCCCATGCTAGAAGTCTGTAAAATTCCAAGTGAAAGGAAATGGCCTATTTGTCTTGTCCTTGCATTCTAAGAGGGTCTAAGGTGAATTAAGGCTAAAATGACCATTCTTGAGTGGTTATCTACCATAAAATATCTCTTATAAAAATTTTAATTTCCCCAAAATGTCATCCATGAAGTTTTAATGGCTCACTAGTCTCAAGAATTGAAATTAGGCCTTTTGAGCAATTAAGCCCTTTAAGCAATTAGGCCTAGTCTAGTCTTAATAGGCCTGACTATGTGTAGTTACCTTCCATGGTATTTGGTTATAGCTCTACATTATAAACCATTATAAGAGGTATTATTAATTTCAAAAATCTTTCCCCATTGTTTAAAAAACTTTAGTTCATTCCAATCTATCTTGTAGACTTCCAAACCTGATTTTACCTATTTAAGCTTCCAGACTAGTTGTCTAGACATGTCCTGGTCTAAGATAAAATAATGTGTATACTCACTATTTATCTACCCAATAAAATAGAATAGGCACTTTTCATTACTTATTATGACCTTTTAATTTAATTTTTGAGACTTAATTGTACCTTTAAGTGTCTCAAATTGTTATTTTGGTCCAAACTTGCCCTATACTACCTGCAACTATGACTGAGCATGGAAACTTGAGTGTTTAAGCCCAATATGGGTGATTTTATGGATAAAAACCATTATAAATATTTAATCTATCTTACCTCCACCATTATTTATCACATTTTATGACTTTAGACTAGTTTGGAGGAGGCTTGGATGCCCCCAAAGGATATATGTCTACTAGGTCTAAAATAGACATCTAGGCTTGTTTGGCCTCAATTGAGTGTTGCAATCCTGAAGGACTTGTAATATGATTTGATACTCTCATATCCAACATAAATACCCTTAATTTTCAAATCTTATCACTATGTAACTGTCTATTAAATTCCTACTCCAATAATGTTCTTTTTTCTTGATTGGTTGCCTATAGGTACTCTTGTTAACTTGTGTATTGAATTGAAGGTGGAGCTATGGGATAATTTTATCCCATTAGTGTAATGATGAAGGAAATATATAAATAAATTCATATCTTATGGTTTTTCATATTCCACATGCTAAGCAATTAATCAATTTAAGCCTTATATATTATGTTTATAGTCTAATAGGGTCCAGACATAGTCATGAATAGGAAACCCTACGACATGTGATTTAGTGTCTCTTTCTTTATATAGGATTCTAAACACACTTATCCTACCATATAATAGGTTCCCCACTACTAAAATGACCTCCATTGTCATATGTGAACCTTTAGTTTTACTTACATAAACATGTTTGAGTCATAGTTTCTCCATAGCCTATAGGTGCCCTTTATCCTTCTTGGCTGAGTGAAGTGGTGTTTTATTATTTTTGGGAAACTATTGTTTAGTTCATAAATAATAAATGGTATAGAGTAAGGGGAAAAATATAGTTTAATATGGAAAAATACAACTTTTTATCTAATAATTTACATGAGGAAAAGAAATAAACTTATCTAAACATGAACTGAAATAAATGATTCAGGATTTAGAAATTAATGTGCAAGATTGGGACACTACCATGAATCTAGATATGGTATTAATTTTATAATTTTAAAAGAGTGACAGAAGTATATAGGAGTGGCATTAGTGTTGTATTCTATCTCTACCATTACTTTTTAGGATCTCTAAGCTTTTTGGGTTTTGTTTGCTTCATCTGTGTGAGCTTATGTTCAAAATTTTAAAGGCTGAAAGTCAACAAAGCTTGATGTAGGTTTGTTTCAATCTCCAAACCTTGTATATATATACACAAATGTAAACAAAAAATTCATCAAAATAAAAATGGGGAAAAACTAGGGTAGGTGAATAATGATCACATGATCTAGAACCCATGTTATCTTGATTGCTACCTACATTAACCCTCAAGCTAGGGTCTTAAATCAAATGTGGTTATCCCTTAGGGAATGAGCATAATAAACATTCATAGTAGATGTAAGAATTAATTTTTCCTAGGCCCTTCCTTGATCAAGCATGCAAGTCTATGTGCGATGCATAATGCTGAGCTATACTATTGACTAATTTATTTATTATATAATGTGCCAAAAGTAGTAAGTGTTAGATATAAAATGCCTTGTGAATTCCTTTATATAGGAGACTCTTTATTTTGAATTTGGGAGATTTATTCATACTATGTGACAAAAAAATTAAATAAAACTTAAGGGAAGGGATAATAAGGGTTTAGGACCCATTAAGTAAGAACAAATGATCATTGGACAATAGTGTTGGAAAGGATAGTAGTGTCAAGCGCTATAGTCCTACAAAAAAAATTAAATGGGACTCAGAAAAATAGGCTGGGATTGACATAGACAAATTTCAAGGGTTCCTAGAGGTATAGGTCAGTTGATTGAGATAACAAAGAGGTGATAAAATTATTAAACAATACCAAGATAAGTAAAATAAGGACATGGATAATGTGAACAAGGCTCATATTCTCCAATTAAAGTCTCCTATGAAAGGACTATGAAAAGACATGATATGTGTGGTTGCTTGACCAATTTAGGGTATATACATTTTCCCCCTTTTTATTTTAGTCATGCAATAAAATTAAGTACTAGAGTAAAAGAAAGAAAATAAATTGTGTACTTGAACCTAATTGCATGGAGATAAGTGTGCTAAAAAAGGGTCCAACTCGCTTCTTGGCTAGGGAAGTGGATGAAGAGCTGAATAGTACTTGGATAAAGAAGGAATATTTGAAATGGATTCCCTTATACTAAAAATAAAAGTGTAATCTATATAACATGGATAAGGAGGGTAATACTTACCCCCTATGCTGAATCTAGCTAGAAATGAGAAATGATCAGAGACGCAAAACTAATGTCTATCCTCTATCCCACATAAACTCATGTATTTTAGAATGTAAAGAATTTATATACTATGAAGAGAAAAATATATCATGCCCTCACTTTGAGTATCTGAACTAGAACTAATAAATGCATAAAGGCCCAAAACCAATGTCTATCCTCTGTCCTGCATAAACTTATGTACTCTAGGTTTGGGTAATGCTATGGACCAACCACTATAGATGAGCATATAATCTAAATTTGTGATAACCTAGGTATAATTAGGTGTAATTTTAAACTTTGGTAAATGTGCAAGAGAATGGCATGCCTTGCCATTCTAATCTATAGAATCCTAGATGATGAAGAACATGAACATTTATGTCATGCCCCCAAATTTGGTGTGTGAGTGATGCATATGTATAGTCTATAAATATGTATAGCTACATGTGAAATGGCATATCATATCATGCCCCATGTGCAAAACTAGAGATCAAAACATTATGCTTTGCACTATCCTTATAATATATTAAATGGTCTTGTAACTATGTCATGTTGTATGAATTTGTATTTGTGAGATGTGTAGTAATGTACATGCCCCCAAATCTAGTATCTGAGTCTAAATCTATACCATGAGTCCATATAATTTGAACCATTATATTTGAATAGTTTGTGTATTTGTAAATTGAAGGTGTATCCCTTTGAATGTCTTAAGTAATATTGAGTGACCCATGTAATTTGAATCACTATAAATTTTGACCAATCTGAGATAAATCTAATAATCTGAATATTAGAGGTGTAAAAACCATGTTGAGTGACCCATGTAGTCTAAACTATTGTATGTTTTGATTGATTTTAGTTGAATTTGATAATATGATTGATGGAGATGTAAGAACCATGGTGTATCCACTTATGAGAGTAGATGGGTATGTTGGGCAAGTGTAGGAATATGAATAGTAGGAATGGTGCCCCCCATTTGGGAGAGGGATGAAATTTGTGATAGAGGATCTTGAGCCAAAAGTGATGACTAGTAGCATAAGTAAAAATAAGGTTGGATTATTGTGAGGATATTGTAAGTTTTCTTGATTGATTAGGTTGAGTTATTTGATAGTTGAATGAGTCTTTGATTGGTTAAGACCAAGATGTATATCTAGATATAAATTAGATATATAGATGTGTGTGTCATAGCAGGTAGATGATGTAGTTGATGTAGTATGATAGCAAGGCCTACATGATGTTGAAGGTATTATTGTTATAGTTTCATGGAATAAAATGATTTATAAAATGGATCTACGAGGTTGAAGCTATAGGAAAAATGGTATTTTGATTTGGATGAAAAAGTTGTTTGATATAGGAAAGTTGGATTGATTCGTAATTCATTTGTGCATTGACTAGTTTTTAATTTGGAGCTCTGGGTTAGGAGATATACTAAGGAGATGAGCACCTATGATGACTAGGTTTGAGTAGTTAGTAGCTTAGGTTGAGGATGGTGGGGAGATTACCCTGGTAAGTAGTTGAAACACATGATTTGTGCCTATTTAGAAACCTATTTTAGATGTTTTTGAGATATTTTAAGAGTTTTAAGAAAATTTTGACTTGTTCTAGCACTCTTATATAGGATTTTGTGCCCCTATCTAGTGGTCAGCACTATTGTCCAGGTTCCAGTTTTATTGTCTAATGCTAGTATCTTTTTACAACATTGTTGTCCACTAGGGCTAGTTTTTTGGGATTTTGAGTTATTGCCTATTTTTTTTAGATTAACTAATTTCCTTATCATGGTTGACTAGCATATATGTTATTTTTTGGTGTTTTTCCAGGGTGAGGTATGGGTGAGGGAGTTCTATAGAGGCCAAGTGATGGAGATATTGAGATTCTTAATTTTGTCAGCTAATGAGAGAGTTATGATAGATAGGGTAGGGTTGGGTCATGTATGTGATCTAGGCACTGTGTAGTAGGATAGGTATCTTATTATCACCTTATATGAGAGGTGGAATGCAGACACATAATTTTTGGCTTTCTACTAGAGAGATTATGATTACTTTAGAGGATGTGTATCATATTTTGCATTTGCTAGTTAGTGGATAGCATGTGACTTTACAAGATGGCATGGGTGTTGATGCTATTGATCATGCATCCTTGTATTTTGTTGTTGTGCCTTTAGTCATACATAGGAGAGGAAATGATAGTGATGTATTATTGTCAGTTCTTATGTAGTTGAGTATTTCATATTTGCATAAGTAGTTGGCCATTTTGTTGGCTTCATTTATTGCTATAAATGGGAGTGGGGTATCAATTACATATAGGATGCATAGGATCATGCATAATATAGGGGTGTATGGAACTATGTTCTCATGGGGTAAGACTATGCTTACCCACTTATATAGGGACCTTTATAGGTTTTCTCAAGAGGCATTCAGTAGTGGTATGAGTGTAGTTACTTTATTTACTTATTAGGTTTATGAGTACATATCAATTTTATGGCTGAAAGGATTATCGAGGGAGAGGTGGGAACTTTTAATCCATTTTGGGAGTGGTGTATGAGTATGTTAGCTATATGGTCTCCAGGGATAGATCACATAGACAAGTTTTAGATAGATTGGTGGTTTGATATATCATATGGAGGACCTATAGAGGATTCCCTAGGTGGCCTAAGGATGGAGTGCAATTATGGTATATGAGGGTCAATTATTAGTTACATGACCACTAGGTTAGAGTGTATGAGTGCTTTTAGTATGAGTGCATGAATAGACAATTTGGGGTACCATAAGATGTGCCCCCTAAAACATGGGTGTGGGTGAGGAGTACATGGGCACCAATGAGGGTAGGAGCTTATGCGAGGCTTATTGAGGTTGATTTATCACCATTACTAGTGGATGCACAAGATACAACTATAGATATTCCTAATGTAGATAATGTTAGATGCACAGAGGCATATTTCACATGGTGGATGAGGCATTGATAGGCTCCATTGTATCTTTTTGATGGAGGGCATGCCCTCAAGTATGAGGATCCTACTATGATCTAGATGATGGGAGGTAAGCATTGATTATATTTAAATTATGTACAAGTTTGTGCTTATTTTAGCTTGTTTTGAAAGTGTTTGGCTAATGTAGTATTTGTAATTTTACATGTAGTAGAGTGGTAGGTGCTCAAGATGAAGCACCTGCTAGGGAGGAGGTGGAGATGATGGGTTCTAGGAGACCATCATTGATTTGATACTCTAAGAGATTATATTACATGTTCTTGATGATGTGGTGGAGGAAGGTTTGATAGAGTGAATGATAGTTACAACTAATGTTTATGCTCATTTCTTGATATAGTTGTTATAGTGATAGTTACATATGTTAGAGTAGTGGGAGAGAGAGATTACTTGAGGGTTGAGCTAGATAGGCATAGGATGCCTCTACTTGATTATGGATTGGTGAGTACATGGATATTTAGATAATGTATGCAAACTTGCATGAGGAACATTGGTGGTTAGTAGAGTGAGAGAGCTAAGGTAAGAGGCATTTAGGAGCTTAAGGAGGTGTAGGGTCATCAAGTGCTAGAGTGGACTATGGGACTAGTATTGGAGGAGAGAGAGAGAGACTGAGAGTGAGGGCATGATGCCCATTAATGATTGATTGTATCTTGATATGATGTATATGTTTTGAAAACACACACACACACACACACACACACACACACACACACACACACACACACACACATACACACACACACACACACACACACACACACACACACACACACACACACACACACACACACACACACACACACACACACACACATGGATATTTTTTACATTTCAACTCATGCATACTGTGTTATGGGATTTGAAATATAATGTTATATTCATTGCATATGGTTTTTTTACAAGTAGTTGATTTAGTATTGATGTTGAGACTGTGTATGTCTGGTAAAATTATACTGAGATATGTGATTTGATTATTTTTATAAGTGTGATGTTAGTTTTGTATTCAATTTTTATGTAAGTGAATAATTTTATTTGGTTTTTAATTAGATGTGACAAAAAAAATTGTTGGTTTTGTAATTGGGAAATTATTGGGATAAATTGAGCTGGTTTGAGGTTGGTAAATTGTTTGGATGGGTTGAGTTGGTTTAATGTTGGTAAAATAATATTTGGTAAGATCTATATTTTTTAAAAGTTGTTTTTAGCTATGGATAGTTATTAGGAATTAGGAATGTTAGTTTTTAGTATGTTGGGATGTAAGATATCATGTTTTGCATATTACTTCCCCAAAAGTGGCTCAAGAATACAAAGGCTAGCTAGACCTTTGGCTTGATCATTGCCCTACTAAATTGAAGCTATGAATCTATGATAGTATGAATTTACATCATATCAATCTATGATGTATCACTATATGAACCCTGATGGCCAACTAAACAACTACCCATACTACTCATGTTGTGTATGAATATGCTTTGTATTTGATACTATTTGTTGTATACTAACTGTAGCTAGACATAGAGATTCTATAAAATGTAACTTTATTAGATCTATAATAGGAACTATGTGTTATGAATAAGGCTTATGTATCCATAATCATATACCTTATGGCCCCTACTTTGATGTGTATGATTGAGCCATAGATTGATTTAGAGCTAAAACTTGTGATGGGGTCTCATTTAATCTTAACCATAGCATATTTCTACATGAGATAAGACTTAGAAAATTTGGGAATAGTGAATATTTCTTATGAGTAGTACTTTGTGATGTGGGTTTATTTAATCTTAACCATAGTGGATTTATATGTGAGATAGGACTAAAAAATCTATCTATAGTGAATATTTCTCTAGAGCAGTACTCTATTGTAGTGATTGTGACTGTACTAGATATGTATATGGAACTATACTATGTACTCATTAGACTATAGTGATATATAGGCTTCTCTCACTGTATCAATTTCCAAACCTTTTAAATAGGTGGAATAGGAGATCTCCTATGAGGCTCTATCATAGAACCCACATTTCTCTCATGATGAGTGACCAATGATTCCTATGAAGGAATGTTTTGGGATGACTCAATCATAGATGAATGAGGTATATGGTTTCTTGATAAAGGATATATTGATGCCCCATATATGAATTCTATGATTCCATTATCAAAAAATATATTAATGCAATCTATGAGTCCATAACAATCATTATGTCTATGTCCATAGATATGATGATAGTTATAAAAGGGCCAATGAGGTTGTTTTTGTAGGAGATGTGGATCTCTTTGATGAGTAGAAGGCAATGTGATTAAACTCATATATAATAATGCTAATAAAACGACACATGGGTTATCCTACTCTAAATCAAACTTTAATGGTACCTTGATGTTATTCTCTATAGTGCATATTGTAGGTTGTGCTCTGAAAACTAGCTCTTTGTTCTTAACCGGTTGCTTTTCTGGTTATGGTCTCCTATCTTGTTTAGGACATGGTGGATGCTAGATGCTAGGATACATGGATACTTCTATGAAATATAAAATAATCCAATCAATTTAATCTACCTCAATCAATCCCAATTTATTTTCCAAATCCATAGCTATATAGCATAAGTGCCTAAAAGATGACTCTATCTGATATAGTATATGCTTAAGGAGAGGTTGGTGAAGCCACTTAATAAATATATGTTAAATCTCTAAATCTATTGGCTTGTATATAAATCTTAACATGTTATTCTTTAATTTTAAGATATAATCACTAATCGGATCTAAAGTATTCTGATGTAAAGTTGCAAGTTTCTCATATGTAACATGAGGGCCCATGTTTTCTATGTAATTTCTAAGAAATACCTCTTCTAAGTCATCATATGTGTGCAAGAAACCAATAGGGAGTAGATGAAATAACCAATTCTATGCTTTCCCCACTAATGTCTTCTATATTAACTTGAGTAGAATCAAATGACTCGCATGAGATGGAAAAGCCTTTCAAAAGGCCTAAAGGTGTACAAATAGATCTCTAGTTCCATCAAAGTGAGGCAATGATGGTATCTATAAATTCTTATGAAATGAATATTTTATAAATGTATTAAGAAGAAGGTTACCATGTAAATCATTAGAATCCATCCAAGACTTATAGTCCATGTTTTCCAAGGTAAGGAGATATACTTGGTGTTGTAATTCACCAACTGCATGCATTAAAGAGATAATCTCTTGGGATGGTACACTAGCATCTTGAAGTGGTTTATTTAATCATTGAATTTGATTGTTAATTTTAGTGATGGGGATGCTACATTTAGAAATTGGATCATAAAGAGGGGGTGTGCTCACTTGAACCTTGGGAGTAATGGTAACTTGGACCTTACCAAAGGAATGTAAGCTACCATTCTCTTTAGGTTAAGAGTGAGAACTGGGTTCTAATGTAGTGAGGGGTGGCTTGGGAGATTCATTGGTATATTTATGTTTTAGTGTATCACATTCTAATTTAGTATAAGATGTGTTACTATCATGAACATGTTCATTATTTGAAAAAAAATCATGCATAAAAGTAGAAAAAACATTTGGAAGTGCATTATGTTTGAGAGGAAGAGTGAGAGAAGAGTTAGAAACATGAGATGCATATTATTATTCAATATGTGCATAATAATAATCATTATTCCATGCATTTTCATCATTTTAATATTTTTCATAATCACTCTCATTTTCATATTTTTTTGCATGTTCACTATCATATTCATTATCACTTTCAGTGTAACTAGGGAGAGGTGTAAGAGAAGAATTTAATTCTTTTATAATGTGCAATAAAGCATCATTTGAAATTGGAATATAATGTACATTTATGTTATCCATGGATGGAGTACACACATTATTTTCATGAGAAGTAAAAGAAAGAGATTTATCATTTAGATCTTCTTTGGACACAATAGAAAAAGGAACATGAGATGTATCATTTAAACTATGCTGTGGTAATTTGATTATATTGAATTTATATTGTTGTAATTTGAACATTGAAGTAGAAAAATAAAGAGAGAGATTAGGTTCACATGGAAGCAAACTATCCCCAACTAGAGGTTCACTTGGAAATGCATGAATAATTTATTCATTTCTTACATTGTGCATAGAAGAATGAGGTGAAAAGTACCTTTCCCATTTATCAAAATTATTTTCTTTAGAAGAGGGAATAAAATAAATAGGTTTAAGAGAAGAAGATGCATCTATTTTTTCTTCACTATCAATTTAACATATATCATAATATTCATAATTACAGTAATAATAATTATCTTCATTTTAAATAAAATCATTTTCCACATTTTTAGCTAATGTACAATTTTTCAAATTTGTCCATTCATTGTCTTTGCATTCATGGGATGAGAGGGAAGAAGTGCCTTAGTGGCCATTTTATTTCTTTCACCAAAGAGATTACGTAAAATTACTATTAATCGAATGAATTCAAAAATAACTACCAACATAGAGATTTTGAAATTACATTTGACAAAGTAAACAATTTACAAAAAAATCAAACAATTTTTCTAAAAATTGTAAGGGAAGAAAACATGGGGTTTAAGGACCTAGTTTGGAAATCTAGGGTTTTAGAATTTTTGAGAATTATGACAATAATTTAAATTCTAAAAATAATTTTGAATATAATAAATGCACAAAATTAATGCAAAAATCAGATATTTGAAATTAAATTTTTGCACAAGAAAACTACTAATATTGAAATTTTGAAATAATGTTTGACAAATTAAACAATTTGCAAAAATTCCAAAATATTTTTCTAAAATTTGCAAGGAAAGAAGGTTTCAGGTTTGAGGACCTAGTTTGGAAATCTAGGGTTTTTAGCTAGGATTTTAGAAATTTTAAAAATTATGCCAATAATTTAAATTCTAAAAATAGTTTTGAATAGAATAAATGCACAAAAATTTATACAAAAATCAGAAATTTGAAATTAAATTTTTGCACAAAATATGAAAGAAAAAACCCTAAGGGTACTTAGGGTTTTAGATTTGTTAGAAGTAAGTTAGGTTCACCAAATGTTTTATTATTTTTGGGAAATTAGTGCTTAGTTCCTAAATAATAAAGGGTCTGGAGTAAGAGAAAAAATATAGTTTAATATGGGAAAATATAGATTTTTATCTAATAATTTACATAAGGAGAAGAAATAAAATTATCTAAAAATAGATTGAAATAGATGATTTATAGCTATAAATTGATGTGCAGGATTGGGAAACTATCATGAATCTAGATTTGGCCTTCGTTTTATGATTGTCTAGGATCATCAAAAGTGGACAAGAGTGGTACCAACATTGTAGTTCACCTCTATCGCTATTGTCTAGGAGCTTTAAGCTTTCTAGGTTTTGTTCACTAGGTCTGTGTGAGCTTATGTTCAAAATTTTAGAGGATGGAATTCAATAGAGCTTGATGTAGGTCCATTTCAATATTCAAACCCTATATCTGTCTACACACATGTAAACAAAAAATGCATCAAAATAAAAAGGGGGAAATATGGGTTAAGGGAAGAATGATTACATGATTTAAAACCCATATTATCCTAACTAATACCTACATTAACCCTCAAGCTAGGGTCTTAGATCAAATGTATTTCTCCCTTAGGGAATGTGCATAATAAACATGCATGGTAGATGCAAGAATGACTTTCACCTAGGCCCTTCCTTGATAAAAAAATGGAAGTCTATGTATGATGCAGAATGTTAAGCTATACTATTGAGTGATTTTTTTATTATGTAATGTGTCAAAGTAGTATGTGCTAGATATACAATGCATTTCGATGTCCTTTATATATGAGACTCTTCATTTTAAATTTGGGATCTTTATTCACATTATCCAACATTAAAAATATAAATAAAACTTAAGGGTGGGGATAAAAAGGGTTTAGGACCTGTTAAGTAATAACAAATGACCATTACACAATAGTGACAAAAAGGATAGGAGTGTCAGGTACTGTAGTGCTACAAAATTCTATTGTCTAGGACTCAAAAAAATAGGCTAGAACTAGCATAGAGCAAGTTTGGGGATTCCTAGAGGTATAAGTTAGTTGATTGAGATAATAGAGAGGTGATAAAATCAATAAACATGACCAAGATAAGTAAAACAAGGACATGGATAATGTGAACAAGGCTTATATTCTCTAGTCAGAGTTTTTTATGAAAGGATTATGAAAAGAGATGATATGTGTGGTTGCTTGACCAATTTAGGGTGTATATAGGGGGGTTGTCTCCTATAAAAATGTCATGAATATATGTGATAAATATTATCTTCAAGAAGGTTCTTTTGGAACTAAAATTTTCATTAATTGTATCAACAATAACTTCTAACCTTTGCAACTTAGCCTCCTTGATTTTCAAAACTTGGTTGTAGATGAGTATTTAGCCTAACCCAACTATGTGCAGACCCAATTTTTATGTTGGTTAGAGATCCATAGTTTTTTATATATTATAAATATATCCATACATTCACTTTCCATTTTAAAATGCATGTCTTCTCATTATATCATCAATTTCCACACCTTTGTATGGCATACATAATATCTTCTTATAAGGTCCTACTTCAGTATCTTACTATAGGTGAAATTCTTAATTTGGGCCTTCTTGAGGGTATTGAGGCTCATCCAATGGATGCTCTACTTCCTTGAGCATTAATAACACATTGGATCCTATATAAGGATTTTGACAGTCTCTTGAGATATCACCTCTACAACTCTGACAAACCTTCTCCTCACAACCCAAATTTAGGGCAATTAGTTGGATATAGGTATGTTTTGCTTATATAGGACAGTGAACCAATAGATAAAAGGTTGAGTCTACCACTAATATGTTTCAACCATTTCATCATGTATTTTATCCCTTGACCTATCCATTTTTTCCTTAAGATATGCCTCAACTCCTTTCCAATACTCCATTGTCAAGAGTCTATTTAGTCTCCTTCCTTATACAGACTGAGAAAGTCCATATGTGCCATTTGAGATGGATGTCTTAACATAATACATGTTATTTATATAACATTTGACCCTTATTTAGCTTTGATCACTAATTTATTTTCTATCACCTAATTAATTTTAAGAGGCCTCCTCAATCATGTATTTTAAAATTCTTCTACATTGGCCTTAGATTGACTATAGCTCTGATTTACTTCTTAGTTAGGTTCATGCCCAAATCAGCTCATCACTTGTGACCTCATTCTTTTTTAGGGTTTTAAGGTGTATGGATGGGTTCATTGGCATGGTTAAGGCCCAAGAGTGAGGATGGGTTAATTAAGGATGATGGTAATGGAGTGATAAGGGTATGGAAACAAAAAAAGGGTAAATTACAAAGTGTAAAGACAATGATGGAAATATGAAGTGGTAGTGATAAGGGGAGGATATGAAATGAAAGGGAATACTTCTCCTAAGACCAAGAAGTTGTACTTTGGATAACTTCATACCTATACCTAAAAAATCATGAAGTTTTGGATCATTAACACGTCATACAAGGCCTCAAAATGACATCTTAAAAACTTATAATACCTTAATTTTCATGAAGAAATATTAAACTTTGCAAAATAGAGACTATGTGTATTTAGAGGTGGATAATGTGGTCTTTAGGCTTCTTAATGAAAATAAGGAGGTGGAGAGGCTTGTTTGAAATAAAATTAAGGTTATATATCATCCACTTACACCTCTTTATAGTGCCCTAAGATCCCTTTTGACATTTTGTAGGTGTTTTTGGACTGCACATAGTCTTTGTTAACATTGACCTTACCTTATGCATAAATATTATTTCATTGAGATCATCAGAGGTGGCCAAGGCTATTGGATACTCAATAAAAAATTAAAACCACTAATAAATCTCTAAAAACTATCCAACTCAGGTTACCACTATTGATAATGCCCTAAAACCTTAGTTCATTGCACAAAATAGTTTACAGGTTGCACATAAGAACTAGTCATGAGGATTTTCCTCTTCTACAAACTCACACATATGAGAAAAGTGATCCAATTTTCATGGGAGGATCCTTAAATAAATGAGATGAAAAAAATAGCCATTATATTTAGAAAACAACTCAAAAAACACATGAAAACCATCCAGTTGAAAATGGCTTGTACATATGTGAAATTTATACAAATCCCTTAACTTCTTAATGAAAGTTCATATAGTTGAGGATACCAATATTAAAACAAATTCTTATGATGGGAAGTTGGTTTAGTCTACTTTCCATGGCCAAGAGTTAGGGCCTCCACTTTCTCTCTCCTATACTATACAAACATGAACCTGAGGGGCTATCCTAACTTGTAAAGATGATTTGATGAAGAGTATAAAGGTTTTGGACTTGAATAGGATCCATCTAACCTAAAAATTTACACATAAATCAAACCTAAGATCACCTTCATCACCATATCATCTGAAGTATGATATAGTCTATATATTTTGTTATAGGGTCATATGGAGGGAATCAAAAGTTTATAAACCATTTCTAATAGGATAAAATGCAAGGGGAAGTGGAAAAGGCATAAAGTGGCATGTAGGATCCACTTAGCTCATGGAATGGAATAAATGGGCTCCAAAAAGATATTAAGTGGAATTAAATGCCAAGGTAATTTATGTGGCATAAATAACATGTACTCAAGGCATTTTTTGACCCTCTTTTAATATAATTCATCAAAATGATTTCCCTTTTCTAAAGTTTTATAAGACAATATAGGCTCATGAAGTGGTTAGAGGATGTTTGATGTCTTAAGATGTGTAATGAAGGTGATATATGGATTATATGAATATATGATGGAAAATGGAATTTGAACACAATATAATATCCATTTAATAGCTTATAACATTGATAAACCACCTTAAAACTACCAAATAATAACACTATACCTTAAACAGAGTGGGAAAGTTTAGAAAACACTGGGGAGGAGAGTCTGGAGGAAGAGGGAGGAACAAAAAGTGGGTAGTCAAGTTCCAGTGAGAAAGAAGAAGTGAAAGATAAGAATGAGAAAGAAGGAGTCACTATAGAGGAAAAGTCTAAAAATAGCAACCATGAGTCTGAGGAAAACCAGCAAGTGTTTGAGGAAATCGATAAAGATCTAGATGATCCTATTGCGGATCCTAATCTGATTAATGAAAAGGAAAATCTAGTTCAGGTCGCTAACCAAATATTGGAAATGGGAGCTCAAGTAAAGGACGTAAGTAACCAAAATGTAAGCCCTACTGAAACAAAGGAATAGAAACGAATGGAATCGGAGGACTATATTGAAGAGTTGGAAGTAGTCCTAAAAAGAACACAGAAGACTAGAGTGACAAAAGGTAGAATGAAAAAAGGTACCCACCTACTAAATTGGCCAATTTCAAAGTTGATTATACTCTTCAATTCGATTTATGGATGTATAAGAAGATAATGGAAATCAATAGGAAAATGGAAATAATGGAGGGTAAACAGGAGGCAGTTTGGAACAAAATCAATAACATGGAAAAGCAGATGAGGGGTATTCCCATAAAACTCAAAGATTATGAGAACAACCTAAGGGAACTCATAAAGGAAAGTAGAACAAAGATGGATGAGGTAACCTCTAGCATTTGTGCTGCTACTGTAAACATTGGAAAAAGAGCAAATGAGGAAATCAAAACTTTGGAGGGGCCTAGCAAGAGATCTAGACAAAGCTCAAGAAAGAAAGCAATGCAAGAGGGATCTATGCAGGTGACTACTGCCTTCTAGGACACTGTTGTGAAAGGTAAAGAAGTAGTGAAGATGATATTGGAACTAGAAGAATAGTTCCTGGTTCTTTTAGCTGGTTCTGCTAGTTGGCTGTGATATCTGGTCTTGGTACCTGGTTTTTTTGAACTCTTTTTACTATGGAGTTTCTAGGTCTCTATAAAACCTGGGGTCTATCTTTGCTTTTTCATTTGTTAGCTTCAGGTCATTGTAAACTTGGCTTTGTTACTTTGGTGAAGTAGGTTTTAGGCTTTGCCTGTGGGCGTTACTATTTTATATTTCTCCTTTTGTTCAGGGTTTTGGGGTCCCTTCAAAACCTATTTTTACCTTAATCTAAAACACTATACCTTAAACATGGCTAAGGCACTCATGAATCTTAGGCCTTTTGATAGCCTTCCCTCTCATTTCAAGACACAATGATACTTAACACATCATCACAAAAACATTGTGAAACTATGAAACCATGGATCATGCATGAAATCATGAAACATCATGATGTTCTTAATTAGGATCCCAAAACTCTCATTGGGACAAGAATGACATGACCATGTTAAGAGATACCAGAAGTAAGCTAAGATGGTAGTTGCCAATTTTTTTTTATATTAGGGGTTGAAATTTCACCTATGAGGCAAAAAAGTGAACAATATCAAAAGAGATATAACCTTATCTATAATGTCTATGTCTTGTTTTTCTAACCCCAAATATAATCTTGAGTATAGGGGCTCCACATTCTAGAATGGCCTCATGTGTTTCAAACACTATAATGAGATGTTCAGATTCATTGACTTGGTGCCAAAATATTCTAATAATAATGAAGAAGATAGAGCCAATTTTTAATATGCCTTTTGGGAATATGAAGAGTGTAGGCTATACTAAGCCATAACCAAAATAGATGTCTTCCCCTGTGCCAACTTAATTAACAAGTTGATACTCACTCCTAAAAAGGCATAGGATGGTGTTCATAACATGGTCTACTCCATGAGTTAATAACATTAGATCATAAATATCTTGGGAGGAACTTTCAAAACTTACTAAAACCTCATAGAGCACATAATCAACTATGATTCATCCATGATGAGCACCTCGACTCATACTTACTAGATATATGATGTCCTAAAGGACTGGGTAGAGACCCATATGTAAAATGGGTCAATAAGATGGATGTAAATGCCTATATCATTTACACATTCAAGGAGGGATTCTATGTTAGTATGATACTATTGGACTAGTTATTTAAGAAAATTGACTACCTACACATCAACCTCTTATGGATTCCCCTATTCTACATAATACTTAAGGGTGATTAGCTTCTTGACCTTAGGAGAGTGATTAATTTTGACCTCATCAAGGTAGTGGGATATGCTCAAAGAGGAGTAATTTTATTCCTAATGAGCTACTTGGTAGATTCTATCTATGTGACAGTCACATATAAAATTTCTACCTTTTTAGCATGGGTTCTCAAAGGCTCAATGGTCCATGTATTCTTTTACAAGTTGTATGTCCACCATTATCAAAACCACATCTGAGAGATATGTGAGTCTTTTTTCCTAGTAGTGCATATGCCTATTAATGACATAGTTATGCCTTGAATATAAAAAAAGATAAGGGACTCTCTCTCCCCTATTGGAAACTACTAGTATTGAAAGGATGACACTATCATTTGGGTCGATGACACCCTCAAGGCTCCCCTTTGCCTACAATATCAAGTCCCATACCACCCAATAGAGTATAATATCACATATCAACTAGTGGAGGTCATCTTTATCCATACATCATATTTCAATAAAAGGCCTTCCTTCCCCTCCCAATCATCATCAGACACCATGTGTATATATATTTCCCTCTTCCCCATGTGAAAAAACACTAGGTCTGATTGAACATAAACTATGACCACTAGCCCCATGAGGAGGATGAACTCTATCTAAATGTAAATAATGATAAGCAGGTGTTTTATTGAATCCAAGTGAAGAAGAAGAAAGGAAAGTAGGTTCAACCTAGACCATATACCCAAGTTGGTCTTGCCTCCTCCACATAGGCTCAACCTAGAGGGGATGTTTGGGAAATTCCCCCATATCTCATTAAGGGTTATATAAGAGGTACTAACTCCATCTCCTCCCAATCCTTCTCCTCTACAAGTTTCACCTCCATGACCTTTTTCTCCATCTCCACCACCTCCCATGGTATAGGCATCTTAGCCTTAGGTAGTTCAAGGCTGGGTAACTCAACCTCAAATGGTTCAACTTCAAGCATCTTGATCTTAGGTTGTGCATGTGTAGACATGTAAAATTGGCCACCAATGGCTTTGCATCATAATATTGGACCAAATATTACCAGTCATCAAGAATTTAACCTAATAATTTGTATTAGTTTGGAATTTGGCTTCATAACCTTGAATTAAATCAATTTATCCCATTAAATCAATTAAACGAGGAAAATACACACATTGAATTAATCAAAATCAAATAGATGACCAAATACCTAAAAATAATTAATTAAGTTACACACCCTAATCAAAATCAATTAACAAGTTAAATAAGTTTCAAATCCTAATTGAGTTTACCCATGATATAATAAATAAATTACTAAAAAAATAAATTCAAGAGCATCTTAGAACATCCTTGAGCACACTCAATACCTTTAGGAGTTGTCACTTTTGGAAAATATCTAAAATAATATCCTAAAAATATGCCAAACTTAACCAAGGTTAATGAACTCAACCATGGTCATATTTAACCCATTTCAACAGATTTAAAAGCATATAAAATTAAGCCTATATCTATTCATTTAGATATTTTAATCAAAGTAGAGTTATAATGTAGGAATAGATTCAGGAAGCTAAAATCCTAGTGTTATAATGCCAAAATCAAGCTAAATTCATCATGCCATTGAATCAATCAAGCTATAAATCAAGCCAAACATTCAAAAATGGTGCATAGAGGATATGATGTTAGCCATATATCATTGATGAGGACTTTGTATGCATAAAGTGAACAAGGCAACCAAACAACCATTTGGAGCTATAAATAATTTGGTAAGGAATTTGTGTTTTTATGTTTATATTTCTCATTTCCTTCCAAGTTTTGTTGTGTTATCATTTGGTTTATTCATTATTATCCCCCCATAATCAGGCCTAAATGATGTTAGATCATTAGTGAGTTAATTTTTCATTATTTTTTAGACTAACTCTATACTAACCTCCTCCTTTGAGTTGAATTCTTGGATCACAAATGGCATGGCCGATGGGACACAATTGCACGCCCCACATCTTTTAATAAAAATGTATGTTAAAATATATTTTATTTTTAATCCATTTAATATTTTTTATAATTTTTTAATAGGTTTTTATTACTATTTTCATCCTAATTCTCTCAAAATTTCATTAAAATTTGATTTGTATTTTAGAGGTTATGACTCTTTTAGTGACTGCCACTTTTTATTTTCTAATTTTTTGGTAAAAGTGGATAGTACAAAGCTACAAACTATTTTTTATTCACTATTTTGACCTAAATTTTTTCATATAGATTATAACTATACCTATAAATAACTCCAAAAATTTTGTCCAAATGGACGTATATTTTAAAATTTAAGCTTAAAATACTAACTATAGGTTTTTATGTTTTATGTGTTTGGTTTTATTTGTTTTAACCTTCTAAATTGTTGTTTGTATGTTTCATAGTTTTTTTTTGTTTGATATTTATTAATATTTTTATTGAGATTTTTGCTAATCTTTGCCTAACCTAACACATTTTATTTCTTGAGGTTTTTCCTTCAGGTCAACATATTTTACCCTTCAAAGTTGTTTGTCTCATTTGATAAATAAGCTTCAAAGCTAAACAAAATGTCGACCTTTTTATTGGAAGTCCCATTTGAAAAATCCTCAAAAAAAGCTTAATTAGTTCTTTCATAGTTTTTTTGGGATGTTTTAAAATAAATTGGGCATTTTACTTTGGGTTCAAAAAGAATGTTTTGCATGTTTATGTTTAATGTTTTGATTATTATTTCAAAGTTTACAACTTAAAGCCAAGAGGATAAAGAACATCACCACACAATTCATTTAGTGATTTAAAATTGAACACACTTCAAGTTTTTTTCCACATAAATTATTATAATTATTTTCTTAGATTATATTTGCTTGAGAAAATAGGGAGTTGTGTGTGTATGCTCTCCCATCTGTCCCCTTTAGGTAACTTTTGGGATCAAAAGTGACAACTTCATTGAAAATTTTCTTAGTCTAAAAACATAAAAAAGAATTTTTCAAGGCTCTCTTCAAGACATGCATGGCTTGGGTTATCTAAAAACAACCTTTAAAGCTCTTTTACTTGGTTTTTTACTTTCATTACATCTTGGCTTGTGAGGGGGATTCATTACTTCACACAATTTCTTTAGGGAATCTTTAACCTAGGGTTTCATCTCCCAGCATGATCTTTAACTCCTCTCCATGGGGGGAGGGTATATAAACTAGGATCACCCCATTAATATTTAAGGTTTGAGTGGTTAAACTTTATTCTATCACTATGGCTAAGATTAGGATGTTTGAGCATGTTTGATATCACACTACACTAAGTGAGTGATGGATGTAGTAGTTGTAAAAAGGTCAAGACCTTTTTACAGAAAGCCATATGATGTGGACCCAAATGATTTGATATTATTTTGGCATGTTGTACATGGAATTCCTATGCAATTTATCCATATAGAATGTTCAAAAAATACTTAGTTTAGTTAAACCCATATTGCCATACCCTTGCTAAGATTTGGACAATTATACTTAGTGTATTTTAGTTATTTTTGCTTGGTGTGTTAAACTAAAAAAATTATTATTCAAACCTTGTCATTTGATAATTCATGATTCCACATCACTCCACTTTTTGAGGAGGAATTGCACCATTTGTATGATACTTTGATTAAACATAGCAAACATTTAATTTTTGTGTCAAAATATTGGGAGTAGAACTTGATTGAGGAGGGAACCATTACGTTACCCAAATCATTTCAAAATATTGTGCCTTTGAAGTTTTGAAACATAAACCATTTGACACATCATCTTTCAAGAGTGCTAACACTGTTAGTTTGGCCATTTTATTTCAAAAGACTTGTCTTGTTTCATCTTGCATCTCCATTATCATTTGTTAGTAACTAATCACTTGAGCTATAAGGAAAAGTCGTGAACTATATGGAAAAGCTCCATGGGTCAAAACCACATATCACTACGGCCTTTTTCAAAAATTGGATTGATGAAAGGGTCACATTGCATGGTTTCACAGTGAACCTTACAGAGGATTTTATAGTAGAGGTTACAGGGTTGCCTACGGATGGACTTAAATTCTCCAAGCAGACAAGCATTTCAAACGAGGCCTTTTTTAAGTTCCCCAAGATGGATGTGGAAGAGCAGAAGTTGGTCAAGAATGGAGATTTCTATGAATTGGAATAGATTAAGGGGATATGGAGGGATGTCTTATGCTGTATAAGGGAGTATTTCATCCTGGATGGAAGGAGCAAGAGAGTGCATAAATTCCACTTTGTTTTCCTTAATCATTTCAGGCACAAGGTAAGACTGTATTTTCCCTTTTACCTGCGCTATTCTTTGGTCCAAAGTTTATTTGCTCACAGGAAGAAGGAAACACGTCCTATCCTGCATGAAGACCTAATTCTGTTAATCGAAGGCTACTACAAGAATAAAGCTATGGTTAAGAACCCTAACCAGGGGAAAAATAAGGAGTCTAGGAGTAGAAGGAGTGAAATTGTAAAAGGGAAAGACAAAATCAAGTTCCCTAGTGCCAATAATCAGAATGTAGAAGAAGATACAGAGTGGGAGAGATTTGATAAACCTAGGGAGGAAAATTTGGAGGAAGAAGAAGGAACTGAAAGCTGGAATACAAATTTAAATGAGGACAAAGAATGTCAAGAGAAGAATGAGAAAGAAGGAGTCAGCAAAGAGGAGGAATCTAAAAATAGTAAAGAAGAAATTAAGGAAAATCAAAAAGTGTCGGAGGAAGATATTGTCCAGGATGGCCCTGTTGGGGACCCTGTTTCAAGAAATGAAAAGGAAAATACAGTTCAGGATGACAATCAAGAAATGGACATGGAAATTCAAACTGGAACCAAAGAACAGTATCAAAGGGGCTGAGAGGATCACTTTGAAGAAGGTGGGAATAGTCCTAATAAGAATTCTAAGGAATGGAGAGAGAAGGGGCAGAATGATGGAATGCACACACCTATGAGTTGGGTTAATTGCAAAGTAGAGGCTTCTCTCCAACTTGATTCTTGGATGTGTAAGGAGATTAAGGATCTCAAAAGGAAAGTGGAAATTATGGAAGATAAATAGAAAGCTGCATGGAACAAAATTAACATCATGGAAAAATAGATAAGAGATATCCCCATCAAGCTCAAAGATTACGAGAATAACCTTCGGGAACTCATTAAGGAGAACAGAACAAAAATGGAGGAAGTAACGTCCAATATTTGTGCTGCAGCTATCAATATTGGAAAAATAGCAAATGAGGAGACCAAATCCTTGGAGGGGCCTAGCAAAAGGATGAGACAAAGCTCTAGAAAGAAGGCTACACAAGAGGGAGCCAAGTTGGCGGCAATTACTACTCAGGATACTATTGTTGTGAAAGGTAAAGAAACTGTAAAAATGATTTTGGAATTGGAAGAATAGTCTGGTTCTTCTTGTTGGTTATGTTTACTGGTCTTGTTCTCTAGTTTCTTTTTGTAATCTTCTGTCTATGGTGCAGCCAGATCTTTGTTAAATTTGGGTTTTGACTGGTGGTTTCTCTGGTGGTTTTAGGTCCATATAAAACCTGTTTTTGCTACTTCTCTGTAGTAGTTTTTAGGTTCTGCCTGTGGTCGTTGAGGCTTTATCTTTATTTCTTTGTACTTGGGTTTTGGGGTCCCTTCAAAACCTGATTTTACCTTAATCTAAAACTAATCACTTGAGCCTTGCTAAATCTTGGATTAGCATGGTCATGCTATTCAAATATTTCTATATGTTTGTCATTAAATTCATAGTTTTTCCTTAGTTGAGTCCTTGATTAGCTATTACAAGTTTAAATTCAAATATTAGTTGATTTTGGTTTAGACCTCAATTCATGAGGTTGATACCTAGATCTTCCTCTTTTGGATTTTGTAACTTGGGTTAATTCATCACTCAAATCATTATTATTATTATTATTATTATTATTATTATTTTATTTATTTATTTTTAAATATTTTGGTCAAATTAGTTTATCTTCAAACATCTCTTGTTTAGCATCTTATACCAATCAAATCATGTTTTATGCCTAGAGTCATGTAACTTGTCCATGTTAAACTATTCCAAGTTTGTTAGATTAATCGATCAACCTTTTTTAGTCAAAATTTTACAACCATCTAGCCATTAGTCCTCGCATATCCTATTTAAGCATAAATTTTAACTCTACATTTGGACAAAAGACATAGAAACTTTTCCCTTTAGTAGATTAGACCTAATTGGAACACATTTCAACATTAGAGTTTGATAGTTTGAATCTTAGGTAATTTTGCATGACTTTTCCATGTATTAGACACTTAACATTCATCATTTGATGCTACACTATTTTTTATCAATTCTTTGCATAGATTTTTTGGAGATTCAGATCCACCTTTGACCAAGATAGATCATGTTTAAACCCTTTATATTTACAAAATTATTATCTTTTCTAGAGTTTATAGAACCCTAAACCCTTCTCTTGTTGTGAAATATTTGTCATTTAATTTAAACATGGTTCACTATACATGTAGTGGAACTATGTACAATTTGAGATATGGAAATCCTTTCACACAATTGGACTTTATGGAAAACCCTATTGAAGATAATGACATTTGGGAAAAAGATTATTATCCACCCCAAAACATTTAACTAGGTGGACAAAGTTAATATCCTTTGGCCAACTATTTGGTTAGTACACCTCCATATATAAAGCAAGATCAAGAGATAAAAACCCAATACTTATCTAACATACCATCAGTTGCAAAAATTACTCAATAACAACCTTATCACATCATAACACCTTCAATGTATGATACAAATAGAACCATAGAGGTAGGGTATGAAAATTTACAAAATATATAAAGAGGGCCTTCCAACATGTTTTACAATCAGACTCATGAATAGTTCTCTTCTACCAATACTAATGCTATTGTACCAATACCTTATCAAAAACCCCATGTGATTATCCCCCAAAGAGGTCCTATGGATGAACATTTTGATCAAAATCATCAAGAATACTAGACATATCTAATTTAGCATGTAACTTCACTAATATGGCCTTGTCAAATGTACCTCTTACTAAACTAGCTCCTTTAATAGAAGTTTTAACTGAGTTAATAGGTCAAGATAATTAGGGTTTAGACCCATTTACACAAAAAAAATTAGTATAAACCATGTTAAATACAATGCTTATAGAGTAAATATATTTGGATTCTACATAAGATACTAAGTAAAACATAGGAGATAATGCACAAGAAATGTCCAATTCAAACCAAAGTGGTGTTGGCACATAAACAATAAATCAACAATAAAATGTGCCTCCAGCTAGCACCGTTAGTGGTTTTCAAAATCAAGGAGTAGGAGATTCTACATCCCAACCTCAACCAACCACTTGTTCAAGCACACAATCAATATGATTAAGTATCCAACTAATAAGAAGTGCCATACCACAACAAAATGTATCAAATCCTACTCCTCCCCAAAATGTGATGAGTAGTATTCTATAATAATAGGAAAAATTAAGTATCCCAATGTAAAAGAGGCCAAACACATTTCCACCTCAATAGGGGGTAACTAATGTTCTACCTTGCCAGA
Source organism: Torreya grandis (assembly GCA_037957365.1). Classification (NCBI taxonomy): domain Eukaryota; kingdom Viridiplantae; phylum Streptophyta; class Pinopsida; order Cupressales; family Taxaceae; genus Torreya; species Torreya grandis. The sequence continues at coordinate 1,827,788 of JARHVA010000187.1, forward strand.
TAGCAATGAACATACCTCTTCCCTCGCAAGCCAATATACCAATCCAAAATCAAACGATGTCTAATTAATAATTTATTCATATTGATTAGTGATAGATACTAAATCTCCAAAATTCATCCACTTCTCAACATGTATTCATGAAAAAAAGAGGTTTAAATGTTCCTCAAGTGCCTTTTAGGTAGCAATTAACTTTTGTGCATAATGTACCATAGGTTCAGAGATAGAGTCTTGGCTCATAAGTTCCTACTTAATAATAAGGTTTGAATAGTTGAAAGAAAGTCCATATTCAACCATACTAGTCATAGTACAATTATATCCCTCCATCCTACCCTCAATATCTACAAAATCAATCATACATATCTAACCCCAATTAGAATGTCACACTTCCACAGGTATAATTTCAATAATTTCACCTTAATCTATGAAATCACATTCGTAGAACATTCCCTAACCAATCCAACCTACCCTATAAAATACCTCCATCATATCCTAGTCTAACTCATCCACTTATGAATGTCCAAATATTAACGTAGGCCAATATTCTAACAATTTTCTTTGAGCAAGAATTATAACAAATAAAGGATGTAGTTGCCACCATCCAAGTTGGGAAACAAGTTAAAAAGTTCAAATTGGACAATGTGTGTTCATATCCTTTTAACATGGAGTATCTATATATTCAATTCCCTCCAAGATATGAGCCACCCAAGTTTAATAAATATAAGGGGAAAGGTGATCCCAAAGCACATCTAATGGAGTTTTTTATTGCATGCTAGCTAGTGGCATATAGTGACATCTATCTATTGTTGTTATTTCTAAGGACTTTAGCTAAATAGGCCTTAGAATGGTTTCTAAAACTACCAAAGAGCTTAGTTTTTAAATTTTATGATTTATCAGATAAGTTTTTTCAACACTTCTCATACAATCTCGAGCATGAGATTTCATTGGTTGACTTAACGTAATAAATTCAAAAAATAGGTGAAACCTTCACAAGTTGTCTATAGTGATGGAGATCCCTTGAAAACTGATATACCCATAGTCTATTAGACAAGAAACTAGAAGCTATTTTTATAATAATCTACATAATTAAATATCGTACTATCTAGAGTTGTAATGTGCACATACATTCAAAGAGATCGATAAAGGTTTAGAGATTGGAAGAGCCCTTATTAACAAAGGGTTCATAAAAATAAACTCAAACAATCACAAAAATGGCCAAAACTAAAATTAGAACAATAATTAGTAGGAACATCCAGTCCAAATTCAATCATTACAACCAACACAGGTCAATAACAATGATAAGCTAAAATAATTTAACCACAACAAGAATGTTTTTAGGAATGGAGTAACAGAGTCATGTCATGTCCAAATGGTGCAAACACCATCTACTTAATTAGTGCCACCATTCCATCTTACTCCTACCTAACAACATCTTCAATATCCATAACATGCACAACAACACAACCTAGGCTATCACAATAAATTCAATAATCATAGTATCCTTTGACTTTGTAAAACCTACCTCCTATAAGGAGAAACCAACCTACTCATCATGTTTTTACCAAACTTGGAGAACCCATCCAAGTAGTCTTTTGAAGGATCATAGTATCTAACCTATTCAGATACAATATCCTAAAAGAGTAATATCATGAGGGTAAAATCATGTTAGACTGATACAAGTTAGAACAATTTTTCAAGTTTCATAGGGTTAAAGGCCATAATTTAAAACACTATGTGTAAATTAGACATGTCATTCAAAATATGTTGGAGAATGGAAATATCACATTACATAATGGAGCTTCCACATCTAATCAAAACATTGGCATCTATTAGAACCCATTTCCTCAACATAATAATAATATTGTGCAACAATAACAACAACAAAGGCAAAACCAATAATAGAACTAATAAAGCCAAAATAATAGCTAGAACTAATGCTAGAATAATTGACATAACCAACAAACCTACCATGTCAATCCACATAACTATAAATTAATTATAGGTCATATATCAAGAGGTAGCATTAACAACATTTCCATCAATCCTAGACCAAATTTCAACCATACAAGACCATTGCTAGTCATACCAAACCAATCCAATCATATTGGTAACCCTTTCTTTGGCCTAAGATTACACATAGGCAAACCAACAAGTAGGGATTCCCACATTAAGAAATTATAATAATAACTCATGATTCACCTACGACCACACTCAAGTGCATCAATGATCAAGACTTATTATATTTACCCCCTCGCTTTACCATTATCAGTTAGCAACAATAGTCCTGTATCTAATCCTAATTGTGAAATCACAACTCAACAGTCTAAAATTACCATACCATGCCCACAACCACCTTCCACTTCACCCATCATCCAACCCACTATTTGGCCTTAGAATAAGCCACTTAACATTATTTAATAAAAGACATTTGATATAGTAGAATAATTGTAAAATATGCCAGCACAAATATCCATTTTAAATTTGTTGTGCATGTCAAAAATCCACAAGATAATCTTAAATGATAACTTTATCCAATTCACTACTATTAATGACATATCTCTTAACCAATTTCAATCTTTGGTTGGACACCTATCTCCAACCTAACAATTCACATTCAACCAAAGTGATATGTCACCTCTTAGCCCACTACATAACAATCGATTATGGATTGAAGTATATATAATGTAGCACAAAGTGAAACATGTCCTTATAAATAATGGATCAGGTCTAGACATAGTGTCTCTCAAGCTCATCAAGCTTCTTGGGTACATAATGGTAGATTTCCAAGCAGAAATGATCACCATTAAAGCATACAATTATCAAGAGCATGAATCACAAGGCACCATTAGCTTGCTAGTTATCATTGGGACCTTGACTCAAGATACCCTTTTCCATGTGTCGTATCTTGATTTGTCATAAAATATGCTTCTGGGTAGGCCTTGGTTACATGAGATTCATGCAATCCCATTGACATTACACCAATGTATCAAGTTCTCCCATTTAGGGATGAATGTTAACATTATAAGAGATTTGAATCTATATGAGCATTGTAAACATCTAGAGGGTGAGTTATAAAGTTACAACTACCATTTTGTCATGAATCTATCCAATAAGAAGGATAAGGGGAAGGTAATACTCCTTGAATTGCAAAGGACAATTGTATTGATCCTAATACCCTTGATTCTCTTAGTCACATGCCACCTCCTAAAGTTTTTTAATCATTTTACCATCTCATCTAATGGCCTAAGAGAGTACTTGAATCATGATACCTTTCATATTAAAAATCTTCCTTAGAACTTAAAAGCCTTTGGAAGACCTAAAGCTATGCCACACATGCACAGGTAAAGAAAGGGTAAAGGCCATGTTCATAATCTAGGACCAATCATTTTCATACCAACTTCTAGCCTAGAACAAGACCCTCTCAAAGGAGATGAGTCATGGTTGTATAATTATAATTTGGCTGATTTTTACAAGAACCCCAAGTATCCCATTCCAATATTACATCATGAAAAATCAAGATTATGAAATAAGGGGCCTTGGGCCAAATCTGTAAGGAACATTGGAACCTATTTCTATGACCAAGTATGAAGGATCCTATGTACTTGGATTTAAAATACCTATGGGTGACCCCATATACCTTACTCATGTTCCATCACCATCAACTAGTGATGAGGATGCCAACAGTGAAGTAAAGTCTAATCATAACTTATTTGATAACTTAGCTCAGATGAACCTATTTGATAATCACACCATTTTCTCCCTTCACCCATCATTTGTAATAATCCCCTACTATTATAATATCCTAAAATAATATACTAGGACTAATAAGAGGCACACATACCAATTGATGAGTTTCAAAATGATGAAGCATTCTATGATTTTTAAGGCCTTAGGGACAATGTTCTATTGGGAGATCATAAATCAATATTGTCAATCAAATTAGATATTGAAGACTATTTTGGAGAATGTTTGAACACCCTTAGCCAAAATCAAATAAATAAAACATTGATGTCTCAAAATGAAAACCTCTTTGAGACACTTTTTGACCAAGGAAATAATAAATATAAAGGCCAGTCTAGTGGTGAAAACCTATTTCAGGCACTAATAGATGGGGGTGTTTAATCTTCTTCATGTATAGACCAAAACACCACCAATGAAAAAAAATAATATGGGTCCGAATTTAGTACTGAAGGGCATTAGGCTTTTGAGAATATGATGCAAGAAACTCATAATGATGAATTTCACTATGGATTTGAGTTTAACCCTAAAGAACAATAATATTTTGATCAAATCATTCAAGAGGATGTTAATAATGAACATGATAATGGGTCCAAATTCAATCTTGAAAGGTAGGAAGCCTTTGATCAAATCATACAATAATTTATAACTATCTTTGTCACATGGTCTAATTACCCATTAGGAGATCTTGATTCATCATGTCTTAGAGAGCTTGTTGAATAACTAGTTCTAATAGAGGACTCTAATGTTGCCAATCATTTTAAATCATTACCAACTATCCTTGATGATATCTCAAATCTTCTAGTCAAAGATATAATAAAGGTTAACATTAGGTCCCTAGATGACCCAATGTGGATCAAGCTATGCACATCCCTTACTGATAAGGAGTGTGAAGTCCTTACATCCCTTTTGATGGAATTTGTAGATATAATTGCATGGGCATATTTTGACATGACAAGTGTGGACCCCACCTTAGTTCTACACCACTTTGTGGCCAATCATGATGCCAAACTAGTAAAACAAAATCTATACAAGACGTATCCTTGCATTACTACATTAGTGAAGAAAGAGTTGGAGAAACTCTTAAAAGTAGGATATATTAGACCAATTGACTACTTTGAATGAATTTCCAATGTAGTACTTGTTAGTAAGAAACTAGAGGGAATTAGAATCTATTCTAATTTCCATAACATTAACAAAGCATGCCCTAAGGATGACTTTCACTACCTAACATTGACATGATAGTCAACTCCATAGTGGGTTATGAGACACTTTCACTAATGGATGGCTTCTTATGTTATAATCAAATCATAATAGCACCAGAAGACCAACACAAAACAATGTTCACCACTCCATGGGGAATATTATATTATAAGGTCATTTATTTTGGCCTTAATAATGTAGGTTCCACTTATCAAAGAGCTATGATAGTCATATTTCATGATATGATACATGATACCATCGAAGACTATGTCAACAACATACTTGACAAATCCAAAACCAAGGCCAATCATTCAATAACATTAAGGAGGATATTTGAGAAACTATGAGAATACAAAGTTAGGATCAACCCTAAGATGTGTGTGTTTAGAGTTAAATTTGGCAAATTATTAGGCTTCATCATGTCTCATAGGGCCATTAAATTCAATCTAACTAAAGTAAGAGCCATAATAGAGATGCTACCACTGACCAATCTAAATCAACTCCATAGTTTGCAGGGCAAGATCTAATCCATTCAGTGCTTTATATCTAAATTGGTAGATAAGTGCCATCCATTTACACACCTAGTAAATAAATGTGTCACATTTCATTAGGATAATGACTATAAAAAGGATTTTTAATAGCTAAAGAACTATCTGGTGAATCCCCCAGTTATATTGCCTCTAATGCCAAGGAAACCATTCTTATTATATCTTTCAGCTATCGATAATGATTTTGGGGAAATTCTATCTCAACATGATGACAAGGTAAAAGAGCATATAGTGTACTATCTAAGCTTTACACTGGTTATGTATGAGCACAACTATACACCCTGATAGGACCAAGGTTCCCCAAAGCTCTGACACAACTTGTCAGTTTTAAGAGCACACATGATTACCATTGTATAAGAAACTTAAACATGCAGAAATAACCAGAAGAACAAATAACTAATAATGAGAAATAACACAAAATATGAGAGGCAACACATAATTGTATTCAACTCATTACAGAAGGAAATTACAATAAAGAGATCACACTCTTCTTCCACCTCTGTGAGGCTTCCCACTCCTCAAGGGCTCCCAGTAATCTTCCCTTAAGAGTAATCTTCTCTCAATACAGGTCACAACACACAGCTAACACAAGTTATTGTTCACCTCATTGTACTTCCACTACAATCGAGTATGAACCGGTACTCTAAGTAGATCTCACCATGATCTTGTTCCTTGATGTATTGCTGTCACCTTGGATCTCGCTCCCCCACTGATCTCCTTTTGACCCTCACATACACACACCCCTGTAGACCAACCTAATCTTACTTATCACATGTAGATCTCCACCATGATCTTGCAACACCCTGCAGACCAAACCTGATCTTACATACATGAAGAATCCTACTTGATTCTATCATGGGAAGAACTCTCCTAGTTCTACACTTTACAATACAGCCCATGAGTCTATTATATAGATCTCATGCATACAATAATTAGACAAGTGGCTCAAAGACTTGAACTAGTCTTTACATGTAAACAATCCATTCAACTAATTGACTGTTCATCAATAACAGTTCTGGAACTACACAGGTGACCAATGTCGGTCCCTGTCTACCTAGAGGTGACCCATGTCGACTGACTCCTGCTGATGTCAGTTGCTTTTTGTTAACCCCTACCCGACGTCAATGCTGGCCTACCGATGTCGGTGACTATGACACTACAACCCTCCTCCATGTTTGCATTTGGGTGAAGCTTTTAGCTCCACACCCTAACAATCTCCCACTTGGAGATAAATAGCTGCACCTGTACCTATACTAGTACTTTGTCTAATCTACAACTTGGCTTGTATCCCTCTTCAAGCTCCCACTTGAAGACAACCCACCACACACCCTGTGGTGCTACACCTGTGTCTGAATTTCTCCATTCTCAGCTTACCTTCTTTTGCCTTTTTATACTCCCACTCAAATAGCAACCCCTATGAGTAACCTGTAATCAACAAACACTTAACAGGTTTGAACCACTTGTTAGTCAAACTCACTCTGAGAATGTCCAACCTCACTCTGATACCATTTGATAGGACCAAGGTTCCCCAAAGATCTGACACAACTTGTCAGATTTAAGAGCACACATGATTACCATTGTATAAGCAACTTAAACATGCAAAAATAACTAAAAGAACAAATAACTATCAATGAGAAATAACATAGAATATGAGAGGCAACACATAATTATATTCAACTCATTACAAAAGGAAATTACAATAAAGAGATCACACTATTCTTCCACCTCTGTGAGGCTTCCCACTCCTCAAGGGCTCCCAGTAATCTTCCCTCAAGAGTAATCTTCTCTCAATACAGGTCATAACACACAGCTAACATAAGTTGTTGTTCACCTCATTGTACTTCCACTACAACTGAGTATGAACTTGTACTCCAAGTAGATCTCACCATGATCTTGCTCCTTGATGTATTGCTTTCACCTTAGATCTTGCTCCCCCACTGATCTCCTTTTGAACCTCACATACACACACCCATGCAGACCAACCTGATCTTACTTATCACATTTAGATCTCCACCATGATATTGCAACACCCTATAGACCAAACCTGATCTTACATACATGAAGAATCCTACTTGATTCTATCATGGGAAGAACTCTCCTAGTTCTACACTTTACAATATAGCCCATGAATCTATTATATAGATCTCATGCATAAAATAATTAGATAAGTGGCTCAAAGACTCAAAAACTAGTCTTTACATGCAAACAACCGATTCAACTAAGTGACTATTCATCAACAGCAGTTCTGGAACCGCACAGGCGACCGACGTCAGTCCCTGTCTGCCTGGAGGTGACCGGCATCAGCTGACTCCTACTGATGTCAGTTGCTTTCTATCAACCCCTACCTAATGTTGGTGCTGGCCTATCGACGTTGACGACTGTGACACTGTAACCCTCCTCCATGTTTGCATCCGAGTGAAGCTTTTAGCTCCATACCCTAACACACCCATCAAGAAAGATTCTCTCGCTATGGTCTTCATAGCTTAGAAACTACAACACTACATGTTGAAAAATAAGACCATGGTTATTTTAAAATTATATCTATTTAAATATCTACTATCAAAAATAGCTTTAAAAGGCCATATGGTGAAATGGATCATGCTACTCAATGATTTTGAGATAGATTATGTAAACTAGAAAACAATCAAGGGGAAAGTTCTCGTAGATCAACTAACTGAAGCACCTCTTGAAGATATAGATAAATCAACATTATAATTTCCTAATGAATCCATCATTACCATCATTGAAACACCTATTAAGGAGCAAATTTGGATTCTTTATTTTGATGGATCATTCACTACACATGGATCAAGGGCAAGCCTTTTATTTACAACACCTTAGGGGGATCTAATCCCCAAGTCATTCAAAATTATCTTTCCTTGTACTAATAACATGGCTAAATATGAAGCACTCATCACATGAATTTGATAGGTAGTACAAGATAACATATTTGATCTAACAATTTATGGTGATTCTCAATTAATCATCAATTAACTTACCAATTCCAAACTAAAGATGATAGCTGGTTCCATATAATGTAATGGTTAACACTCTCAAGTAAAATATTATTGATATTCAATTTAAGTATATACCAAGAGTGATAAATAGAATATCAGATGCCATGGCTATCATTGGATCATTGATTCATCATGTAGACACAACTAGCAAGTATTAGTTTCTTGTATAATATCTAATATCACCAGCTCGTGAACCTTCAACTATTGCAATAATATGTGATATTTTTGGTTTCAGGTCTAATTGGTAATCAAAAAAATATGCCTATTTAAACAATAAAATCCTCCCACTAGAATTATCCCAATAATAAACCAAATCTTTCCTCCATAATGCCCAACATTACACCCTACTCAATCCAACCCTATACTATCATAGTTTTGATGGAACTCCACTTCAATGTTTACCTTTGATAGAATCTATAATAGCATTATGGGAAGTTAAATAAGGAGTATGTGGAACCCACAATAATGGGGTAGTCCTATCCAAAAATCTCTTACATACTGGTTACTATTGGTTGAAAATGGATGTAGATGTAGTTGCTTATGTCAAGAAATGTAATAAGTGTTAATGACATGCTAATTTGATTCATACACCCGATAATAACTTAAAACCAATGATGAAACCATGATCATTTTCTACATGGGGTCTTGACCTCATTGTGAAGATAATCCCCACCTCCGTAGATGGCCATAAATACATTCTCACCACCACCAAATATTTCACTAAGTGGTTCGAAGCTATACCCCTCATTTATGTGACTGGAAAGAAAATTTACAAATTCATCTTTAACCATCTCATCTACCAATATGGTATCCTTTATAATGTTAAATCTGATAATAGAGGATCATTTAAGAATAAGGATGTCAAAAATCTATGTACTAAATACAAGATCACACAACACTTTTTAACGGCATATTAACCTCAAGGTAATGGCTAGGTTAAAGTATCAAATAAAACCATTTTAGAAATTCTCAAAAATATTGTCAATAATGTCATTCATGATTGGAACCTTTAAATATTTCATGCCCTTTGGGAATATCATACCAATCATTACACACCCACATGAGCCACTCCATACTCACTTATTTAAGTCACTAAAGCCATACTTCCCATTGAGGTTGAGTTGATTTCATTATGCATATATTTCAATAATGTTCTTGATGATAATGACTATTGATTATCTTTCCTACAAGTGTTACATTTAATTAATGAGAAGTGCATAGATGATATAAACAATCTATAGGCCTATCAAAACCAACTTTGGGGTTAATACAATCAGTGTGTAAAACACAAAACATTTGAACTTGGTGATCATGTCCTAAAAGATAACCAAAATAATACCAAGGATGAAAGAAAGCATAAAGGAAAGTTAAAACCCAATTGGGTGGGTCCTTTCATCATCACTATAGACTATGGTGCTAGATAATATAGGCTCACCACACCAGATGGCAATGAACTTGATGAGCCAATGAACATTACTCACCTCAAGCGGTACTATGCTTGATTAACTTGATGTATTATCTATAAGGACTATTTTAAGCTATACCATATTATCAATATTATTCTTTATACCATTATTAAACAATTTATTCTTCCATCCTCTCATTTTGAAATTAAAACTAAACTATCTAACCATTCCATTCTTACTTGACCAAACATGTTTTAAATCCTATTAACCTAGCTCATTTGACCTTGGTTCATCCATTCATTTCATGTTTTCAACATACTAAATCAAATTAGTTTTATTAGTTATTTAAAACATTTTAGATAGAGGTAGTATTTTGGAGGAATATGACAAAAAAAATTAGTAGTTGCATTTTTCATTTCTTATTCCTTTTTTATCAATTTTGTCTATGTGAGCCTGATTATATCACCTATTAGGGTAAATCAATGTTCACTAATCTTGATAATAATTATATCACCTACTAAGGAGAATTGGTATCATTGATCTATCAGTTGTATCCTAGTTATAACTACCTATGGGAAGATTAGGGGTTACATTTGTTTATTGTGCCTTGACATATCACCTAGCCATTCATGTGTTGTACTATGCCATCATACCAACTGTGCCTATTTTGTTTGAATTGGATGATACACTAGTTATATTCCTCCACTGTAAGGTGAAATAATATGAAATAAAGCCATTTTGGGACTACGTGGTTAATATTTGATTCATGTTGAGGTTAGCTTAGTCCCCATTTAGCCACACTCTCACCATTTTGTGAGCAACTTCAGCCACACTCTCATTGTTTTACAAGCATCATTTCAAGTTATAACACTCTCACCTTTTTGTTAGATTCGGATATTTTAGTGTCTCATCATTCTTGATTGAGTTGAGATGCTTCAAAAATTCCAAAAACATTTGAAAATAATTTATAAAAAACAAAAACACTGAGCACTTATTTACCTTAAGGATTCTGGGAACCCTCAGTAAGTCACAAAAAAATCATTTTTTCCTTATTTTCCCCATCCTTTTTGGCCTTTTTTCTTATGCCTTCAACATTTTACAAACTTGGACTATTTTATTGTCTCATCATTCTCTATTGAGTTGAGATGCTTCAAAAATTCCAAAAACATTTGAAAATCATTTAGAAAAACCAAAAACATTGACCACTTCTTTGCCTTAAGGATTATAGGAACCCTCACTAAGTCACAAATAAATCACTTGTTCCTTGATTTCCCCATCATTTTTGGCATTTTATCTTATGCTATCACTATTTTGTGAGTTCATCCCTATTCTTCTATCACATCCATCATGTTTTCTATCAATCATCATTTTCTTCCCATTTTCTTGGAGAACTACATTTGACCTGAAGTACCATTAGATCATCATATCCATGGATTTATATAGGTAGCATCCACTTGCCTAGCACATATGGAGATAGTTCAACCACCCCCTTCCTTTTCTTGTATTCCCCCATCTTGTTTGTTTGTTTAGTTGTCTCCTAGTTTCTAGGGATAATGTTCATGATGTTATTTATACTGACATAGGGACTAACACTTGTTTGTTTATTTTTTTCTTTGTCTATTTTGTTTATTTTTGTGTTTGTTTGTTTTAATTTAGCAATGTGGCCCTAATTTATTCTATGTGTGTTCATTGGGTGATTCCTTACATATTATTCTTGAATCTATCCATATTTAAATGTCTACATTATCATCATGGGTTTTATCATCAGTGAAATTATTTTCCATTGAGTATCAGTTATTGGGAGTCAGTCCTTATGCATATTTTGTCCAATCCCCCATGGTGTTCTATCACTAGGCCTACCATCAAATGCTATAACAAAAATTAGCTTTGAGAGGTCTATAACATCTATGCAACATCACCATCTCCTTGACACCAACATCAGTAACAATCCCAATCATATCCCAAACAAAGTAATTAAGTAACAAAATAATTTAAAATTTATTAGTTTAGATGATCATATCCTTAATATCATGTAATCCTAATTCATCTTTATCCTCTATATCAAGTTATCAATCATCATCCATCAATCATATTTTTCATAATCAGGGTATACTACATCAACACTATGCATCGTCCCACATGCATTATTAATGATTATATCACATACTAGGGAAAATCATTGTGTTATCACCATTTTATTTTCTTATTTGTCTGTCTTAACTGGGGCAGCTCCATATTCTCAATGATTACATCACTTGCTAGGGCAAATCATTGTGTTCTCATACCACATTACCACTATCAAGGTTCAATGCTTATAACCATCTTTGGGAAAACCATTATACACTATCCCACTTGCATTTCTAAGTAATTTTGCCTAACTTTGGGTGAATTATTGTGTTATCACCCCATAATATTCATTTTTTTTGTCCCCTCATTTCACTTCTTTCTTTCGAGGGACCATTTCTTGACCCACTTGCCAACCACTCCCTCAAGGGGGCAGCTATAGTTCAATCATTACCACTACATTCATAAGCATAAAGAACCATTTTATTATTTGGAAAGACATAAATATTCTTATAAATTGTAACATCTTCCCAAATGGAGTCAAATTTTAGACATGTAAAATTGGTCACCAATGGCTTTGTATCAGAATATTAGACCAATTCTTACCAATCATTAAGCATTTTACCTAATAATTTCTATTAGTCTCAAATTTGGTTTCATAACCTTTAATTAAATCAATTTGTTATATTATATCAATTAAACAAGGAAAATACACTGATTGAATTAATTAAAATTAGAAAAATGATCAAATGCCTAAAAAGAATTAATTAACTTGCACACCCTAATCAAAATCAATTAGCAAATTAAATCAGTTTTAAATCCTAATTGAATTCACCCATGAGATAATAAATCAATTATTATAAAGGAAATTCAAGACCATCTTAGAATATCCTAGAATATACTAATTACCTTTGTGGGTTGTCACTTTTAGAAAATATCTAAAAGAATGTCCTAGGAATATGCCAAACTCAACCAGGGTTAATAAAATCAACCATGGTCAGATTTAATCCATTCTAAGGGATTTAAAAGCCTATAAAAACAAGCCTAGAGCTCTTCATTTATATATCTCAATCAAAGTAGAGTTATAATGCAATAAATAATTCATGAAGCCAAAATCCTAATGTTATAATGCCAAAATTGAGCCAAAGCCATCAAGTCATTGAATCAATCAAGACATCAAGACATCAATCAAGCCAAGAATTAAATAATTGTGCATAGAGGAGATGATGTTAGCCATATTTCATTGATGAAGACTTTGTATTCATAAATTGAGCAATCCAACCAAACTACCATTTATAGCTATCAATATTTTGGTAAAGAATTTATGTTTTTATGTTTATATTTCTCATTTCCTTCCATGTTTTATTGATTTCTCATTTGATTTATTCATTATGATCCCCTTATAAGTAGGCCTAAAGGATGTTATATTGTTAGTAAGTTCATTTTTGATTGTTTTTTAGACTAACTCTATACTAACCTCCTCCTTTGAGTTAAATTCCTAGATCATGGTACACACTTAGGATTGATGTAAGTAGTATCATAGAGATGAGCCCACAGTGGGGCCAAAAATTACCACCCCTAAATATCCCTCCCCCTTGTCCCACCACTCCTTAATAACTTAGTGGAATCCCTCCTAGTTTCCCTTTGCCATAATAACCCATTCTATTTGTGCCACCTTTTTTCCCTATTCTACCACTTCCATAATTCATCTAAGTGCCATTATATTTGGCTATGCACAAGTTTATCACCTCTTAGTTCCTATCTACATAATAAATTCCCCAAACAAGTATCTTTGTAATGCCTCCATAAATTCTAATATAGGTTTCAATACCTACAGGTACACAAACTATTGTATTCAACTGTGTCATTTAAGTAGGCATGGTGCTTGATCATGCACATAACTCTAGTTATTATGAATTTATAGGGTTAAAGGAGTTAGGCACAAGGGGAGAAAGGTTTGGCACATAAAATTTAAATAAAATAGTGTGATAGCATTAGTTTCACATAAGGAACAAACCTTATGCACTCACCTGAAGCATGATAGTGAAGGGACCAGGTCCATGGTGGGCTAGTTATGTCATGGCATAGCTGAGGGCTATCTAGGGTGTATTGGTTTAAGGGATTTACTAGGTATCTAGCATAGAGGATCAAATAGATGAGGTCAAGGCCTTATTGATGCATGTAGGTAAGGGAGTCCACATGGGGATGTTTATTAATCTTAAGGTCATTATTTAGTGTTGGGTTTACCACAAGGGCCTTTCACAGTGGGTAAGAGGACTAAGTGGCATGAAGGTGCCACTTACTACCTAGTTTGATTCCTAGTTCATCAACATTATTCATGGGGAGTGAAATTCACAATGCAAATAGTCTATAACAAAATAAAATAGAGAATTAGCAATCAATATTCATCCATTGATATCTTGTTTGCATTACAATAGCTAGTAGCAACCTTCACTACTCAATCCAATTTTAACTAATGCCAAAGGCTCATAGATGAGAATGGATTACATATTTTACTTAGAACTTCAAGACTTAATCCCTCTATCACTCTCAAATTCACTATAGGTTCATTGTTAATGGTCTCCTTTTCTTACTCTTGGAGGTCACCTCCTTTATATAGGTGTAACCACTCTTCTTGTTGACTGGATAGGTGCACATGAAAGGATGGGCAGTTGAGATCTTGTCATCTCCTTTACACCATATAATATAACTAAGGTACATGATGAGTGTCAGTTTATCAGTTAGGGTTATATGCCTACCTACCCCACTACTCATCTCTTCATACTCCTTGAGCCTCAAACCACCATGTGCAAGATTGGGTTGGTATGCATCAAGAATCATGATGATATACAACCATTAGCCAACTAGTGTTAGGACTGTAGGACTCTATCTAGTTAGCATCAAGGTGTGCAAAAGGGGTCCTTCACTTCCTCCATGGGTTTCCATGCAATGGGGTTGGTCTAGCTGGTGCAGGATCAATTCTTCTCAAAAAGGGGTCCTAACATCACCCAATACAAAATTTATAGTTTGCCCTAGACTAGCCTTGAAGAACCTTAGGTGCATAGAATTTAGGCACACCCTACCATAGATCCTCCTTAAAATTTTCAAAGTCATGGATGGTACCTTTCAAATCTTCAATGACATCATCTACTTTTTTTGATGATACTTCTAGAGCAAGTACATTCATGCTTTCCAATTACTTTCTAAAGGCTTCTATCCTTTACTTCACCCTCCTCACTCCTACATCCAAGAGTTTTCCTTGCTTACTAGCCTTTGTCTAGAATGCATGAAATACTACCTCCAAGTCTTGATCTTGTATTTTCAGCTGATTACTAAGGGATTTAACTTATACCATCACTTTTATGTGCTTGGTCCTTCAAACTATGAAATAACGATGGAGCAAGACATCCTTCTCCTCCTTTATTTCTTTGAGGCAAGCATTAATGAGCTCTGCTTGGTCTATGAAGTTATAGAAGATGGTGTCTACTTTTTCATTTCCTTCTTTGAGCTTGGTGAAAAGGTCTTCAAACTCTTCCATCTTCTTTATCAACTCACCCTTTATAGCCTCATAAGGGTCTTTCTTCTCCTCTAGTGCCAACTTTAGCCTAGGGATCATATTCTCAATGAGTGCATAGGCATAGTCAACCTCCATCATGATAGAGTATTTGATGTTGTCTCAGAGGGAGGGCTCTACTTCCTTAACATGCTCAATTAGTTATTAGATCTTGAGTTTAATTTCCTCAATCTCCTTCTTCATGTATTTAGCAAATTTTTTCCATCTATCAGTGCAAACATCATTGATGATGTTCTTCTATGCCATAAAGGTTTCCATCTTGATCAAAGAATTAGTTAAATGCATGGGGTTCATGTCATGAGGGTTCATCGGGTGGTATCCATGGCCCTCTTTTGGTTTTTTTGGCATGCTAGATGGCCCTTGTAGGGACATTAAACTCTAGCTCATCTATATAGCATTTCATGGCCCATTAGACTTGGTGACATGTAATGGCTATGGTGGTTCTTGGAGGAATGCACTCCAACATGTATAATTCATCATCCTCCTTAAACCCCCATATCCACTCTCTCATGGTTCCTAGGCTCAACCTCTACTTCTTCTCTAAGCTCTTCTTCTTTGCTAGCACTAGTACAATCCCTATTTATTCAAATCTTTCTTCTTCTTTTTCCTCTCTTTCCTCTTTGGTGATAGAATTGTCATCTCATTCTTATTTTGAGGGTTATTTGGTGGACTTTTCCCCCTCATCCTTTTCCTAGTGTGGTTCTTCTTCCTCCACTTATTTTTCTATGATACCAACATCACCTTTATGTTCTTTAGACACCCCCTCAAAGCTGGGGTGTGTCTTTTGTGTGGATTATTTAACTTCTTATGTGTCAGTGCCAAGTGCTACCTTGGCTTCTTCTTTCTTGGGTTTAGTGCCATTATAACCCTTCTTTATTTCTTGTTCCTCTATCATGCATGCCCTTTCCTCTTGGGCTGATTTTTCTTCTCATTCCTTCTTTTAGGCATGTTTTACCTTTTCCACCTCCATCCTTTCTTCTTTCTTATCCTTTCATTTTTTGGCCTTTTTTGCACTACTTTCAAGTCACATTTTTCTTCTCTTTTTAATTTTTTCAGCCTTGAGTCGATCAGTATTAACCTGGGCTAAGCTTGAGTCCCTCAACTCTTTGTGCCTCCAATGTAAGGTGAGTGCTGCATTGATGTGGCCTTGGTCCAGTTCCATTACTCTCCATTTATTTATAATTTCTTCCTCTTTATTGCCTATACTAAAGGGAGTTGCTTCTTCAAGCACTTCACCTACTTCACTCATCTCTTCCTTCTACACCCTACGTGCTGCTTCTTTTTTCTACTCCTCTACCTCTACCATTTAGATTACCTCAACAACCACCCCTACCTTGGACATCCCCTATTTCTAATCTTTTAACTCCCATGCCTATTGGGTCTAGACCTCATAAGAGTCAAGTCTCCTCAACCTGTGCCCTTGTTTTTTTGGTTGCATTTGTGGTGAAGGTGAAGGGGATTGTTCACTAGGAGAGGATTCTATATCCTTAGGCAAAATATAGTTTCCTCATTACCATTTTTCCTCTTTTGACCCCTCTTTTGATGTGTCTTCTTCTAACACAAGGGAATGGGAATTTTATTTATTTTTCCCCTTGGGGATTATGGGGGCTTAAGAGGTAAATCACATGTGCTTTTGGTATGATTTTATCATTGAGGCTTCCCCATCTGAAGCTATCTTTAGCTTTATCCTCTCCTTGATATCTTCTAGCATCTCCCCCCTCTTCTTTTTTAGGAGATTTTACTTTTCTTGGGGTGTAAGGGTTCCTTTCTCCCCAACTAGGATAGGGGGTTCTCTTCATTTTTTAGTGATAGACCCTATATCATCATCCTTTCTTATAGGATTCATCACATAGTATAGTCTATGGATGAAGCTAAGGATTATTACCTCCTAAATAAGATAGATGTTTCTATGATATTAGGTGTCATCTTCATCCTTTGTTGCACCTCTATCCATATAAGGTAATCTACACCTCATCTGCCAGCTCTTTGTGTCTATCTCTTTGACTAAAGTGTTAATGTTATATGCATTGGGGATTCTACTGAGTACATCTCAAAAGAACTTGATTGATAAGGAAAAGGGAAGCTTCAACCATCTTTACTTGTTCCCATCCTTGACTACTAGGTGGATGATGTAGTAGTGTTGTATAATGGTGAAGGTCACCATTATAAACATGTTCATTGAGATCCCTTTTAGGATATACCATCTAACCCAAAGGTCTCTATGTATCACTCACACCACTTCATTACATGAGTCCTATACTTGGTGTTGAAGGACATGGGGTAGGTGAAGTTATTATATTTCTACACTAAGCTTTTATGGTGTTCTAAGAACACTCATAATTTGTCTTCTCCATCATTGGGGATCCTAATCTCTTCCATGACTATCAAGATGAGGCTGGAGCCCCATTTGAACATCTCCTTCATACTATGGCACTCCAGCATGTTCTTGGTCATTTTTATGGTGATAAACTACACCATGTTTAAATTTACCCCCTATACCATGTGATAGGATAAGTAGAGGTATGCCTTGGACACATTGGTCCATCTCCTTCCTAGGCATAACTTTGAGATGACAAGTCATGTTGTCACCCTTATACTCAAGTCTTCACGCGTGATGATGAGGAAAGTGTATCCCCACTTTAATTAATTAAGGAGATTTAAGATACACTCCACCTCTTTTTCATCACCCATCAATTAATGGATGTCTCTTCTAGAGTCTGGTAGTCTAGTTATTTTATTGACTAGGCACATAAATATCTTCATGCATCACCCTAAAAAGTACACATGGTCTTCATGTACGTGTGAGAGTAGGAATTAAACAAGTTACTTTAGTTTTAAAAAATAGGGAAACTCATAGAGTTAATTTGTACCTAAAGCCTTCAATCTATCTCTTATTGATATGTCAAAAAATGCATCTCCCTCTAGGGTCTTATACCTAGTATCCACCATCTAGTCTTACATCAAGTATTGAAAGTGACTTGATGTCTAGTGGTTATATTATTTTAGCTAGCATACATGTGTGAATGAGTGCTAGGGTTCACCCATTGACACTTTAGGTGGGAATTGCATATGTTGGTAGGAAATCTAGGTCAACACCTTAGCTTCCACTATCATAACACTAACCACTTCCACTACCTATTCCCTTATCTTAGTAGCAGCTACTTCTACTATTCAAACCTACTTGGGTTTGAGTTGTGCCTCTTTGTATCTTGATGCCTTCCACTTATTTATCATTTTTAATCTACTAGAATTGAAGTGTGGGAGTTGTGGCTTACTAAAACCCCTAATTTTGGTTTAGTGTGAGTTATCTATCTGAGCTTCTCTAGCTATTAATGGTAGCCTAGTGTCTAATTTAGTTTTCCTTCTCTATTTTATTTTTTATGCACCACTTAACTCTTAATGCACTTTCTATTCTAGTTTGATGCACTAATTTTCTCACTTGATGTGCTATATGTTCTGTGAGAATTTGCTCTCTTAGGGTTGTTTGTCTCTAGTTCTTAGTCAGTTTCACATGAGTTTGTAACCCTGTTCATTCATCATTCATCCTATTTATAGATTGATATGTGAACCACCATTATTAATGTCACCATCTGGACTTGATTGATGGTTTTTCCAAGAGATCATGACATCTTCAAAAATTCCATGTCTTGTCTACATTAAATGCATATCTTTATTCCACCATCGCATTAAATACTTCTAACTACTCTTTGGTGATGTGACATCATTTTTCAAATAATCACTTCCCACTTTTCTTGGGTAGACACCAGCTATCATCAATGATTTATTTCTACCCATTTCCTTGGTGTGACCTTCACCTCTCTTGTGGAAACCTAGGTGTAGCACCTCACATGTACATAATTCAGCCTCCTCAGTTCTACTTCTTCTATATATGTTCCTCTTTTAATATGATCCTTTATATTGGTCAATTTTTTGTGCATCATCTTGCACTGTCCTATCCTACCCCATAAAAATTCCTTACACTATCCCTCTAGTTCTTGTATTCTTCATATACTTTGGTATCTTCATCTAGTTTATGTACTTCATAGGAAGTGCATCTTTTCACCTATCTTATGCTCAATTGATTTGAGCATCTTCTCTTATTGTCTTACATCCAATTGAGTTAAACATATTCCCATTTGGTTTTATACCCAACATAATTGAGCATCTTATATTACACTAACCCTCTGGTAATTAATCATTTTCAAGGGCTCTTCCTACCATCTCACCATGTGCCTCTTGCATAAATGTCTTTTTTATTTGCTACTACTTGACTTGGAGGCTTCATGCACCCAAAACTTAGGCATTTGGCCTCATGCACTTGTGGTGCAAGTGCTCAACTCACCCAATTTGATTTATGCATGGAGTGGTAAAACATAGGGATCTCTACGGACATCTCATGCTATTTATTGCCTATTTGTACAATAAGAACCAAAAAGATTAAAGAATCACATAGTTTGGCTTGTGATAAACCTTATTTTAGTTACAATAATTCAAACTAACTATTGAATAAAGATTCCAAGTATAATTGGCATGATCACCACCCTATTATTGATATGGCTTCAATCAGTTGCCATTGAAATGCCCTTAAAGTATTTTTCCAGACAACATAAGTAGTTTGCATGCACTAGTTTTTAAAATTTGATGAATGACATAGGGACCCATCCATAAAATATATAGCTTACCCAGGTTTCAAAAGTATTTGGAGGCATAAAAAAAGACTAAGGATCCTTTTTCATCAACTTGCACTTGACATTCTTATCATGCCACCTCTTTTGGCATACCTTCTCAACTTGTTAACCCTACTAGGCTCAAACATGCATCTCATCAAAGCATTATAATTATTCTAACCTTGCACTTAGAGATTCTTAGTCATCAAGGTAACAAATTTTCATAATGCACAAAGAAGGTACTAAAAACTCCATGGGCAAAACCACTTTCATGCCAAACACTAGTTGAAATGGTGTAGCCTTGTTCAAGTGCTTGCATGTCATGTGGTAGGACCATAGTACTATAGAGATATGATCATCCCAATCCTTGTGACCTATGTTGCATATATTTGTGAGGCATGTTTCAGGGATATTATTAAAGGATTCAACTATACCATTATCTTGGGGATGATATGGGGTGGTCTTTGGGTACACTACCATGTATTCTATCAAAAGGATGCACACCATCTCATTAATGAAATGAGTGCCCCTATCACTAGTCAAACTTAATGGGCACCAATATCAACTGATAATGTTTTCCTAGATGAATCATGCAATTATTTTAGATATGAAATTTTTGGTTGATGCTACCTTAGTCCACTTCATGAAATAGTTAGTTTCCATGAGGATATATCTAACTCCTATTCACTATGCTATAGGAGTGATTAGCCCTATAAAGTCAATGGCCCATTTCTTCAATGGTGCTCGGATTATAATAGGAATGAGAGGAATCTCATCTTGATGGTTCAACTTTCCAATGCACTAGAATACATCACATGCCCATGCATATTCCTTGACATCAATGAATGAGCTTGGTCACCACAAACCTAATTGTAGAATTTTGCATGTCATTATATCTCTGGTGTAATGTCCTCTAGATATCCCTTCATGTACTTCCTAAAAGATGGAGTCCTATTCATATTCCAAAATACACTTGTGCAATAATTCATCCCTACCCATCTTGTATATCTCCCCTTCAATAAGCTAGAAGTGGAAGTCATAGATAGAAAGTTACTTATTCTCCTTGGAGGATAATATTTATGGTGCTAGCTCTAAGGTTAGGAAAGTGAAAATATCTACCAAGTATCTAGGAACACAATGAACCCAGTATAGATATGAATCTATCATATCATTCTTAATTGATGCCACTACATCACTAGAGTTAATGTAGGACAAGTGGTTTGGCCCTAAATTCTACTTTCAAGGTTTAACCATGACTAAAAATTAAAATTCCTAAAAGAAAACAACCCATCTACAAATGCACCCATGTAAAATAGGTTTGTTTACGAGCTATTTTAGTGCCTCAAGATCAATGATGAAAGTGAATGGTGTTGTTATCAGATAATTTTGAAACTTATACAAGGTATAGACCATTTCTAGCACTTCACACTTGTTAATGGTATAGTTCTGCTCAGCTTGTGTCAGATTTTTACTTGTAAAAGAAATGGGGTGGTCCATTTTGCCTTCACTTGGTTTACCAAAATGGTATCGATGGCTGAGCTTGAAGCATAGATATGGATGTGAAAAGGAGTCATCCAATCAGGAAACTAAAGTATCGATACACTCACCAAATTCAACTTCAAAGTGTCAAATGCCTCCTCTTGTACATCTCCCTATTAGAATGAGCCATCCTTGCATAAGAGATCCTCTAGAGGCATGGTGATTATTTTGTAGCCCATTATGAACTTCCTATAGTAACCATATTAGCCTAGGAAGGAATGAACATCATTTTGCATGGAAGGGGTCTGAAGCTAGATGAATATTGCAAAATTTACTAGATTAATGAGTAATCCATCCTTATAGATGATGTGCCCAAGTAGTGTGCCAAATGGGGTTGTAAAGATGCACTTATTCAAATTCAATATCTAAAGTTATTTATAACTTTTGAACATAATGTGTATGTTGTCATGGTGGTCCATTACAAGACCATACATGGTCTAGTCATCTAGATATACTTGGAGGAACTTATAGATGAAGTCCTTGAAAGTGGTGATCACCACTCTGGAGAATATAGTTGGCATGTTTTTGAGCCCAAAAGGCATCATGTTGTAAGAAAAATAACCCCATTAAATTAAAAAGGTTATTTTTGGCTTATCCTCCTCCTATATCTACACCTAATGGTAGCTTGAGAACCCATCAATGAAAGTGTAGATTTCACAACCTATGAACCCATTCAAGACTTTGTCAGTGAATGGTGTTAAGAAAGGGTCATTGATGCATGTAGCATTCAACATCCTCTAATTGATGAATATTATTATGTACCTATCCTTCTTGATGATGATGACCATAAAACACATCCAATCTAATTCTTTCACTATTTAGATGACATTAATGACCAACATTCCATTAATCTCTACATTCACCTTTGCACAGAGATTGAGGTTCATCTGATATGGGTGATTCTTGACTAATCTTACATCATCCACCAACTTGATTCTCATATTTATTAATCAATGGTGGGTTCCTTTAATTTCATTGTATTTATGTGGTAAGAGATCTTAAAATTCCATTAAGAGGTCAATGATGCACATGAGCTTCACCTCAAAACAATATGCACCTATAATGGCCATCTTGGACTCACCTTTCACACTAATGTATACTTGGGTGGTCTTGAGGGGTGTATGGTAGGGTTAATTTTTCTCTTGGTGGGAGTATTTGACCTAATTTGTTCCCTTTTTCATCTCAACCTAGAGGTATATAGGGTCTTTGTCATTTAGGGAATTGTCATCAATGAGGTACATGAGCATTTGCTTACCTGTCAAGGACCTCAAATTGTGATCCTTCTATGTCTCATCATCTTCTTCATTGGAGTCACTATTGAGAAATATTTATTGGAATAAATTTAGAAGCACTTGTCCTTTCTCTCTGAACATGACCTGAGTAATAATTAAGGTGACAATTCAGGTGACGGGTCCACTCTAATTGATGATGGAACTTTCAGGAGCCATAACTTTTGAACTGTAGCTCCAATTGACTCACCATTTGAACCATTAAAAAGATAATAATGAGGAGAAAATATTGAAATGGAATTGATAATTTCACAATGAATTTTTATCCCAAAAAAATAATGGAAGTGCCCAAAATTTCAATTTTAGTAGTGCAATCTAAAAATAGTAAGTTTCTAAAAATAGTAATTCCTCAAATTTTGTATTGTTGTAAAATGTGGAAGTCAAACCAATTCATCTTCCTCAATATTGGTGACCTTACACATCCTCCTCACACCTTCAAAACATGTATAAATGAATATGTATCCCAAAATGGAAATTAAACATCTCTTCTTAGAGATAAGCATATGTTTGGGTCTGCAAATTTGATCAATAAAACATCTCATCTCAGAGATGGCATTATTTGAATTGTCTTGTTATGCTTTCTTGAATTATATTTCAACCAAAGCTTTTCAATTTTTGGATTAGTGGTATCAAATTGGTTTGTCTTTAGTGTGTATGATCCTAAGGATGAGGTTAGATTATAGGAAGCTTGGGTGGAAAATAGAACCAGTAGATTATCCACCTATTCACTCTAAATGACTTCAAATGGTGGACAACACCAGGACATCTGATCCTTTCAAGGAAATGGTGAATAAATCCATCCAATAGTAGCAAGTTTAGATGATACAAAAATTCACTCAAATTCCCCAACAAATCTTGATGGGAAATTTTGGCTCCTCATCCACACCCCCACATCCTTTCAGTGCCCCAACACCCTTCAAGGTTTAGGTGAATTTTGATAACCCAACATTTGAAGGAAAAATCAATGCTGATGTAATAGAAAATTGGTTAGATCAATTATCATCTTATTTTTATGTAAATAAATTCATTGATAAAGAGAATATCAATTTTGCTCTTTTGAAAGCATCATTGCCTATCAAAAAATTGGTGGGAAGTGTACAAAAAGAGATTCAATGTAGATGATATTGGCCTTGAGATGGAACCTACCTAGGATGATTTCATAAAATCTATAAAGGAAAAATACTACCCCATTAGAGCATATGATGATCTTTATATAGAGTGGTAACAACTTTACCAAGGTAAGGAACAATCTATTTAAGATTACACTAACATTTTTCATTCTTTATCTGTGAGATTAGGCATCCAAGAAAGTGAGAAACACAAGGTTCTCAAATACCATGGTGGACTACAATGGTACTTATGGGGAGAAATGGAAATCTTCAATTTGGATACCCTTGGTGAAGCATACAAGTTCATAGTAAAGATTGAGAAGAAACATGGAATAATGAATACTAAGAGTCAGCCTTCAAAATGGAAAAGTGACAAAGAAAGTCAAACACAAGGCCAAAATTGGAATAAAAAGGAAGGAAAGACTTGAAAGTGGTGTGATTATCACAAATCTGAAACTCACTCCAAAGAAGAATGTCAAGCCATCAAGTCCCTACTTTCTGAGTCATAATCCTCAACTTCCACTGCTCTATGTCACATAAACCTTGTAGTCAAAGAGGTTAAAGAAGAGATTATAGATGCTGATCTTGAAGCCATTGTTGCTTCATCACACACCCATGAGGAGAGGCTAGATGACAAGGAAAGATTATTTCACTCTAAATTATGGGTGAAAGGTAAGCCTCTACATTTCATTCTTGATAGTGGAAATCAAAAGAATTTAATCTCTTCTAATGTTTTGAAAATCCTAAATCTATCCATGAAGCCTCACCCAAAACCATATATTATTGGATGGTTGAGTCCAGGGAGAAACCTCCATGTCACCCACCAATGTCTTCTCTCATATGCAATAAAACCTTTCCAAGATGAGGTCTTATGTGATGTGATCAATCTAGATGTTTATGATGTATTTTTTGGTCAACCATTCATGTATGATCGACATGGCATCTATGAATTAATAACTTGAAGGATTACTCTCACTCTTGGAACACAGTGCTATATGGTACCAAAGGTACCACCTTTCACATCTGTCTCTCTGATTAGTGCTAAGAAATTTATTCTCATGGTGGTCAAGCCACAAGAATATAAAAGGGACAATGTTGTATCCTTGACTACATAAACAATGCAACAATAGAATCAAATAGATACCAAGATGAATAAGTTCATGGCCTTCCATCCACAAACTGATGGTTAGATAGAAATGGTGAATAATCAAGCCCTGCATAGTTCCATAAATCACAGTCCATTCCAATTATGCATCAAGAATAAAATCAAAGTACAATTTCCACACTTGATGAAAAAACTTGATGTAATTGGGGCCATTTTTTCTCAAGGGAGGAATGATCCGGGTAACAATTTAGGGGACAATTCAGGTGACAGGTCCACTCCAATTAATGATGGAACTTTTAGGAGCCATAACTTTTGCACTGTAGCTCCAATTGACTCACCATTTGAACCATTAGAAAGATAAGAATGAGGAGAACATGGTGAGATGACATGGAAATTTTATTGATGAATTTTTACCCCCCAAAACCCAATTTAAGTGCCCCAAATTTTAGTTTTAGTAGTGTAGTCTAAAAATAGTAAATTTCTAAAAACTATAATTCCTTGAATTCTATATTGTTGTAGATCATTGAAGTCAAACTAATTCATCTCCCTCGATATTGGTGACCTTAAAAATCCTCCCCACACCTTCAAAAAATGTATAAATGAAGATGTAACCCAAAATGGAAATCAAACATCTCTTCTCAGAGACAAGCATATGTTTGGGTCTACAAATTTGATCAATAAAACATCTCTTCTTAGAGATAGCATTATTTCAATTATCTTGTTATTATTTCTTGAATTATTTTTCAACCAAAGATTTTCAATTTTTGGAGCAGAACATCTATTTTAAGTGTTCCTCTAAGATATATGTGTCCTAAAACATCACTTGACATATGGCTTATAGTGAATCTAATAATTGAAAGTTATATAAATAGAAGGAGAAAGTGTGTAAAAACATCTCCTTTAGTTCATCCTAATTTCTTATTTCCTAGTGCATTTCATTCATGATATACCATTCTCATGCACATGTCTTTATATTTTTATAGAAGACATGTACCCAAAGGCCTCATGATGTTTTTAATCTATAGATCACGCAAGTCTCTTCACAAATCTAGATGTGTGAAATTGGGTCAGAGTTGCCATCATAGGGGGTATGTCCAAATCCTTATTAATCCTACCAAATCTGGTACACATGGTTACCTTCACATCCTAATAAGTGGGAAAGCCAAGTTTTTTCATATCGCACTAGCCTACGATAGTAATTTTTAGTGTATACACTAATGCGCCTAACTGATCTATTTCCTTTGGGATGTATGCCCCAATATCATATACATACCTCTAAATAGGTTGGCTCCCTTCATACTTTGGGAGTGATACAATATTTCCCTTTCTGAGCTAGAGCACTCTCTTTCTTATCTTCTTGACATGAGAAGTCAACTTATTTTGGGGTCACACAATTCTTACCAAACCTATGCCAAACAATCCAAATCTAGCTTTACACACTAGGTGGCATTTGTGCCTAGTGACCTCATAGGATTTTTTGATTCAACATTCACAAGCTACATCTATTGTATCTAAGGCTAATTGGCCATCTTCCCAAGTGAGCACACCTTATTCACTAGGATTGAGAGTTTTGACACCTTGCACCATGATGATATAAATGTGGTTGACCTCATCCTTAAGGTTAACACTTTAAACATAAGGTGTCCCTTGGTCACTTGAAAGAGGTATCACCACCCTCTCCTTGCAATTTTCAAAGGTCATATCCCACTTCTTGAAGCACTTATCAATATTGCTTACATAACACCATGGCCTTCCTAAGAGTACCAGGTAGTTTTCTTCCTCTAATAGCTCTATAACCTTGAATTCAACTTGGAACTTAGTGCCCATGATGTCCACTATTGTGCCTTCAAGATCCCTATGGGCTATGCTCGAGTCTTATTCACCATGAATAATATGTGTGGTGATGGTCTCAAGGGTGGCCTCCCCATTTTCTCCTAGGCATTCTTAGTTAAGATATTAACCTCTATACCTATGTCAACAAGAACTTCATAAACTAACCACCCATTAATTGTGGCATCTATTATCAATTTTTGGTCATACTCAGTATTTTGGGTATGCCTTACTTCTCACACCTACTCTATATGTGATGCTACAATCTCTATTACTTGGGGGCTAACTTCCTATGTTGGTGCTTTCTCTACATGCCTTAGAAGTAATTCCTTCAATAGGGGTAATACCCCTTCCATCTATAGGAGGCATAATATCTCAATCAACTCTTAGACTTTAACCTCATATTGGTCTTGCTTTCAATGTATTATGGTGGCTTGTGCATCTAAGTCTCTAGCCAATTAGAGATTTCCCTATACGTTTTGTATCATGGTCATCACTTATTGTAAGATGTCATTTTGGCACACAATATTAGGATATGGCATTACTTTTATATCTAACGTCATCATGCACTCAATGTGGCTTGAATCACCATATTATTGGCATAGGTCTTGGTTTAACATGGTGGGTGGTTGATTGGTGAGCCCATTTTACATCATGGCCTACAACTTTAGAGGCCCCTTGGGAGTATTTTATGGCTTGGGGGCCCATATCCCTTCTTTGGACTTGTGCCATACCATAACATCTCCTCTATCCATGTCAAGCCAACCTTCAGTCAGCTTCTTGTAGAGATCTAGGTAGTGTTTGACTATGTGTGGGTCTCAACAGTACCCACATATTAAGTGTGTGGGGTAGTCACATTGATAATGATTAGTTAAACCACACTTATAACAAGATCATGGTGGGAATATCCCTCCATTATGTCTACCTCCTTGACTATGTGCTCCTCTTTAGTTACCATAACCCATGTTGTCCTGGCCATAGCCCTCATTCCCTTGGTCTACCTAGCCACCACCTAAAGTCATGTCTTGCCTTGTGCCTCTCTCCACGTTTTGGTATATCTCATCAATGACTCTATAGTATACCATCATATGTGTGTAGGCATCACACATCTTGTAGTAAACTATAGTATTTACTTGACTAGTACACTACAATAGGGGATAGTTTCAAGAGTTATGCACTCCATGGTAAACCTCATAGTTGGGAAGTATTATGTAGACATTACTACATGAGTAGTTTTTATTGTTATTCCCCTCTATCTCATATTTGATCTACCATATCCCAATAAAAGAGTCATGTGCCTATTTAGTAGTAAGATTTTGTAGCTAAGAAGTCATCGATGTAATCTATGCCTCCATGAAGTGACTAATCCCCATTGTTAGTGTTACCTATTAACTCAACTCAGAGCATGGTTTTGAGCACTTTATGGGGTTCTATGAATGTTTTCATAGATAACACCCATTTTAATGGAACCAATAGTCCTCTAATAAACCATTGCATGTGTTGAGAGGGGTGGATATCATAAGGAAGCTTGGAGAGGAGAGTTTTGAACCATGTATCATATAAGCACATGATCTCAAATAACTATTGGCTAATCTCTTTGAGCACCATGATGATCTATTATTCAAACTCAATAATTTAAAACTCATTTGGGAATGTTCCCTTCAACATGTCATAATTAACTATATCTTGGTTCAAATCAAACTTTTGATACTAGGTATGGGCATGATCTAATAGGGTTGTCATAAACTATGTTGCCTTGTGCTCAGGCTGAGGAATACCCTAAGTGTGCCACTAAAATTCACATTTTAGCACATGTTCTATGGTATTCTCAACTCTATGATACTTAGGTATATTCTTGGCCATATCTTCATATATATACTAATGTGGTGGTACAAGATTATGTGGTGCCTGACCTTCTTGTGTCTATGTAGGGGTGATCCTCCAATGCCCCTACTGGTAAGGTTGAGCATTAAACCTAATGGAGTAAGGTGAATAATAGATCTTGATGTTGTGGCTTCACTTATTAGTGGTGTTATACCAATTCATATAGGCTATTGCTCATTTGTCATGGCTAACATTCCTTGCATAAGAATATTTATGCTTATGTTCATGACACTTAGACTAATGCATGCTTGGTTAGTTATACCATTACTCAGCTCCTACTATAGGATCACTTGTTCAATTGCAAACCCTTGATCCAAAATATTGGTCCAATCATAGTCTATTAGGTTAATAGGTTTAGTTACCTTAATTCTTTTCTCAAAGGGGAAATCTAGTGCATGGGCTTGTGTTTTAGGTTTAAATGGGGTAAGTGCCTCTAGTGCATCCTCAAGCACCTTATCTTGTAGGAACTCACTGCATCCCATACCTATCTATGGAATATAAAAACTTATTTATTTCTCTATCTTATAATGTTATGGTCTTTCAAAATATCCTTCCCCATGCCCTTCCTACTCACTACAGGTCCTCTCGACACTTCTAGGTTCTAGGGTTTCCATCAGTCTTCATCTGTGCTTACTGTAGTTTAGCCTCTAGAGCTCTCATGTGTCAAGTTGTTCCTCTTCCATGTCACCTTTCATATACTTCCCCCTCCTTCCCCTCATGCTTTCCCATATATGTAAGGATTTTTAGTCTTCCATCCTCATGGTCTTTATCCCATAATTGATCATGAGTTTCTTTAGCTTGGTGTAGAGTCCTATGATGAACGTACCCCTTAGTTCTCAAATAAACTCATTCTCTACTTCTTCTTAGCATTAAAAGGTTGAAACTAAAAAATCTAACACATAGCTATTCAAATCACCATCCCACCACTTGTCTATGGCAAGCATCCACACTTCATCTAGGCTTTCTAGTCTCTTTATGCGCTCTATGGTCCACTCAAGGCACTGTCCATAAATTCTTCATCTAGTATCAACATATACAGGCAATCATTTATATACATGATCAAGTAGCTCCTATAATAATACAAGAGACACCTAAAACTAGTCATTGATAACCTCTAATCAAGCTTTTAGCCAATTTCCACTCAAAATGCATAATTTGGCTTAAAAACACTAAAACATGATAAATGATGTGAAACTAACATATTCAAGTGCTCATTTTGGCTAGGGTATCCCTAAATGGGGTAATGAAATTTATGGGCCAACTAACTTTGATCAATTCATTTCAATTCAAAATCATAATTTTGCACCTCGATGCTCTGGATTGATCTTTCCTATCAAATTGCTTACACAAGACACATGCCTTTGTTATTTTTTGTTGGTAACAGCCTAAATGGGAATATAGTTCCAATGCATCTGACAGTGACTTCTAATTCTAATCTAATCAAATTTTGGACTAATAACAAGGAATTATGATCAATTGGAGTAATTTTTGCATAAAATGCTTAATCATGCTTAAGATCTAATTAACCCAAATTGGAACCTAATCAATAAATCCATAGAAACTTGTTGAATATTTTGTTTTATAAATGAATATGGAATATCTACATCATCAAGTGACCTCATTTCTTGGGAAGAAATCCCTAGGCCATAAATGCCATAAATATCAGGATTCATGCCTCCCATGCCTCATCAATGCCTTCCATGATGCCCAAAATGCCTCTTAATTTCCCCTTCTTCCAATGCCATGATGAGGATAATTACAAATTTAATTCCAAAGATTTAATTAATCCTCAACCACACATCTCAATCTTGAGATGGATGATTGAAGTTGATTCTTATCAAATCCAAAAATTTATAAATAGAAGGCCTCACAACATCATTTCTAAGCTAATTTGGTGAAAAGTTATTATGCTCAAATATCTTAAAAGTCTTGATTATGCAAATTTATAATGCTTAAATGGTTCTAAAAGCTTTATGAAACTAATGTTACCATGCCAAATTTATTCCAAGCCAAGCCAAGCTACAATCCAAAGGTGGAAAGCAGAGATGGAGGTAGCCAAGCTTCCATTACCAAGGAATCCATGAGCATAAGCTAAGCAAGCCACTACTACAAAGGCATTTGGAACATCCAAAGAAGGTGAAAGAACTCTTGTATTTTATCCCTTACTTTTTATTTGTGCTTGTCATTTGCTTTTATTAACTAAGCTCTCCCTAGTGTCTAGGACTAGAAATGTTATGTTATTAGTATGTTTATTTCATTTTATTTTCATTTTGGAACTAACACCATACTTACCATCCTCTCTTGAGTCAAATTCTTATATCACATAATGACACCCTTGGTTGGACTAGATGCATCTCACACCTAAAGGAGATCCTTTTACAACTCTAAAATATTTATTTGAGCCTTTAAAACTCTTGAAAATTGATTTTCTAACTTTATTTTGACATTTTTGGTTGCCACAATTTTTAAACAATAATCAATGTTATCATAAATATCTACATTGATTACTAACTTAATCGACTTGATCAGCAAAACTAACATCAATTAGATCTTAGGTTGCAGTAACTGACGTCGATGGTAATAACCAACATCGATCACTATGTTTTTTCGAAAAACATAGACCTGAGACCTAATTTTTCAAAGTTTATTATTTCAAACTCAAAATATCTCAAATCTAAAGGACATGCTAACAATTTTATTGCATGACCAAATGAGATTTTTGCTCAAAAGATGTTTAAATCACTTTTGCATGCTTAAAATTTGATTAGGAATTTTGTTTTGGTGTTTAACAAAGAATTTAGGTGTTTTTGATGAATGTTTTTCAAAGTTTGAAACTAAGACCAAGGGGTAAAATTAAAACCACCAAACATTTCATTTGGGTTTAAAATTTAACACACTTGTCAATTTTTTCTTGCAATAGTTTAATTAGATTTTGTTTGGAAAAATGAGTAATGTTGCATGTATGCTCTTCTATTTGTCCCCTATAGGGAACCCTTGGAATTAAAAGAACTATTCCTATTGCAAATATCCTAGTCTGAGGCTTATAAATAAATTAATCTAAATCACTCCCCAAAAACTCATCAATGTCTGGGTGACCTTTAAAATGAACCTAAAGTATTTCTACTTTCATGCTTTATTTATTTATGCATCTTGGCTTGTGAGGGGGACTTCATCACCTCCTATAAGTTATTTAGGGAAGCTTTAACCTAGGGTTTCACCTCCTAGCATTGACTTTATTTTTATCCTTTAGATTTTCACATGGGACGTATTGGTACTTTGGACATCACACTATACTGAGCGAGCAATAGGATGTAGTGGTTGCAAAAAGGACTAGACCTTTTTGTAATAAGCCAAGTAATATAGACCCAAAATTAATTCTTTTATTTTTCATTATTTGACATGAAATTCTTTGTAAAATTGATTCCCCTAGATCATTAGAAAAAAATTTATATTTTAGAAAAATCCCCACTTGCCTTGAAAGTATTGTTGGTGAAAGGTGCACCTCAAGGTCCATGTCATAGTACTATCATTTGGGATAAGGGGGGTGTAAAAAACCTACTATATAATGTGTATTTACTTTTGGATGAACACTTAAAATCCTCTCAAATGATGTATATTGATGTATTCCAACACTACCAAGTAACCTTGTCAGTTTAGGATCTAAGGGCGATTAATTAGTTGATCTTGTTCGAGTTTAAAGTCTTGTGTGGAGTAAAATACTTGGTGTAAACAAAAAATACAAACCAAACACATATTATAAATTTTCATTTGAATAAAGAGTCATTATTCTACCCATGTAAGATCATCCATTTTCTTTGGTCAAAAATTCATCAAAATATTGAGTCATATCATCCACTTCGGTATAGTTATGCTACCTAATTGAGTCTAGACCTTTACCAAAGTTGTTTAAGTCCACTTATAATTTAAATTTGAAATTACACCTTTACAAGTTCATAGGGTTGATGTGTTAAGTGGGTTCATCATTTGCACTAAACTTGGGGGAACTTAGGTTTAATTTATAATTTAGGTTGAAGGTCATTTAAGATTCATAATCATTATCATCACTTGATAGACTTAGGCCATTTTGTGATAAACACTTGCACTTTAAGTCTATACACTATAACATTTTAAGTCAAGAAAGGTTTTGTTATGCTACCAAAATTGTAGGAAATCATCTTTGTCTTAGAATTTTTTTCAATAAAACCTTTTTATCACACCTTTTTGGGTAGTATAGTGTCATTACACTACCCAAAACATTTTGAATATTGTTTCATAGACCTTCTTTCATAAATTTTCAAATTTGTTCCTACATTTTCAAACCAATTTGAGTGTACTTTTGTGATCTTTTGTCTAAAATAGTTATACTGATCACCTTTGTCTAGCTTGTTTATCTAAAAGAACCTAGTTTTATACCATTTTTTGTGAGAAAATAAACTACTGCTAAAGTGTCTTTTGTTTCATACCTTATACGTAGTTTTTAAAGTTCATGTCTAAGAATCAAATGCCTAGCATGTGTTAGAAGTGTTTCAAATCCATTAGATTAAAATGTTCATCTATTTCAAAGTCTAGATTTTGACATCATTTGGCCAAGAGTCATAGCACATTCCTTGTTTGAGCCTAGATTTTGACACCATGTTTGGCAAAAAGACCTAGTAACTTTTAAATTCCTAGATTAGACTGATTTAAAACACTTCAACCTTAGAGTTTGGAATTATGAATTTTGGTCCATTTACTTACTTATCTTTGTGTAAATAGTGAAATTTTATATACTTTACAATAGCTTGTTTCCTCACAAACCTTTGCATAAAATTATTGATCCTTTTAGAAAATCTAGACCAAGTGGAAACATAATTTGTTTTAGACATTGTCCTTTTTAGAGTTTGTAGAACTCTTTGACCTTTTATCATAAAGCATTGACTATGGATCCCAACATGTATTCCTACACTTGTAGTAGACTCATGTATAATTC
The DNA here is from genome assembly GCA_037957365.1 of Torreya grandis. NCBI lineage: Eukaryota > Viridiplantae > Streptophyta > Pinopsida > Cupressales > Taxaceae > Torreya > Torreya grandis. The sequence continues at coordinate 1,861,727 of JARHVA010000187.1, forward strand.
AAGGATTAGTAATGTAGTTGTGCAAGAAGAAATGGTGCAAGACCCCTATGTGGATAACATTGATTATGAGATGGATTATTATCCCTCTTATAGTACATAATTAGGGACACAAAGCCAAGATCCATTAGCTAACTATCTAGTTAACACACCACTTTACATATAATAGGGCCAAGAACAAACTACATAATACTTAGCTACAATACCTATAATGGACGAGCTAGTTCTTCAATAGTCGTATGATACTAATACATCTTCCATGTATGATCTCTTTTTGTTTGAGTGACATTTGTTAGAAAACAAGGATGAAATTTTGGTTATAGCCATCGAGGTAGGGGTCAAGTTTCCAATAGACTTCCCCCATGAAAATTTACCAAGTCTAGTAAGAGTGTTGCATAATATCATTTATGATCAACATGCTTCTTCTAGAAATCCTATGGTTCTAATCCAAACAATGTACCAACATCCTAATATATCTTATCAAAGTAAAAACATCATAGAATATAACTTTAACTAAATGTAGATAGCATATCAAACATATTTGAATCTAGCACATGATTTCAATCTAATGAACATGATAAGTAAGCCTCTTATTGACCTAGTTCCTTCAATAGGAGTGATGATAGAGTTAACTAGCCAAGAGAATCCAAATTCTAACCCATTTGTATAATTTTTTTGATAGATAACTTGATGCATATGCCCATTATTGAAGAAGTGTCTTCATCTTCTACACTAAATAGTGAGCCAAATGTAGTAGATAATGTGTAAACAATGTGTAATCTTGATCAAAATGGTACTAATATGTAAACAAATAGCCAAAAACATGTTCCTATAGTTAATCCTATGAATAGGTCATCATACCAAGAGATAGGTGCTTCTTCACCCTAGCCTCAACCAACTTCTTTCTCAATTGTAAAACCTATGAGGTTAGTTTTTCAAACAATGACCAATATCACACCTCAATGACAACATGTGATGAATCCTACTCCCTCTCAATAGGTAGAAATTATTATTATACAATATCATACATAGTCTAGTGTATTAATGTAACAAAGGATAAATATATTACCACCTCAATCAGGGGCAACTAATATTCCACCCCACTAGGTAACAGTGAGCATACCTTTCTAGTTGTAGACTAATATGCCAGTCTAAAACCAAGTAATGACTAGTCAACAATGTGTAAATATTGTTTAATGATAGATGTCAAATATAAAACCTATTTTAAATTCCTCATAGGGATTTGTGTAACAAGGAGGTCCTCATGTTTCTTAGGTACCTACTAGACAACCATTAGTTCAAAACATGCCACAAATCTAGAGATAGGGTCTTGGTCCATAATTTCCCACTCAATAGTAAGGTTCGATTAGTAGGAAACATGTCACTTTTCAACCATAGTAGGCATAATATAATAATATCCCTCTATCCTAACCAAAAAATCCCCTAGGTCAAACCTTTATCACCAACCCAAACTTAAATATCGCACAACCAAATATGCAATTTCAAATACATCCCAATCCACGTATGCATATTCTTGGTCTATTCCCCAACCAAACCAATATGCCCAAATAGGTATCTCCATCATACCTCAAATATCCACTTGTGACCTCCCAACCATCTATCCAAACCCAAATTGTCCCTCAAACTAATATTCCATCTAGTTTCTTATCCCAAGAATTGCAACAAATGAAGGATGTAATTGCTACCATTTAGGCTAGGAAGTAGACCAAAAAATTCAAATTGGATGATGTATGTTCTAATCTATTCAACATGGATTATTTTTAGATACCATTTCCTCTAGGATATGAACCACCAAAATTCAATAAATACAAAAGGAAAGATGATCCTAAGGCTCACTTAACCAAATTCTTTGTTGCATGTCAACCAGTGTCATATAGTGACAAATACCTTTTGTTTTTATTTCCAAGGAACTTGGTTAGACAAGCCTTGGTGTTGTTTTTTAAGTTGCCCAAAAACTTAGTGGTAGATTTTGATGATCTTTTTGATAATTTTGTGAAACACTTTTCCTATAATCTCAAACATGAGATTTCATTAGTGGACCTAAGACAAGCAAAGAAAAAAGATATGGAGAGTTTTATGAGTTATTTATAGTGATGGAGAGACCTTGCAAGCCATATCACCCATAGTTTACTAGATAAAAAATTAGTCACTATGTTTACCAAAAATTTGCATAGTGAGATAGCCTATCATCTAGAACTACAATGTGCACATACATTCAAGGAGATCATTGATAAAGGTTTGTTGATTGAGAGGGTGCTCATCAATAAAAGAGTCATCAATATCAATCCAAATAATCAAAATAAAGGTATCAATTATGGAAATGAACAACATCCCATCCAAGTGCAAGCATCACAATTGGCACAAGCCAATAATTGTGAAAGACCGAAGAAATTTAATCGTAGTAGGAATGTTGTGGGAAATGGAGTAACTAAATCTCATCATGCCCAAACTATGTAGACATCATTTCAAAGTCTTAACCAAAGACCAAAAACATTCATAAAGTATACAAGTTATTCATAACTATGAATAATAGAGATACTTTCAATATCAGACACATAACACATGAATTCCATGAGAAACCCTCATGGGGAATAAGTTCCACTCTAAAGCTTGCAAACATATGAACTACTTATCCTATAAGATGATCACAAACATGAAACCTTTTAGTGAAGCACCCACTTCACAAGGATCACCAACCCCTAGGTATAAATAAACACCCACTTGTTCTATATTGTGAGAACCCATACAATACCTATGAAACTTATAAATCTAGAACTCTGAATGTAGATCAATTTTATTGGAGAAACAATATAAAACACCTCTATTTCAAGTCATCACATACACTAAATCTTAATCATACAATTAATGCATCCAAACAGCCTTTTGGATCACTTTAGGATTATTCATTCATCCTAAATATGTTATATACTTTAATCCATCCATTTAGCATAGTCCCTCTAATCTCTTTCTTTTGTCTCTATCTTTAGTTCTCTCAACAAATGTACATTCAAGTCTAGAAACCATTACCTTGGTCCCCACTATTTATAGAGTCTTCATACATATCAACATCTAGGTTGTCCATAATACTTACCTTAACTATTAAGACATATAACAACCTAATACATAGTTCAATACCATCCTCATAGGTCTGCCATAACATCCATGGGTCATACTTAAGTAGCTACACCTTTCAATTAGGCCTTAGTAGCCCTTATAGGTCTCATGGAGACATATTCAAAAATTTATCACTTGATTTATAAAATTAAAAACATAATATCACCTTAAAATACCTAGGTCCACTCCATGTGACCTCTAAGACATCTTCAAATGATTACTCTTACTAAAACACTCTTCTACTAAAGCACAAAGTGATTAAACACTATTTTGTACATAGTAGCACTATGAATGAAACAATAGTCATCTTTGAAGGTCTATAAATTTAAAAACATGTATACCTTTTAACAAGATTATTTGGATGTGTCTTTAAGTCCCTTATAACTTTTCTTTTTACTGCATCAAAAAGTTACTCCTCGATCAAAAGATATAGCTCAAAAATTGTAGACTAGTTTTCCCTTAATTTTAAAAATTCAAAACCCAATGATCACTTAAAAAATGTTAAACATCAGAAAATTTGACCTCATCTCATGCTCCCTATAGAATTTGAACAAACACACACCATTTATCTCCTCTAGATTAGCCTAAACTTTGACCTTGTAATGCTCACCGTTGATCTTAGATCCATCCTACCATGATCATGCCACTTGGCATCTCTATGTGCCTTCTATGCACATTGACTATTTAAATCAATGTGCTCCAATGATCTCCATATATATGAACACTCACATGTCATTGATATACTATCAAATTATTGAGATTAAGACACTTGTCACTAGCATGTGCAATCTTAGGAACCTCTAATAATTTGACTTCACATGTATCATTTATATTTATCTAAAAATATCATACACTCTATTAGATCCTTATCTAGTTAGATAAATTTATCATCATTATATCTATGTTCAGATTAATGCTCATCTTATATCTTTGATATCACAAATTTGGCTAAGTATGGGAACTTGGTAAACTCTATTTGAGAATCCAACTTTGCACCTTAATAAAAATTTTTACGCTCAACCTTATGACCTACAATTTGAACCATAGGATCACATTTCATATTGGAATCCATATATATATCAAGTTTATCCTAAAAACTTCACATGTGTGAAATATTACATTATCAATATTCTTACTTAGCTTTATCTATCAAGATGACTACTTAAACCTAGACACTCAATTGATTGCTCTGATGAATTCCTTTCATTTTCATAAGAATTGTAAGAACCCATAACACCCCATAAGGTCTCTCAAACATGTACATACCATCAATATCATCCATCAATTGCCTTACTGAGTCAACCACTGAAGAATCATGCAAGAACATTGAAGCATAGTGAAGCACAATTTGTCATTATCATTCTAGCATATATGACACTTCATCAACATCCTTGATCACCTTGGAGACATCATTGAAAAAATTCCAATAATCTCCCCCTTTGTCATTGATTTCAAACACCAATATAAATCTTATGCTCAAACTTTGTCTCTCTATTCAAGTACTTTCTCCCCCTTTGACACAATGACAAAGTCAGCTCATATTTTGATCCCAATGACTTAGAAAGACTACAATAACCAACAATAGGAAAGGACCACCTCTAAGAGATGACATAGACTCCCCCTAACACTGTGGATACCTCTTCTTACCTTGATCTTCTTAAACATGATTCAAAACTATACTCTTCTTTAATCATACTCAATTCTATGAAGACAAAACATATAAGAGCAACAATAACTACTTGAACTCACATTGAAAACATTAAGATAGACTCCCTCTTACATTATGCACATCTCTTCAAGCCTCTCAAACTATCTAAGTTATCCCCCATTAACTCCACACTCCATATGGACCATGATATCTGAAGAATTTTACTATAGACTACTAGAACAAGCACATGAACTAGTTGCTCCCCCTCAATGAAGAAACTTATATTAATTTTTATACAAGGAGATAACTCCTAATATTTGTATTAGATACTCAAAGGTTGATTTTGTTAATGGTTTGGTCATAATGTCTATAAGTTGTTATTTTGTAGCCATATATTCCAACTTAACATATTTATTGCTCACTTGTTCTCTCAAGAAATGTTATATAATAAGAATGTGTTTACAAGATTATTTGAGATATTAATTGCACTAGTATTATCACAGTAGATGGGACAAGCTTATTTTTACCTTACCTTATAGTCTTCCAAGGTTTGCTTCATCCATATAGATTGAGTGCAACATGAGGCAATAACTATATACTTAACTTATGTAGTGGATAGGGATAATGAGGCTTGCTTCTTTCTTATCCAAGATACTAAGCATTTAACCAAGAAGAAAACACCATCATTGGTACTTTTCCTATCATCCAAAATACCAACCCAATACGCATTAGTGTATGTTTTTAGAGTGAATTCTTTGCTCCTAGGATACCATAAACCATATTATATGGTGACCTTAAGATATCTTAAGATTATTTTGACTAATTTAAAGTGAGATTGTCTAGGATCAGCTTGAAACCTACCAACAAGACCTACTTCTTGCATGATGTCAAGTCTAGAGGTAGTGGAATACAAAAGACTTCCAATCATGGATCTATATAAGGTTTAATCAACCTTTGGTGAGTCATCTTGATTACTCATATTGAAACCTATAATCATTGGTGTATTGATTAGATTACACTCCATCATATCAAATTTCCTTAACATATCAATGATGTATTTAGCTTTTGAAATGAATATCTCTGCATCTAGTTGGTTAATTGGCAATCCTAAAAATAATGAAAGCTCCCCTAACATAGACATCTAAAATTCAATCTTCATGACATCTACAAATTTTTTACTCATATTTTCATTATTAGAACCAAATATTATGTCATGAAAATAAATAACTATAGGTAATTGATGACTACCTTTAGTCTTAATGTAAAAATTGCTATCACCTACCCCTCTAATGAAACCTTGACTCAGAATAACTTGACTAGTCTATCATACCAAACTCTAAGAGCTTGTTTAAGACCATATAATTACTTATTAAATTTTCATACATAGTCTTGATCATTTGATAATAAATATAATTTAGGTAATGCAATGTGCACTTATTCTTATGAGTTATCATTCAAAAAGGTAGATTTCACATCCATTTGGTATACCTTAAAATATTTGAAACTAGCGTATGCCAAGATGACTCCAATTGCTTCCATCCTTGCCACTAGAGAAAAAGTATCATCAAAATCTATTCCTTCAACCTAAGAATATCCTTTACACACTAGTCTATCTTTATTTCTTATGACCTCTCCTTTCTCATTCATCTTATTTTTGAAGACCCACTTAGTGCCTATCACATTCTTGGTTTTTGGTCTAGGAACCAGATTCCATATTTCATTCTTTATTATTTTATCAAGTTATTCATCCATATCACATGTCCAAATTTCCTATTTTCTAGCTTCTAGGAAAGCTTGGGTTTAACTGATGACAATAAGACAATGTTTTGTTGATTTTGATTCATCAACATTTTTCTTCTAGTTTGTAACCTTGCATTCATATTACTAATTACCTGGGAAGTAGGATGATCCTTTTATAATCTCTTAGATGAATATTTAGTGTCAAGTCTTGATTATTCATCTTCATCTTTATCATTTATTTGAATAGATAACTCATCTATATTTGAAATAGAATTTTGAATAGTATCACTTACTTGCAAGTTTGACTTCTTGACTCTATTTATCTCATCGACACTCACATTTGAGTTTTCAACAATCTTGTGAAATATCTTATTGAATAATTTATAGGTAGAGTTGATAAAAGAGTATCCTAATAATATGCCCTCTTCAGGTATTGAATCAAATTTACTAAGATTTTATGCATACCTTTTGATATAACACTTGCTACCAAATACTATAAAATGTTTGACATTAGCAGCTTTATTCTTCCATAGTTTATATGGAGTCTTATCACCATTTAATATAATTTAGAACCTATTAAGAATGTAAAATAAAGTGTTTTTTGCCTCTTCCCATTAACCATCTAATAGTTTAACATCTTGAAGCATAGTTCTACTTATTTCTTGAATAGTTCTATTTTTCCTTTCAACAACACCATTATGTTGTGGTGTTCTAGTAATAGAATATTGTATTCTTATCCCATGTTCTTCATATAAGTCATAAAATTAATAAGACTAAAACTCACCTCTTCTATATTATCTTACACACTTAATTTTAGATTCCTTTTTAGTTCCCACAAGTGCTTTGAATGTTGTAAATCTTGTAAAAGCTTCAGGTTTCTCTTTAAAAAAGCATATCCAAGTCATCCTAGTGAAATCATGAATGAGAAGCTTGAAATAGTTTTTACCTTGAATAATTTGAGTTCTCATAGGTCCACATAGATTAGTATGGATAAATTATAATGGCCCTATAGTGTAATGTTCCTTGAATTTGTATCTCTTCTTGATTTATTTCCCATGAAGACATGACTTGTAGTGAGAATGAGGAATTTTGATAATTTTTGGCATATGTCTTACTAACCCCTTTGAACCAATCCTTAACATATTGTAAAAACTTATATGTCCAAGTATTATATTCCAAATCCAACTTTCATCCAATTGACTTATGAAACATTCTTCTTTCTTGGGTTCATGGAAGATATACAAGTTATTTTCTACTTAGGAATGTTTTCAATTATTTTTCTAGACTTTGCCCTTTTAAATTCACATTCCTTATCATGAAAGGTTAGAATATTTACTTGTTTACACATTTGAATCACACTTAAAATATTATGTTTCATAACTTCTACATATAATAAATTCTTGGTTCTAGTATGACCATTTTCAAGACTCATAACACCTTTTCAAATAATATTAGTAGATTTGTTATCACCAAATCTAACTAAACTTATATTGGTCTTCTTGAGAGAGATAAAATTGATCTTATCTCCTATCATATAACTTGAACACCCACTATATATGTACCACTTCTTGTTCTCATATTTTTTGTGTGAAAAGTTGTTTGAATAAACATTGATTCTTCCTTTGGTGCACTGTAAGAGTTTTTTTCTTTTATTCCTCTTTCTTAGGCTTAGTTTCCTTGAACCATTTGATGGTGTCAATGAATTTTATGTCATTTTTATAAAAGGATCTTTAAAAATCCTTAGAAATATGACCTTTTTATTGTGGTTTTAGCAAACCATTATTCGTGAAGTGAATTAAACTTGCCTTACCTGATTTGGATAAAATTTTGCAATGTGTCTTATGTCATAACTACTAAAACACTCAATTTTGTTCATGCCAATCATCATGAAATTTGGTTGTCTAATTTTATTTTTCCTCATTATACCAACATCTTTAGTCTAAGACTTATTGTTAACCCTCAAGGTCTGATTGTCTTTATTTAGATTAGTCTTCACCTTGTCTTGAGTTGTAATATTTTTTTCTTCTTTGTAACCAAATCCAATTCTATTACTAGCATGATTCTGACCATTTAGAATATTATCTAGATCACTTAATCTCTTTTCAAACATCACAAATGACTTCATATTATTTTATTCTTTTTCTAACTCAGCTTTAAATGACTCATTTTCAATCACATACCTTGAACACATCTGTTTTAGCTTTCAGACTTATAGACAAAAATTCCAATTGACTATTTAGATGCTTGACTATACCTTTATATTCCTTGAATTCACCATCCATTCTAGCCTCATACATATTTAATTTATCTACAAACTCTTTCTTATGTAACTTAAACTTCTTGGTCTTCTTCTTCTTAATCTTCATATCTTCAAGGGCATTCAACAACTTAGTCTCATAATCCTCCTTGTCTTCTTCATCATCTGTATTACTCCAAGTATACTCCTTTTGATATGAAAAACTTCCTTCCTCAGCCATGTAGATGACTTTATGTTACATAGGACCATCATATTCATTATCAAACTTAGAGTCACTATCTTCACTCTCATCTGATGAGATATAATATTTAATGGTGTAGAGAATATTCTTGTCACTATACCTCTTGAATCCTTTCTTCCTCTTATCAGACCTAAATGTCTTCTTACTTTGATCTTGGTCTTCATCATTCTCTTCATCATCATACTTATTATACTTATGAGGGAATTTATTGGTAAAGTGTCCTACCTCCTCATAATTGAAGCATTTGAAGGGTAGTTTACCCTTATACTTGAACCTATTTTCAATTTCCTTATAAACAAAGCAATTAGCTCATATTCATCAATATCATCATACTTGACTTCCTTAACTTGAGTTTTCTTCTTCTTTGGCTTCATTTTTATCTTGAATTTTGTTTCCTTCTTTTGTGGTTTATCCTCATCAACTCTCATCTCATTGGTATTAAGGATGCCATTCAATTCATCCATCTTCAATTGAGTGAGATCATGAGTTTCTTCTACATTAGAACTTTTGAATCAAACTTAAGTGCAAGATTCCTCAATACCTTCTATACTATAGTAGCTTCATCAATCACCTCTCCAAGACCTGTAATCATGTTTACTAACTCATCAACCCTTAGAAGATACGATGCCATAGTATCTTCTTCCTTCATTTTAAGACCTTGAAATTTCCCTCAATAGGCCTACAATTTAGCCAATTTTATTTTTGAGACTCCTTAATTTGTGGTCTTTAATTTGTCCCAAATTTCCTTGGTAGAATTGAAATGGATCAATTTGGTGAACTCAACCTTAGATAGACCACAAATGATAGCATTCATAACTTTAGAATTATTTTTCCTCAATTTCTTGTCAACAACACTAGTTAGAGGAATAACTAGTGTAGTATAACCATTTATGATAGATTGACAAGTATCAAACCCTAAAGACATGATGTATATCCTCATTTGTTTACTTTAAAAAACATAATTTGACCCATTAAACAATTTTTATTTCTTTGTAGATAAACCCTACTTTTGTTGACTTGTCATATTATACCTTAGATCACCTTCAAGTGGTTAAACTTGTAATAAATGTCCTACTATGATACCAATTATTAGAGGTACAATCATTGAGATAAGGGGTGAATAATTGATGCAAGATATTTCAAACTTCAATTATAATTATTGAAAACTCTTAACCAAAGACCAAAAGCATTCATAATACATATGAGTTATTCATAACTATGAATAAGAGAGATAATTTCAAGATCATACACAACACATGAATTCTATGGGAAACCCTCATAGGGAATAAAACCAACTCTCAAACCTATAAACACATGGACTAATTTTTTTATTATATGATACATTTTAGTGAAGCAATAACTTCACAAGGACAACCCACCCCTAAGTATGAACAAGCACCTACTTGTTCTATATGTTGATCACCCACATAACACCTATGAAACCAATAGACTCAAAAATATAATTGAAGATCAATCTTATTAGAGAAACAATGTAGAACACCTTTATTTCAACTCATCACATACACTAAATCTTTATCATACAATAAATGCATCCAAAAACCCTTTTAGATCACTCTAGTATTATTCACTCATCCTCAATCTATTCTATACTTTAGTCTATCCACTGAGCACACTCCCTCTAATCTCTTTCCTTTATCTCTATCTTTAGCTCTCTCAACAAATGCACATTCATGTCTAGAAACCATTGCCTTGGTATCCACTATTTATAGAGTCTTCATACATATAAACATATAGGTCAGTCATAATACTTGCCCTAACCCTTAAAACATATAAAAATCTAACACATATCTCAATACCATTGTCATAGGTCATCCATAACATCCATGGGTCAGACTTAAGTAGCTACACCTTTAAATTAGGCCTTAGTAGCCCTTATAGGGCTCGTGGAGACCTATTCACCCATTTAGGACTTCATCAATAAAATTAAGAAAATAATATCAATTTCAAATACCTAGGTCTACTCCATATGACCTCTAAGACATCTTCAAATGATTACTCCTACCAAAACACTCTTCTGATAAAGCATAAATTGATTAAACAATATTCTATACACCATGAATGAATAAACATTAACCTTTTAATCTCCACAAATTTTAATGTATAAATAATCATACCTTCTAAATAGTTTCTCTAGATTCACCTCGAATCCCTTTGTAACTTTGATTTTTACTGCATTAAGAAATTCATCTTGAATCAAAAGATATAGCTCAAAAAATGAAGATTATTTTTTCTTTGTTAATTTGAAAAATCAAATTGAAATATTCACTGATAAAATGTTAAACATCAAACACTTTGACCTCATCTCATGTTCTCTAGAAACTTTGAACAAATACACACCATCGATCTCCTTGAGAGTAGCCTAGACTTTAACCTTGCAATGCTTACCATTGATCTTAGATATGCACTACCATGATCATGCAACTTAGTATCTCTACATGCCTTATATGCACATTGAATATTTGACACAATGATATCCATTGATCTCTATCTATATGAGCACTCATATGTTATTGATCTATTATCAAATTATTCAGATTGAGACACTTGTCACTAGCACATGCAATCTTAATAATTTTATCTCTATCTAAAAAAATCATGCACTCCATTGGATCCTTATCCAATCAGAGAAATTTCTCATTGTTAGATCTATGATCTTAGTAATTCTTATCGTAGATATTTGATATCACAAATTTGGCTAAGTATGGGAACTTGGTAAACTCTGTCTAAGAAGCCAACTTTGCACCTTAATAACTTTTACTATGATCAACCTTATGAATTAAAATTTAAAATATAGGATAACCTTTCAATACATGTGTGAAATATTATGTCATTAATCTTCTCACTCAACTTTATGTATCAAGATGACTGCTTGAACCTAGACACTCAATTGACTACTCTAATGAATTTATTTCACTTACATAAGAATTATAAGCACCCATAATAACCCATAGGGTCTATACATCATGTCCATACCATAAATATCATCCATAAATTTCCTTACTAAGTTAACCACTGAATAAACATGTAAGAACATTAAAGCATATTAAAGTACACTTTGTCATTATCATTCTAGCATACATGACATTTCATCAACATCCTTGATCACCTTGAAGAAACCATTAACAAACCTCTAACACATGGTGTTTTAAAAATACCCACTCTTGAACATTTACCTAGCATTCCTTTTCATGATTCTCAAATATTTAAGTATCAAGTTAACTCTAATAGATGTTATAATGGCCACCCTAAATTTGTGGACAATATACCACATAACCTATTATATTAGGATGATGACAAACCTAATGAGATAAATTTGAAAATAAAAACTTTAAATATCCCTTCTCACATAATTTATCAACTACCTCCTTCTTTATAACCTTCTATCTTGTTAAAATCTAATAGATGAAATCATTGCTACCATACTAAAGATAAAACAATTTATTCCTCATTTTTCCTCGATTGATAAAATCATTGATACTTTCACTATTGATCTTCACACTCCTAATTATGATGATGGATACTCATTATATGACCCATTTTTATCTATATTTTATCAAAACAAATATGCATAATTACTTAAATATCATTCTTATTTAGAAAACATTCTTTAAATTTACATAGTATTCATTCTCTTGATGTAATTACTTTTCCTTATACTACACCTGACATTATTTATTCTTCACTTAATGATCAAAAGTATAAGATAGAGCACACACACACACTACTCATTTAGTCATCATTTAACCTATTAAGAGTATTCTAATTGATCATGCCATGATGGGACCATATTAGCTTGACATTTTTTATGATCCTTAGAGCTTGCTCCCTCCTAAGATGTTGTTCACATTATGTTGAACTGTATTGAGATCTCTTCTCATAACTATAGAGGCTAGTATCTATCCTACTTTGACTAGTCCTACTAATGGTGATGGATTATTACCTTTACCTTAACTTACTCCCTTACCTACATGATGGGTGGACAAGACATATTATGGATTGTCATGCATACTATAGGTTATTAACACAAGAATAATCATCAGGTTTTTCCTCTATCACAAATATATGATAATCATAGTCCATTACTCCTAGATACACTTGTTATTTTCATGGCATGAACATGTATACCTCTATGCATTACCAAAACTTTGGAAATACATTGATGCACTTCATCCAAAGAAGACACGGTTTATTGATAATAATTTGCCTCCTCCTAAGAGTTTTCTAGATTATATTCTTAAACATGGGGATATTTATTTAATTTGTCATTAGTGTGATGCACATCATAAAGATAAGTGTAGAATATTGTAGTAAAATTTATATGATACCACAGCCTAACTAAACACCTTCTTAGCAGTGTAACTAGACACCTTCTTAGCAGTGTATCTAGGGTCATTCATGAGTAAAGGCTCAACCTTCCCCACACCCTTCATCATCCCAAAGATTAGATTTTTTAAGTCACATTACAACACTATTTTGTCACATTTATTACCCCTCATATGACATGCCACGTACTCAACCTTATTCTTTAACATACCTACATTCTCCATCAAGACAATGAATTAGGAACTCCTTGCATGTCTCTCAATGAAGATAGATGGGATTATGGTTAAGGCTAGATTATAGTTATATTATTATTTATGTAATTTTATTGATGATGTATGCCATGAAAGTTATCATTATTTATGAGCAAATTATTTTTCTATGGCATATTATTCCTCATATTTTAACCTAGTTAGTTTTTTATATTCATATTTCATTACAACATTTGTGATGCATTGATTATATTTTTTTATTATTCCTCTCTTATTTATATTTGTAATTTTATATTTACATTAATGATTTTTTATTTATAAATCTCATTTATATACATATGTAATGTCATATCTTTAATTATTTATCAATTACACCTTGAAAACAATTATATTCCCCTATTCTGGGATGACTTTTCCTTATGTTATCACCCAAATTTTCACCCTTTTAATATTATTCAATCCTTAAAATTTTGGGGTAACATGGAAATAATCCTAGGATATGGGTGACCTAATATGTGGATTGAATCTCTAGATTATATGGCTAACTCTCCTTGATGTATCAATTAGGATCACAATTATACACTACTACTTGTAAATGGAAAAGGGAGAAGGATAACATGAAATAAACCTAAATAAGGAGGTGACAAACCAGAAATAGTTGACCACTATCAACTAAATTCATGTGCACATCAACCATGAGACTAGCTTGAACATACACTAATCCTAATCTACATCTCCTACATCAAATCTTCATGTGAAGGTTGTGAAAGATGTTTTAGTCTAGGATTACTAAACAAGACATCCAAAATGAAACTAATGAATATAAAAACTCACTCAACCCTTACAATTTAATTAAACACTTCAAATGTCCTACAAAAGAATCTTTCAAACTACATATAGGTGTTGGAATAAGACAACATGTCAAGGAAGACTAAGAAAATCACTTAACAAGATCAGCTATTCATGCATACATATTAATTATAGTAATAAAATGAGGTAAAATCATTAGTATTCATTTATCAAAGGCATAAAAATGAGAAGAGATTCACCATACTCAAGTGGAGGATCCATACAAAGCCAAACAAGGTAGCATTTATAGAGAGTGAGAGTAGGGGAGAGAGGGGGCATAGAAGAGAATAATGAAAAGTGAAAAATAAAGAGTTAAAATTAAGAAATATGTTGAATAATAGTTTCATAAGACCTTAAAGGAAATTTATTTCTTATTTTATGATGCTTCATCTCCCAAATGGTGTAGGAGTTTATCCACTTGCTTGACACCTCTTGCTTCTTCTTAAAACTACCCTCTTCTTAGCTTTGAAAGTGAAAAGTGGCCTTATTAATCATCAATTCATGTTGAAATTATATTTTATCATATTTTTTATACTTTTAATTAGTTTTATAATCTCCTTATACTAATATTTCAATAATCATCACACCTTCTTAGTTGTCTTAAAACCCCACTGGTCTTACTATGCCTCTATTTACTTGGAAGCCTCAAATTTTGACTTAAATATTCATGAATGAACTCTCTTTACATGAAATGCATATCCATGTATTTAAAAACCTAAAATCATACATTTTGAATCCTTAAAAACTCTTAAATACTTCATCTGGCACCTAAAGCTCATGCATGCCTTTAATTCCTTGTAGCCCTCAAAAAATAAAAATCTCCTTTTCTAGAACAATATATAGGTTATATTTGAAAAATAAACATATTTTTGAGTAAAAATTATTCCATTACAACTCTATGCCAAATTTCATGACTAGCCATCAAGTGAAACTACATTTATTTACCTTGTTTCTCTCTCTAATTAGGCCTTAATTAGGTCTTTAGGCCTAGAAATTGAGATTTTTATCCATATTTTTACCACACATGTGAAACTCCAAATTAATTTTTGGTTCACTTTAAATACCTTCTAAAAAATATCCATGTCCAATTTTAAGGTTTGATGGAACTTTTCACCTTTTCAAATAGCTTAAAATAACCCTTTTTAGCCATTTTTTTTACACTTGTACCCTACACATGCTAAAAAATGGATTGAGAAGGTGATAAAGGGATTTATTAATATTATTTAGTTCATTTTAAGGGTCATATATTTCATTTTGAGTGTTTATAAACAATATCTCTCTCATCAGTTCATTTATGGCCTTCTTGGTAGCCTGTGACATGATTATCATCTTAACCATAATTCATAAAGCTTGGGGCCTCATAAAATTAAAAAATTACAAAAATCACAAGTTTAAAATTATATATAACATCCTTAATGATCTTGGGCTCCCATTCATATCCTTTGTATAGTTATGAGCTTGAGAAGATGTCTCTCGAGTTAATAACTCTGTAATTGTGAGGTCAAGAGAGAGAGAGGAGTCTTAAAAATGTCATATTAGAGATTTATTTTGGTTATAAACACCTCAATCAGAGGTCTATCATATCAATCATGACATTTTACAATGGTATTCTTACCATTATTATTCTCTAAACCTGTTATAACCATCATTAGTTTAGGTTATGGTTTATAAGCCTATTAATGCAAGAGACCCTAGTGACTATGTTTATATTTTTTATCATTGTTGAAGGAGTTAAAAAAATTAATAAAATGTTTCTTTAAATTCTCAATCACCTTATTAAGACCCCTTAATCATCATATGCTCCAAAAATATGCAATCTTATGTAATTTTTCATACATAGACCTTAATGATCTTCATTAGATGTCTTGACTAAGCTCTTAAGAGTTATCTATTTTACATGGTTTTATCATTGTTACACTTATATCCAATTTTAAATGATTAATTTAGGGCCTTCATTATCTCTTTTACCTTTAGAAAACACTTCTTCATAAATTTATACACATGCCTAAAGGGTACAAGTTTAGGCCTACTAGGTTTTAATGGGATACTATCGTTAGACATATTTTAGACTTGAATTTATTCAAGATCATCCTTAGGATTCAAGTAATTCCATAAACCTAATTACTTAAAATAACTCCATATCTAATTCATATGTTACATATTCTCTTTCTTACTTGAAGGTGAGGTTACATTCCCTAGTTGGCTTGTAGGTCTTCAAAGAGGTATAATACTTTGTTAATCTTGAGAAAGGGTTTAAATTAAGGATTTTTCTCTTTCTGAGTGACTCCAAATTTCATGAAAATATTCCCTATCACCCTTTAATTTCAATTCTTATATTGATAAAACAACTTAAACATGCAAGTTTTATTCTAACCTCATACACAACCTATGTATGATCATTTGGAATTATTAGGTCTAATTGGTCCTTTTAGAATCTTGAAATCATTTGGAAAAATTTTAAGAGAATATTTAAACTTTAATTTCCCTTATTACTTAACCATTCACACTCTTATAGACACAAACATTCATCTTTTCTCTCAAGTATGAAAACTAACTTAAATTCTCAAGTAGACCTGTATGTAGTCATTAAATGTCTTAATTATGTTTTGGAATTTAGGTCTCTCTATATGTCTCTAATAATTTCAATGGTATTTGGTAGAGTTTTTATATTTATTTTTTAATATTATTCAAACTTATTTAATACCCTTGATCTTCACAAGTATGTATCTCACATAAAAATGAGACCTTCAAGTCTATAGACCTGAAAGTTTGCATTTTCATTACATGAAGCCTTCCATGAGGCCTAGATTGAACTTTTTAAAAACTAAGAACATTTATCTACTAATTAATTACACATTTAAATTAGTTATAAACCTCATACACCTTTGATAATGTAGGGTTAGACCTTTTCAAATCATTTTTATGCAGATAGCCTACACACAGTCCTTAAGGCTATAACCATGTGTGATACTTGGAGGAATAATATGGAAGGATAAAATGGTTGAAGACATAAATGGGTAAGATAAAAAATTAAAAAGTATAAAAAAATCCATACCAACTTTTCATGTACTCAATTGATGCTATTACATCTTGCAAGAACCTCCAAACTCTGAATGCAAACATGTAGCCTGCTATCATGAAGGTTTCTCTTGATATTTAACTATTCACATGTGTGAACCTGATGGAGAAATATATGATATGGTTTTGAAGACCTATAGGAAACTTATATAATCTTAACCTTTCTTCATCAAGTTTAAAACTACATGCATACTGCCCAAAATTGAGATAGTGGGGGTTGGCACCTTTTTTGAGCACTTAACTCCTTAGTAATTTTTCAAAAATATAAGGAGCTCAATCAAACAATAAATGAAACTAATAAAGAGACCATAAGGGTCATAATTTTTTTTTAATATCTTAGACTCCCACTCACTTCTTATTATATATAATGAGCATAAAAAACTAACCATTGTTAACTTTCCAAGAGCTCAATGGGGGGGGGTTATTGAATATTCTACATTATTTAGACTTGCACAAGCTTGTTTGTCACGAATTAGGTCTGGGGAAGGTGAAAAGACACCCATATATGTGTTTAAACCTGGATATGGACCCTCATATCCATATAAGTGACTAAAAATTGCCTTCTTTGGAACAAATACTGCTTTGTTCTAACATGCAAACTATTAATCTAACTTTATCCTAGTATTAGTAAATTATAAACTCATTTTAAATATTTAAAAAGTCAAATTATATGTACAAATATCTTAACCATCTTTGTAAATGTATTTAGAACACTTAAAATGCATTTACAAGTGCAAATAAGGTTAGTGCATATTGGATGATTTCATGAAGATGACATATATCTATCTAAGATAGAATTCTAAGAATTCAAATGATTTATTCACCATTGGATTTAACAATTCATGAAAGAAAGAGGCTTTGGGAAGACTCACATTAGCCATAATTAAAACCTTAACTTTTTCAAAAACCTTAAAATATATTAAATTACCTTAACTTGTCCAAAGTAGGATATATGCCACTTTAGGCCTCAAAAGACACTTGAAACCTTTCCTCTCACCCAAGGACAATCTATGAAAACATAATGCATAATTAGATGACTCAGTAATGACTTTATAGCTCCATGAATTGGAAACAACCTTGATCTATGTAAAACAACCTTAAACAATGATAAATAAGATTTTAAGTGATCATTTATAGATAAGACCAATATGGCTATCAAAAAATTCAATAAGACATGACAAGTCAAGTTTAAAACTATAAGGGGTTGAAAATTTTAACCTAGGGGTTAAATTTAGTCACCACCTTATATTCATGATTTTGCTATCTTTTTATTTTATATTATAGCTATTTATGTGACATGGTTATTAAACCAAACCTAACACTATCTTGATTACCATGTGCTCAGCTACAAATCATACTCATAATTATATCATTTATTATATAAATGGATATATTATGATTCTCATTTATCCTATATAATCCTCTCATTCAAAACACATAATATTAACCTTTAGATTGCACACTTGGGGAAGTTTAAGAATATTTTGAATGACATAGTCTTTAAGTACTTCTCTCATGTAATCAAAGTGTAATATTTCTTGTGTTTTATACTTATATTACTAATGATTTATTTTAAAAGTCCATATGGAGGAGGAAGAAAATAAATATCCATAAAAATTTAAAATCCAAATCATTAAAATAAAATCCAATGATCAAAATATAATTACAAATTCAAAATCACACCAAAAGACATGATTATTGTTTGGCATATATCCTATTCCAGTTGAATCTAAAACTCCATAGTTGGACTCATAATAGATCCAAGGTCCATTGGGGTGTGATTGGTTGTTAGACTGGGATCGGAGGTCTCATTATAATATCTGTTGACACCTACTTTCTCATGTAAGTGCCCAATCTTCATAGTAGACCGACGACTCTACTAGGAACATGTCATGGGAAGGTAGCTTAATTTTATTTTTATTTCATATATAACCTTCATGGGATGATATATGCACTTCAATTTTTAACCCAATATTTACATAAATAAAGATAAAGTATCTTAGGCATCTGTTGTTTAAAAAATATTAACATTGGTAGATTTGCTTAAGTGTGTCTCATTTTTACTAAGGATTTATACAATGCCTATGTAATTTTTTTCATTCCCTCAATTCATAATATTATCCTTCATATTCCACTTTATTAGTATCTTTTAATATCTAATCAAACCTCATTGGCTTTCATTTTTTGAGTTGTAATTTAATAGCTTGGATAGGACTAGGCCTTCCTCGAAAAATACCCTTACTATAAACACCATACATTTTTACACCCCTTTGGTTTAGATTTTGTGAGTTTCATTGTAAAAACTTTGATAGGAAAAGGAAGTCCATACTTAAATTTTTTTCTTATTATCCTATGAAAAATATGTGTAAAAAAATTGTACTCTTTTAGATTATAGATTAGCACAAGCCTTCAGTTTGGTTTATCTTCTCTTTTTTTCACCTCTTATATTTTGTTTCACTTTACATATCTTTGTTTTTATTTGTATCTCAAAATATTTATTTTATTTTCATATATTTCTTTGTGATCTTATCTTACATTGATATTTTTTATTTGATATGGTAAAAAGCCTAGTTTTATAGGGACTAGGAACTAGAGTATAAAAGTACAATAAAAAGAAACAAGCCCCATGAGCTGAAATTCAAAGACATAAAATAACACTAATAGATAACTAACCATGAAGCTATTCCATGAGGGGGTATCCATCCATAAGTACCTTCAAATCCTCTATTTCCTTCTCCTATGTGACCTATCTATTCTTTATGATTATGATCTTAGTTCTATTTCCCAAGCATTCTGCATCCTCCTTAGGCAAAATCATTATGGGTCTCTTCCACAACTATTCCTTCACAAGGATCTTCTTGTGGGGGATTTTTGGGGAAGATTATGGGAATTAGTCTCTACTTCTATGACAATGGTATTCTACGGAGTCCCTTCAACCTTTTATATTTCAGAGAAAGACTAAATCATTTTGGAGACCTCCTTGTTCATAGAATTCCAATCTTGAATTAAACTTGCCAAACACATCCCTGCCTTATGAAATTTATTATTATACCTTTCCAACTAATCCATGTTGGTTTTAATTGCCTTTACTAAGGGGTTCTTACCTTTCATCATCACCTCCCTTGAGTTTCATTCCTCTATCAAAAGGGGTTTAGGATTGAAAATATAGATTTTCAGGAGAGGATCCCTAGTTAAGTTTTTATAATTGGGGCTATCATGGGAAAAATTGGGTATTAGTTAGTAATATATTGAGGTAGGATCTTCCTCAAGGGATTCATCCTTAGTGGAGGATCCCTTTGATGGAACCTCCTTACCTCAAATTTTCTTGTTGTGTTTTACTAGTAGGAGAATGAGGCCCTAGTGGATGATAGGATTACCTTCATTGATCTGGTATGCTAGTGTAATACTCTTTATGGATTTTAGAAGGAATTAAGGAAGGATAATTTTGAAGAATTAAAAATGGTTCAACAAGAGGAAGTGATGTGAAAAAATGTTAGTAGAGGTTCTTAAATCATCATAACATGTTAACGATGAAGATAACTATGATATACTTTGTGTGAATAGAACAACATATTATATTCATATAGGAGTTTGGATAATAGAAACATAGTAAGCATTAATTATCTTACATTATTTATGAATTAATAATAACCATTATTTTATAAATATAAATAAGTCATTCATATTAATTATATATAAAGTCACCAAACACATGAGAAAACATGCAAGGAACATAATAAAAAATCACACAAGTAACCATAACCAGATAAATATTTATTGATATCTTCAAAAGTATAACCCTCTTATTCTTACAAACAAAAGTATATATAGACATTTCTAGTCTATGACTGTTCATCTTCTTCTCATACCCAACACCAAAAGTAGAGTATATTAATATTCTAGCTTATTATAGGTCATGAAGATAGGACAAAAGAGACTATACAATGACAAAATGAGTACATAATACACAAATATCAGACAAATATCCTACACAAATTTATAATCTAAATTATTCTACCAACACTTTTCTAGAATTAAAATGTTGTTTCATCCTAAGATAATGTCACAAGATCCTTCAAGAGTGCATAAGTGAGTAGAGACTGAAAAGAGGTTAGACCAGTAAGATTTACATTAATCACTCAAGGTGCTATTTCTAATTTTCACCTTTTGCAAACTACTTAGCCACCCTTTTGGGATTTTAACTAAGTAACATACCAACCTAACACCCTTTATGGGTTTTCAATAGACTGATGTAACTAGGTGGTTACCCTTTATGGGTTTTCAACCATCCTGGCCCCACTTGTCTTACTAAATCATCACGAATACAAAATGTTATTAAACATTTTCAAAATTGGTACTCTAAGAAGTACTGAACTTGATGGTGGTAGCATGGATGCATATGAGATTGACCAAAAGAGTTCTTGGACTAGGACTATGTGGCCTTACACCAAGTGATGATATGATGGAGCTCTGAAGGTGGCCTATACATAGGTGTATTGATAATCTAGGTAACTACACTAGAAAAAGGGGTCAGATCCATTTTGTAGGCATGCCAATCCAACATCACTTCTTAGATCAATTGTCTTATGGTATGCAATAGGGCATGGTATCTAATAATTTGATTAATTTTTACATCATTAATTATGCTTAAGGCTACTTTTGTATTTTTAACCCTTGTCTAAATCTCTCCACTCAACTTCTCCATCTTATCTACATGTCATTGAGCTTGGAGGCTAGCAAAGGAACTATGAAAAAGCTATCTCTACCAATTCATAAGGCTATCATGAATATTATCTCTAGCATTGAGTGACTCCTAGAGTGCTCCATCCTTCTCCTCCTTAGTGGTAATGTGGATGGCCATGGTTTCTTTCATGGTGGTGACCTTTGAAAAGTAAGTTCTATAAATGTCTAAGGAGGTATTTAGTTGTTGCTTATAATTTAGTAAGCTTCATGTAACCTATTATGATTAAAGTGTGATATCATCAAACATTATTTAACACTCCTCCAATAATGTTATGAGTGTGATGAACTTAGTATTAATATCCTACCCCAATGTTTTGAATACATTGAATTTCTATGTTGTGCACCAATCCTTGGTTAAATTAGAGATAAGTGTCTTGAGTCTATGTTGATTAGACATTATTTGGTCCCTGATTTCTTGAGTAACCAACTCAAGACAAGTGTCCTAGACAAGCTTGGTAGCTTCATGAAGGTGAGACTTCAACTTGATGTTCTCAGCCTTGGATTGATAAATATCTTTTTCTAGGAGGTAGCCTTTTGCACAATGGAATCTTGGAATACTAAATCACCCTTTAACTATTTATTTAGTGGTAATCTAGAGATATATAATGAGGCTTATACTAAAGGGGGAATGTTGCCAATGTTCTTATAGTCACTAAAGGGTTGGGTCATGGCATGATCATAAGTGGAAGAGAGAAGGTGGTGTGTCAAAGAACCATAGTTGGAATGTCCCATAGTTATACTCCTCTCAAAGGTGATTCCTATTGATGTGCACCTTGTTGGGTGAATATTTTGTCGACCAACTAACTAGTGTTCAAAATAGTTCCTATCACCACATCATAGGGAGATTGGTCATCCGAATGTGTAGGTTTACTACATCACAAGCGGACAAATATCTCCTCTTATCAAGGGGAGGTTCCCTATTAAATATGCAGAGGTTATTTACTATATATATATATATATATATATATATATATATATATGCATCTCTCTTCTCTTAGAGATGATGTTAATAAACAAGGAAGAAATCTTAGGTGATGGGGAAGGTAATTCTCTTCTTTTAGAAGCAAATTTTAGCTAAGAGCTAGATTCCTTCCTAAATAGTATAAATCCTGGTGCAATAACAGAAGGCACTTCTCTTCTTTTAGAAGTGTTCTTCGGTAGGTAGCAGGAATCTTTCAAGTAGCAAGTAACTTGTAACGAGGGTGTTAAGTGACCAGCAACTCGAGAGAGAAAAATGAAGAACAATGGGGGCACCACGTCATCCCAAGGCTCTTTACAAAGGAAAGGAAAATGCAAACACACTGAAGGTACTTATGGGAGCACAACGTCATCCCATAGTTGGCCTTCAAGACACCTTTCTGATCACCTCCACTAGTTCTGCTTGTTAAATCAAATGGACAAGAAAGCTCCTAAGAAATAGACATACGAATAATCTCCTAAGATAGCACAAGCTATAACAACATAAAGTCTACAAGTAACTTGTTTTCTCATTTAGATAAAATAATATGAATTATAATATGAGCTCAAAGTCTTATTAATGCCTTTCAATTTGGGTAGAGTTTTGCTTCTAATAATCAAAAAGGTCTCCTCAAATTAGCACAAGAGATTACAATATATAGAGGCCTGAGGGGGGGGCTTCACATTTTCTCCCACTGAAGTGACCTCATTCAGTGTACTCAATGCCTTGGATGCATTCTTGGTTTTGTCAAGAAGGGTCCTACTAGAGCAGGGTGGCCACCTTAAATGTGGCATGTTGATTCCTCTCTTAATGCCTCCTTCTTAGCCTAAATCACTCATTCATTCACCTACTTAGCCATGCAACTGTCTACTCTATCTTCACCTCCAATGGGACAAGTAGATGGTGCTTTCAATGTTACTAGCTCCCAAATATCTACTTGACAAACTACTTCACCTACTAGTAGTAACTCCTATTGAGTTTCCATCTCTATCTCTTCCTTCTCTTGATCCTAGCCTTAGGCTTTTTCGAATGCATCTGGGTTCATATTTTGAGTCTACAAAAATCAATAGACACTTCATTGTGACAAATTTGACATTTGTGGGCCCATCATGCTTCCTAACAACTCCTTCACATCTTTCTCACTTGCCATGGTCATTTTCTACTGTGATGTGGGTGAGGACACATGGTAGGATCCACATCTTCAAGATAGGCTTATCAAAATAAGCTTTGAAATTGATTAGCAGCTAAGGGGGGTGCAGATGTAGACATGTGATAGCTTCTACTACATTGGGTCAAGACACATGGCATGTTCCACTCTAAGAAGCTTTATTCAAAACTGTGTCTCAGCTCGTGACACTTGGTAGCTTCTGTAGCCCTCTATGGCTCAAACCTTTCCCAAAGGAAACTTACCCTTCAAGGTCTTCTTATTGGGCTTTAGTTTTGATTCTTCAACAAGCTATCATCCCCTTCATTTTCTTCAGATAAAATGTTTGAGGGAATTCCTTCAGATAATTCATCTAAAGGAAACCTTTCCCTGGCTCAATATGTTCCTTTGTATTATGAGTGCCCCTTTCCTTTGACATGTGGTGGCTTCCACTCTTTGAACAAGTGTCATGTTTCATCTTCCACTAGAATAGGTGAGGACACTTGGCATCTTCCACTATTGACACTTGGCAGCATCTACCTCCTCGAGTCTTTGCGACCTCATAGAAATGTTTAGGGCTTAGTCGGGCTCTCACAAATGATGACACTTGTCACCCTCCACTAATCTCTATAAGGGACACATGGTGCGGTTTGAGTATACTTGTTAGTCACGTGAGTGTAGACACTTATCACCCTTCACTTCATTTAGTCACTCATCCCTGGGCCCACCATGGTCTTTGCTCAAAATAGTGAAGCTAAGGGGAGAGACCACAGATATTGACACTTGTCAGTTTCCACTAGTCTTTGGAGGGGACACGTGGCACATTCTACTACTATTAGATGAATACGTTAGGGCCTTCCATAGTTTCCACTTGTCACCCTCTATGGAACTCAAGAAGAAGCTTTATCGAAAGGTTCTTCATAGCTTATAAAGAACTTTTGGAAATTAAACACTGACATGTGTCATGTTCCATTGAGTTACAATGCTAACATGTGGTGCGATCCAAATATTTCTAGCACTTGCATGGATGCAGACATGTGGCAGCTTCTGATGAGTTTTCAAAAAAGGACACATGGCACATCCTACCACTTCTCTAAAATAAAGCATAAAGGGGCTCAGCTGATGACACTTGGCAACATCCACCTAACTCTTTCTTTTGTGCACATCCTTCCTTAACTGAGGCAACCTTTGAACTGATTGAACCTTTGAACCTTTGAACTTTGATGAAGCGCTTGACCCATTTGAAGCTTGCCACTGATATTAAACCTTGAACCCATTGAACTTTGAACCAAAGTGGTTCAAGGTTCAACGATTCATTATTTCATTTGATTAGAAGATTGTTGATGACCCTTTTTCAATTGAACCAAAGCGTTGAACCTATCTCAAAAGTGTCCAAGTGTGAGAAACTATTCCCTTTTGATTGAACTCATCCATATAATCCTTTGAACCTATTGAACCTATTAGTCCCTTTACCAAAAAGTTTGAGAAAATGACAAAATTGAATGTTTCAGAACAAATTTTTGGAAAAGGGAAAAATAATTTTGGCCATGCAGGACCAAAATAGTCCTATGTTGTTTGGAAAATGAGGAATCATTTTTCAGGGACAATAGCTAGCTCCTAGAATCTCCAGTGCCTTGAAGTGTGTCATTGGGCTACAGAGTCATGCTACTCAAAAATAAAGGCTCAAAAAAAAACAAATGAACAAAACAAAGTAGAAACAAAAACTATCCAATTATACATATGTATAGGTGAACTTATCTTCAAAAATTGAATTACTTCAAATGATTCTCATCATGGGACAAAGAAAAGGGGATGCCATCCTGATAAACTAGTAGGAAACCATTTTACCCCTAGAAATGGTGGTGAGCGAATGGAGCTCTCCACCAAGAAACCAATTTTTTGCATCTTCCTCTTAGCCTTTTCTTCTTCTTTCCCCATGATGGGATGTGGTCTTCCCTATAAAAACTATAGCTCCTTGTTCTTCCTATGGAGAGTTCTTTTTGCTGACATTAGAATACAGCAGTATGGTCCACCACCATAACTTGCTATTCTACTAGTTCAGTCTAACACACGCTTTGATTGTCAGCCTCAAACCCTTGATAAATCATCAGCTCAGCATCTCCTTTGGCATGAAGGAGTTTGACCTCTTCATCTTGATAGTTTTCAATCCAAGCAATAGAGATCTGCATCTAGCTGTGGAAGAATTACTGCCATTAGATTCCAAGATCCAAGCATCATCAGGAGTTGATTTTTCATCATATTTCTCTTTATTGGAGACGGAAGATCCTTCTTGATTTATACTACACCCTACTAATTATTCTGATGCCCTATTTGGATCAAATATTGGATTGCTAGCTATGAGACTTTCATTAGCTGAGACATGAGCATCCTTTGTGGTCGAGAAGTAATTACCCCTACCTGAAGGCTCAAATAGAATTTGAGCTATAGGGGCTGACATTTGGGTGACCACAATTTCTACCTTAGATAGGTCCACACCTAGTTCTCCATTAATGTCAAATTGCTCAGGATTAGCTTACAGGGATTCAAACTCAGTCATTTGAATTTTAGATTTCTTGACATGATCAACTATGTCAAATGATTGAGATGGACTTGGAAGAGAGGATGGGAGTTCATCCTTTTGGTTTTTGGGAAGGGGAGGACTAGCCTGTGAATTTGAAGTAGAAGGTGTAGAGGTGTCTGATGTACTTACTTCTTTGGCAATCACTGGGTCCTTTGACTGGAAAGGGAGAGGGGTTCTCTACTCAGTAATTGAAATATCTAGTTAGGGTCACTCCTCTATCTTTTCTTTGTCAGCCTGCTGGGCTAATTGATTCTTAGACCAGGTGAATACTATGTTTGATCCTTCGATTACTTCACCTTCACTCCTAGGTTCGTCTTGGTAATTTAGGAAATTGATGTGGGAGTCACCAGCTGATTCTTCTTGATCTTCCTTGAAGAGATTCGCATCATTTTCTTACTCAAACTTAGGTTGGAAATAGGAAACATGTTCTATTTCCAAATATCTAGCTATTGAGTTGGTTGGAGGTGCTTCAAGGGCAAGGTTCTTTTATGGGGGAGGAAGATGATTTGGTTTCCCTTGACTTCTAGTAGCATTGCCTTGATATGTTTGATTGGGGAATGTCCTCCTTGGTGAATATATATATAGAGGAGTAGAATACATACCTTGTGCCATTTGCCTTTTCAAGGTTAGCAATTCATTTGCCAGCTTTTGGACCATTGGGTCAATGGTGGCTGTGGGTGAGTATCCAAAAGACGAAGAAGGTTTACCTCTATTAGGATCTCTCCTTATCTTTCTTGCCAAGATAAGGTCATCTTCTACCTTAGTAGCCAAGTCTTGAGTAGTAGCAAGGTCTATGTGGCTAGCTCATCTCAGAAAAAAACTCACTTTAGGTAGTTGTGAGTTGATGAAGAAACACATAAGATTTTGAGGTGTCAACTGGGTGATCATGGGAATCCTGTGCATCAGCTTGTTAAACCTAGAAATGAAGTCCCTCATAGATTCATGGGGTTATTTATTCATTTGAGTGAGCTAGGCTAGCAAAGCATGCACATCTTCTATAGGCTTGAACCTAGCTTCAAACTTAGCTTTGAGTGTATCCCAATCAGTCACTGATCCAGCTTGCAGATGGTAGAACTAGTCTGTAGTAGCACCTTGTAGGGTCTCCACAAAAATCTTGACTACCATGTCTTCAAATTTCACCCCTATCACACCACAAGCTATGTTGAAGGCTGCAATGTGTTCATTAGGGTGAACTATCCCATCACCAAAGAATTTGGGGAAATTCTTTCTTGAACTTGTGGGAGTTCATACAGAGGTGGAGTCAAGTTAAGTGGACCCAAAGAGTTACCTTGGGGGCCTCGAACTGCCATGATTTAATTATGAAAAATAGGGATAATAAATCTAGGTGGAGTGTCTAGATTTTAGAACAAAAATGGGAAAGAACTAGCCCTACTTCAGCTTAAGGCTTGAGGCTTCAAACTATGCACTCTTTTCTAGTAGCTCTAGTTTTGCAGACCAGATAAAATAATGGAAGTGGAGGAAGATGGTAAGGCTATAATGATAATGGGTAAGACACATAATGAATTTGCCAGAGTTTGTAATGGATAATGGTTATAATGATAATGGGTAAGACACAGGTGATGTTTCAATCTGAAACTTGAGGTTCCAAATTGCACAAAATTACTGTGTCCCCAGCGGAGTCACCAAATTTTTTTGGGTGAATATTTTGTTAACCAGCTAATTGGCATTCAAAATAGTTCCTATCACCATAGCATAGGGAGATTGGTCATCTAGATGTGCAGGTTTACTGCATCACAAGGGAAAAAATATCTCCTCTCATCAAAGGGGATGTTCCATATTAAATATTTAGATGTTATATACTATATATATACAAAAAATAAGACACAGGGGTGGGATAAACCATCCATCTCTCTCCTTTCAGAGATGATGCTGATAAATAAGGAAGGAATGTTGGGTGATGGGGAAGGTACTTCTTTTAGAAGAAACTTTTATCCAATAGCCATATTCCTTCCTAAATAGTAGAAATCCTAGTGCAATGATAGAAGGCACTTCTCTTCTTTCAGAAGTGTTCTTCGACAGGCAGCAGGAATCTTTCAGGTAGCAAGTAACCTGTAATGAGGGTGCTGAGTGACCAACAACCTGAGAGAGAAAAATGAAGAACAATAGGGGCACCACGTCATCCCAAGGATCTTTACACAAGAAAGGAAAATGCAAACACAGTGAAGGTACTTATGGGAGCACAATGTCATCCCACAGTTGGCCTTCAGGACACCTTTCTGATCACCTCCACTAGTTCTACTTGTTAAATCAAATGGACAAGAAATCTCCTAGGAAATAGACATACAAATAATCTCCTAAGATAGAACAAGCTATATCAGCACAAATTCTGCAAGTAACTTGTTTTTTCATTCAGGTAAAATAATATGAATTACAATCTAAGCTCAAAGTCTCAATAATGACTTTCAATTTGGGTAGAGTTTTGCTTCTGATAATAAAAAAGGTCTCCTCAAAATAGCACAAGAGATTACAATATATAGAGGCCCGAGGGGGGGCTTGGCACTTTCTTCCAGTGAAGTGACCTCATTTGGCACACTCAATGCCTTAGATGCATTCTTGGTTTTCTTAGGAAGGGTCCTACTGGAGCAGGGCGGCCACCTTAAATGTGGCATGTCAGTTCCTCTCTTAGTGCCTCCTTGTTAGCTTGAATCACTCATTTTTTCACCTGCTTAGCCATGTAACTATCTACTCTATCTTCACCTCTAAGGGAACAAGTAGACGATGCTTTCAATGTTACCAACTCCAAAATAGCTACCTGGTGAATTGCTTCACCTACCGATAGTAACTCCTACTAAGTTTCCCTCTCTATCTCTTCCTTCTCTTGATCCTAGCCTTAGGCTTTTTTGAATGCATCTGGGTTCATATTTTGAGTCTGCAAAAATCAATAGACACTTCATTGTGACAAATTTGACATTTATGGGCCCGTCATGCTTCCTAGCAACTCCTTCGCATCTTTCTCGCTTGCCATGGTTGTTTTCTACTATGACACAGGTGAGGACACATGGTGGGATCTATATCTTTGAGATAGGCTAATCAAAATAAGATATGAAACTGATTAGTGGCTAAGGGGGGTGTGGATGTAGACATGTGGTAGCTTTCACTGCATTGGGTCAGGACACGTAGCCGGTTCTGCTCTAAACAGCTTTATTCAAAAATGTGTCTCGGCTCATGACACTTGGTAGCTTCTATAGCCCTATATGGCTCAAACCTTTCCTAAAGGGAACTTTCCCTTCAAGGTCTTCTTAGTGGCCTTTGGCTTTGATTCTTCAATGGGCTATCATCCCCTTCATTTCCTTCAGACAATTCATCTGAAGGAAACCATTCCCTGGCTCCATATGTGCCTTTGTATTATGAGAGCCCCTTTCCTTTGACACATGGTGGCTTTCACTCTTTTAATAAGTGTCACGTGTCATCATCCACTAGAATAGGTGAGGACATCTAGCATCTTCTGCTATTGACACTTGGTAGCATCTGCCTCCTTGGGTCTTTGCGACTTTGTAGAAATGTTTGGGGCTCAGTCAGACTCTCACATATGATGACACTTGTTGCCCTCCACTAATCTCTACAAGGGACACATGGCGTGATCTAAATATAATTGTTAGTCCCATGGGTGTAGACACTTATTTCCCTCTACTTCATTTAGTCACTCATCCCTTGGCCCACCATGGTCTTTGCTTGAAAGAGTGAAGCTAAGGGGAGAGACCACAGATATTGACACTTGTCTATTTCTATCAAGCTTTGAAGGGGACACATGGCACATTATATTACTCTTATATGAATACATTGGGGCCTTCCATAGTTTCCACTTATCACCCTCTATAGAACTTAGGAAGAAGCTTTATCAAAAGGTACTTTGTAGCTTATAAGGAACTTCTAAGAAGTGAATACCGACATGTGTTGCATTTTGCTGAGTTACAATGCCAAAATGTGGCACAATCCAAATATTTATAGCACTTGCATGGATGCAAACATGTGTCATCTTTCGATGAGTTTTCAAAAAGGGACATGTGGCATGTTCTACCACTTCTCCAAAACAAAGCATAAAGGGGCTCGACTGATGACACTTGGCAGCATCTGCCTGACTCTTTCTTTTGCACGTGTACTTCCTTAACTAAGGCAACCTTTGAATTTCTTGAACCTTTGAACTTTGATGAAGCACTTGACCCATTTGAATCTTTTCACTGATATTGAACCTTGAACCCATTTAACTTTGAACCAAAGTGGTTTAAGGTTCAACGGTTCATTTGATTAGAAGATTGTCGATGACCCTTTTTCAGTTGAACCAAAGCGTTGAACCTATCTCGAAAGTGTCCAAGTGCAAGAAACTAGTCCCTTTTGATTGAACTCATCCATATAATCCTTTGAACCTGTTGAACCTGTTAGTCCCTTTACCAAAAACTTTGAGAAAATGACAAAATTGAATGTTTTAGAATCAATTTTTGGAAAGGGGAAAAACAATTTTGGCCATGCAGGATGAAAATAATCCTATGTTGTCTAGAAAATGAGGAATAATTTTTCAAGGACAACACACCTATTGGATCTATGGTTTGGTCTTCTTATTTATCTAACTACTTTGACCTAGCTTGTTGTTGCTCAGGCACTTATTGTTGTTATGTCATAGCCTCTTCTATAGGCTTTGCATGATATGCAACATCTTCATCTTATTTTATCTTAGCTTCTTCTTCTACCTTCTTGTTGAGCTTGTCCTCCACAACTTTATTTTTATCCTATTCCTCTCCCTATAGATTTATCACACACTCTTCTTCCTTTTTCTATTCCTCAAGCATACTAGCCTTGGCTAAACTTTATTTTTATTCTTGTACTTGGGCCTAGTATTTATTTAGGGCTTCATCTTCTTCTTCTTATTTATCATTCTTTGTAGCTTCTTCATCTTTCTACTGTGCATGATTAGCATCCTCTAAAGCCTTATTTTCTTGCACCATTACATCCTTTGTTTCTTATCTTCTTATACCTTGGACTTAATAGTGGGTACAACATCTTTGTTCTTCTGCTCTTTATCCATCTTTTTTTGATGTTCCTTTTGTGCTTACTTTACTACATTGATAGCCTCTTATTCCTTCTTGGCCACCTTGAGAGCCTTTTATCAGTTATCCAATGCATCCTAAGATATTTTTGTGGCCTTGGATTCTTTAGGTTATTGACTTACTTTTTGATCTTGTTGTTATTGGGTCTACTCCTATCATTTATTTTCCTTTTGTTTGACTTATCATTTTGATACATGAGTTGCTTCTTCCATGAAGCTTATTATTATTCAACTATAGGTTTTTCCATGGTGATATATTTGACCTTTATGGCTTGTTTTGAATGTTTTAAATCACTTAGATAGACCATATATCTAGAGACATGTGATTTCTTTCACCCTAAAGTAACCAACCTACAATTGGGTGGTGGTGAAGTTGAATACAGAGAAGGCTACATGTCATTTTCCATGGTTATCCTTCCAAATGTGCATTATTCAAGGGTAAGAGGAACCTTAGCCTCTCACCAAGTTTACGTTTACACACTACAGACTCCTATGGAATTTTTGGTAGTGGTGCAAAGATGTTGATAGCTATGAATGTCGTAGAAGGTTGCTTTTCAAATAATTCAAACCTTTGTTATATATTCTCAACTTCTTCATGTATAATTTTGACCACAATGGATGTAGGTTATGGTGGTAGTTCCACACAAAGACCTAGAGGAACCTTCTTATGCACTTGGACCATGTGTACTACCTTTTATAATAATAACTCATCCTCCTCCCTGTCATAGAAATCTCCTACCATATCTATAACCATTACCTGGTAGGCCTCTTATTAATTTGTTCCCATCTGAGGTAGGTTACAAGAGCTTATGATCTAGGTAACCTTAGGGTCATATAGTTTTTCTTGCACTTTAGTGGAAGATACTATGGTTATTGCTCAATAGAGAGCTTGTGATTTCTTTTGTACTACTACAAAGTTTTGGCTTTTAGTTGTTGTTGTATTAAAGGGACTACTATGTCAGGTGGTATGTCTTAAAGATGTATTGTACACTTGGTCATATAGGATTTTGGCTTGGTGACTTCAGCTTGTGCCATGGCTATGGTAAAAAAAAATGGTAGGGTTTCAAATGATGACCTCATCATCTTGTAAATGTGGATGAACACACCTTTTAGGAGTAAGGTGATGATAATATGTTGTCTTAGGTATTGCATGATGTCCAATGGCACTCAAGGATGTGTGGTAATAAGATCCAAACACTCCACCCTCCATGTTTTGAATTTAACCTCATGCACTAGGGCACCATGCTTACATGTCCATATCAAGTTATAGAATTTCTACATTTTCCAATAGTCAGTGCCAAGGTGCACCTCTCATTTAAGGGACTTCGATTGGGTGAAACATAGTAGAAGAGATGAGAAATTGGTATTGGAAGGTCTACTTGGAATTCATGTGACACTTATTTATGTTTGTAATCAGCTCCTAGATTAATTATTTAATATAATTTAACTAATAATTATGGTGGATCATGTGGTGTGCAATATCCACCACCCCTTTAGGAATTTGATTTTTAGATTTGGTGATCTACTACAATCTCTATGTGATGTATTTAACCAAGATGTGCATTATTTCATCTTGGATTTATTTAATTGGTATTCCTTAGGACCTCAAACATATAAATTTCTAAGCTCCTATAGGATAGGAGGCATTTTTGTTTTGTATGGAGAAAGAGAATCACCTTGCATATGCATGCCCAAAGATCGGTACGTTACTTCTATATTGATGACTATTATAGTGTCAAGGCCAATGTAAATGCTACCATCATTGTAGTGGAAAAACAAGATTTGCATAACCTCCCCATGTTGTTGAAAGTGGGCATCTAAAGTAGGCACTTTACATCTATGTTTTAGAATTGATGTGGGACTACAAGAGCCAGTGGTTATGTAACATCGATGAGATTTGGTCAAAATATTTTTTTCTCTACTACTTGAAGGTAATCAAATGTATCTAGATCAGTGAATTTTGTCTAATGAAGCACAAGTTTGACACCCATTTCTTCCTTTTGAGCATCTTTTAAACTCTTAATGAGTTGTGAATGATCCATGATTTTTGAGTTGTGAAATTGATTTTTTATTTGATTTAGATGTAGTATAAATTATCTTAGCTCATGAAAATATTTTCAAGAATAAGATTTAGACTTAGTTCACAACCTTATGCCTTTATAGATTTCATACCTTTTGGTTTCTGTATAAATTCCATGTTGACATATCCATTCGATATCAATGTGAATTTTGATGTGGCAAATCTTATCCAATCTAGAAAATAAGGAAACTAGTCATTGTCACATGAATCAATATGCATTATTATGTTATTTACTATCCATATTGAAGTACAAATGGATGATATTAATTGACCATAGATTTGGTGAAGATTAGATCAATTAAACCTTGGATTTGGCATTAACTTCTTGGGGATGACCATTATACAGTGAAGATCTTGACTGATGTGACTTAACCATACATTTCTTAGACTTAATTTATTTCTTTCACTCCTAATGACATTAACAATGGTACATGTAAATTATTTTGTGAATGGTTGGTGTATGTTATACTTCTTATCTTGGTTAAAAAATCTAGTGAAGAGATCATCTATAAACACACACATGCACACATAGAAAAATAAACACATAAGAAAACATATATAAATGGTAAATCCTAATTTACATAGTGATACTTAGCACCCACTCATTTAATAGAAAGAGATCAATTAAGACTATTGGTGGTAGGGCTTAAGCTTACTTCCATTCACCTACCCTAGCAAAATGGTTACTTAAAAGTCTCTCAAAATAGTATTTCTTTGTTATGATATTTCATGTAGAACATAAAGCCCTTTCCATCTAATCTATAATTTACCTAAAAATTCTCTAAAATGACTATCATATAACAAAACTAGTTGATCTTTGTGAAATTCCTTATGGCACAGATTCCTATCATGCCATGATTTTTAGATTTACTTATGAAATCCCTATGTCCAATATTCTCTTCATTGATACTCATCCATCCTATTTATTTCATGAATCCTATTGGTGAGATACTCATGATCCCCTATTATCATGACCATTATAATGTGTAGACTAGGTACCAAGTATTCCATCAACATTATTTCTTCAAGCCCATAGACCAACTAGAATAGAGTAAAACATGTAACCTTATTATAGTACATACAATATGCCCAAAGAATAATAGGAATATGATCTTCCCAATCATATTGTTTGGCATAATATATCTTTCTTAACATCTTCCCCAACACTTTATTAAAAGCCTCAGCTTAGCCATTAGCTTTTGGATGGTACGTAGTAATTTTATGATGAGAAATCATGAATTATTCAATAAGATATTTGATGGTATTATTCAAGAAGTGTGTCCCTCAATCATTGATGAGCTTAATGGGGCATCCAAACCATGTGATGATATTATTGTAAATAAATTTTGTTCTATCCTTCATGCTACATCTGGGTGTCACAATAGCTTCAACCCATTTAGTAAAGTAATATATCACATTGATAATATATTAGTATTTTATATGTTTACTCAAGGGATTGATATGTAATATAAAATTGATTCCCCACTATTCAAAAGGTTGTTTAGCTAAAAAAATATGTAAGGATATTTCATCCTTTTGTAGTGGTTTACCCATGCATTAACATACATCACAATGTTTTGCTACTCTATGTGCATCTTAAAAAGGTTCAACCACCATAACCCATGTTGAAACAATTGCTTTATAGTAGTTTCTATAGCAAAATGACCTCCTACTAGTCCTTGGTGTTCTTCCTATAAGAGTTGTGGTTGTTCATGTTCTAAAACTACCCTATGTAATACTTTATCCTTCCTTAAATGATAAAAGAGCCCATTTATAATATTCTATGGCAAAGCTTTGGTGAAAAATTGCTTCTTGTCTCTTTCTTGGTAGTGCATAGAGAATACTATTTCTAGGAAATTAGAAATCGCCTTAAAATTTTTGGGAATCACAAAAATGCAAAATACATGGGCATCAAGAGAATATTCCTATATTTCTTTTGGTTATCCCTCATTTTTTATGTGATTGAGATGATTTGGCACCACATTTTATTTTCCTATCTTGACATTAATGCAAAATTGGAATTATTGAAATAACATCAACCATATTAAGATGTGTCCTCTGAGCATAGGCTTATTGACTAGGTAACATAGAGTGTAATGATATGTGTAAACTTAAAATGGTGTCAAAAGAAGATAATGTCATAATTTATTTAGTACAAAAACTATAACCAATGCTTCCTTTTCTATTGTCATGTAATTCTTTTCTACATCATATAACTTTCATCTTGCAAAATGTATGGGGTGGTCTAGTCCACCATCTCCTAACTACATAGACATATCACCAACTATGATAATAGAAACATCAACATGAACATGCAATTGCTTACTCCAATATGAAAATATGAGAATATTTGAACTGACCAATCTCTACTTTAGTTCTATGAAGGTTGCTTGACACTCAGAAGTCTAGACAAACTTCACACCTTTACATAGTAAATACTCTAATGGAGATGAAATGGCTGCATATCCCTTGATAAAATTTTGATAGTACCTTATATGGATAATAAAGTATCACACTTTCATGAAGATGACTAGTGGATGCATACTCATAATGAATTTAATTTTGTCCTAGTCTACCAAAATGCCTTCACTACACACTACATGACCTAGTAGGACACCAAAATATGTAAAAAAATAAGTAATTTTTCAAATTTAGGGCTATTTATAGATATCAAAAGCATTATAACATGATGAAAAAATTTCAAAAATGTTATTTAAATAAATAAAAGACTTACCAATCATTGAGATATAATTCTAGGAAGTCATGCATGAAATTATTAAACGTAGTCACCACTACTTGAGAAAAAACTATAGGTGCATTTTTGAGGCTAAAAGGCATTACCTTGTATGCAAAGGATCCCCATTCCATGGAAAACATAATTTTATCTCTATCTTCTTATATAATGGGTATTTGATGATATCCATTGAATCCGTACATGAAATAAAAGGCTTCATGACCTATGATAGATTCTAAAACTTCATCTTTAAAGGGAATCATAAATAGATCAATCACGCATGTCACTCCACATTTGATAATCATAACATATTATGATCTCCCCTATTTTTTTAGGATACACTACCATGGGACTAAACCAATCTTAATTTTATATGTGATATACTATGCCTACATCTTTCATTCTATCTAGTGCAACCTACACTTTCAACTTCATGTTTGGATTCAACTTGTATGGCCATTTATTTATAGGTCATGTGCACTCCTTGAGTTTGATATGAATATTTACTATGGATGGATCTACTCCTTTAAAATCTAAAAATTTAGTTGGAAACACATTTTGATAATCCCACATAAGTTTCATAGCTTTTTAAACTCTGGATTTAGTCTAATAGTCACATATATGTTCCAGTTTAAGAATCTCTTCGCTTCCAATATTTTCCACATGTTTTTTAATAGGCTACTTATAAATCTTATGATTTTCATTAGTAATAGATTCTTTTATTATTCATTTCCATTCTTTTTTTATAATTTATATGTTGTGTATCTTATCTTCTTTAGTGGGTTTTGTGATTGGGTCCTTTATTGGTTCTACTAGTCGTCCAGGTGCAAACAAATCAGTTAAATCAATATCACCATTAGTATCTAAATCTTAAATTTCCTCTACATCCTATATTTAGTGGCATGGATATATAAGATATTGTTTTTCCATCTCGGTAGCTTTATATCTTTGTAATTTTATATTTAGATTGTAAGGTATGTTCTTATGCATAGTAGATTCCATCATGGTGATCAAATATTTTGCACACCCATGGCATAGGATATGTTTGATTTTATATAGTAAATTATGAACTAGAGGATTCTCATTTTCAAAGATAAAAGTATGTATGAATTTGATCTGCACTTACACTCAATGCTGTGTATCCCTCCTTGTTCTTGATGCATGTACCATGCTGACGGTAAAGGGGCAAGTGTGTAATGAAAAATATGAACCCAGTACTTCAATACCACATGTTCTTTAGTCCAAACCTCAACACATTTTTGGATATGGATTTTATGGCACTGACATTCCTAAAATAAATTCCAATTAATTTTGATGACCTATGGTAGTTAAAATATGCTAATCATAAGTTCACACACATCATCCTACTTGAGCTTATCATTTCTATGAATTTCCCACCATGTCACTGTAACTCCCTTGAAAGCATAATTCAAGGCACTGACCCACTAACTAATGGTAGGTACATGAACTTGTAGGTGTATAATGAATTTATTGATATCCTCAATCATATATTATGAAGTTTTATCTCATGGATGAAGATCACTCTCATACGCTAGAGTTCATCATCACCATAAGCCTAGTTGGGTATATGCATATTTGATTCTCCACTAATATATGAATACATTTCCCATGGTAAAGTGCCTTCTATAGTTTAATATATATAATCCTATATATGATCATTTTCTTGATAGATAAAATCAACTTCTCAGTGAGTAGGGGATTGAGAAAACATGGACACACAATCCTCTATGACAAATTGATAAACCAATGGTTGAGTATCTACTAGTTTTTGCTTTCATTATTTATATGTCTTTAACTATTGAGTGATTAGATATTGTACCTAAGGTTAAGTATGTTCATACAATAAATTGCACTCAGTTATGCATAAAGCTTTTGATTTATCTTTAAAGTTGACCATCATCCAGTTGATTTCTTGTACAATATAAAGAGATTCTAGTTTATCTAGAATGTTGTAGGGTTTTTGTGAATTATTTAAATGAATAATGATAATATTATCTCCTTGATGAAACTCTAATTGATTTTTCATAGTATTGATAATCATTTAACCATCATATGCACATTTATTACCATTTAGCATAGGGTAATGAGTTGTCTTTATATCAATGATTTCAAATTCACCTCGTATGCTCAATTCTATGACTTTGATCTCAACATCTTCTGATCTACCAATGGGCTCAACTCATCCATAGTTTGCTAAGCTCAGAGTCATTGGGTTGTAATTTAGAGTTGGCCATCTAATCACCTCCCATGTAGACTTAGGGATCATGTTAATTGTGATATTGAAATAAAATATATCATTTAGAATTTCATATTCTACATATTCAATGTCAATTAGCACATCTACATCCCATGGCTTATTTATTTTTACACACCAAATGATATTTTATGTCTTTTATTACCCTCATTGCGCATAATATAATAAATTATGTAGAAAATTTGTGATGTTATGAGATATTTCTTCATTAATAAATGTAATTAAAATCTTCAATAAATATGTAAACACAATAAAAAATCCATCCTAATGCATAATTCACACAATCTGACCATACATTTGGGCATCTATTATTGTAGCATATCCTTCAATAGTGTCTTATTGTTGAATATTTGTTAACATCTATGCAGCTTCATACATGAGCTCCTTTTCTACAGCTAGGTCTAGGTATTTATCCTATTTTTATTTTTGGATTCCCTAGTCTTGAGTCATTCCAAGAGGAGACAATACTCTCTTTGCATGTTGGTGTCTTATAACAACATTCAGAAATGAATCCTCCTTAGACTATGCATTCAACATGTTAACTTTTTTGTTTGTTTTTCTAAGACAGGACTATCTTTTATCTCTTAGTACTTATATACCCTTCGATATGTGTAGTTAACAAATTCATTATGAACTTACTTAGTTCACATAACCTTTATCAACCTCTAGGCCTAGAATTATCTACTTTGTCAAGGATACTTATTATACAACAATGATGAATACATTATTTGTAATGTCTTCTTTGATCTCCTATAAAGCCCTATAATTCTTCAATATGATTATGCAACTTAAAAAAATTATAATATAAACTCTATGGTCTTTTGAAATACTATTATAGGAGATATCACTAAATTATTATGTGCCCTAATACTCTACATATTTCATATAACTCTATCTTGATCTTAGAATAATCATTCTTATGATGTCCTTTCCCACACTCCATGCACCATAGATTTATCTTAGGTTTATCTACTTTATGATAGTATTACATCCTCTTCATAAAATCTTGAAATATGTTTTCAATCTTAGAACCCATTATGGGATCTTCCCCATACTCTTTAATTTAATCCACTCACAAAGTAGTATCTCTAGCATCTACCTTAGTAACATATTGAGTCTATACTATAGCAAATCTGATCTTAGAATGCAATCCTTTGACAAACCACATAGATTTTTATTTATCTTCTAAGGAAAATTACACCTTATTCATAACATTATATAACATCATAATTATATATTTATTCTCCAAAATTTTTCCTAATATCATTTAATTCTTGAATAGTTTGACTTATACATTTATTTATTTTAAATTTTGTGATAATCCATTCTTTAACCTACTATGGACTTACCTATTTAATTTATCTACAATACATAAAATCAAGTGATCTTCCATTTAGTTCCCTTATTAAATCAAACTTCTTTATAGCCTCATCAATAATACCCTTAGATTTCCACATCATCTCACATGTTATTAAGTACTACTCAGGGTTTACAAACCCATCAATTGTTGCTAATTTGATAAATACTCCTATAACACCCATTTTATAAATTGGTGTCAAGGGGATCTACTACAAAAATATTAAAATAAAAGGATGTGATTTATGTGATATTGTTTACACACTACAAATATTTACCTATACACTAGGAAAGTTAATCTTTTCACTCTATTTTTCTATGTTTCCTACTTTTCTCTGCTTAGTTTAAACAAACCCTATGGCCTTCAAATCCTTATGAATTAAGGTTTTTTCAATTTCAATACCCAAAATATACACTTTTTATGAAAATATACCTTCCAAATTGTTGTATTCCTAGTCATCTATATGAAAAATTCTACTGGAATATAGGAAATTGGATTACAAGAATTTGTGCTCTTCTAGTGAATGATTATTACCTATGACTTCTTCTATGCTTGAACCTATGATTACTCTTAGAATTTGTTATAATTATTTTCTTAATACTTAATGTATTTATTATGATAATACATGTCCTTATATATACACACTACATCTATCATCTAAATGATCTACTTCTACATTATTCTCACCTTCTTTTTCAAACATCTCTTCTTCGTCTCATTCTTCATTGCTTCTTTCTATCGGCATTCTTATTATTCTTCCATTTCATCTTTATTCGTCCTTCATTATTCATCTATTTATTCTCATTCATCATGATTTTATACTCATTTTTATTCTATTTTACTACTACTCTTAACTACCTAGGTATTCTTTTGTTTACTCCATCCATTCTATTATCATAGTTCACATTCTGAATCTAGACTTTTCTTCTAATTCTTCTTCCCTTGTGTCTCAATTTTTGATTTAGGTTAAATAATTATTTTATCATATAATAATAATTCACTATCATGTTAAGCACAGTCCCACAGACCCTAAGTGAATACTACATATTGGTCAGAGTAGGCACCATGGATTTGTCCAAAACCAACATCTTCACAAGGATAGGTAGTCACTGCAAAAATTTCCCTCATATTAATCTAATGAAAAATTAATTTTCAACATCAAAAGATATGTATCCTTATAATACAAACTCAATTATATATCCATCTAATTTAGCAGTAATTTAATGATCTATTACTCTTGTCTAGTCGATTTCCAATCTATGCAACCAATCTATCTTTTCGTCAGTCCAAATTATAGTTTCTTCCATCCTTGGATTAAATAAATAATATTCCAATAATTATATACAATCATATAGAAATTAATGAAACTCACACTAATAAATTTCATAAATCTCTCCATAAATATACTCTTGAATGATTTCCTAATCAATTTTGATTCTTCTTCTCTAAAAATACATATCCTTTGGTCTAACCATATCTCAATATCTCTTTGCCCTGGTAAACATATTATCATAAATACCTCCAAAAATGAGTATACATGATCAGCATACTATTATTATAGAGGTTCCTTAAGCATCAAAACATGTTAAGGATGAGGATATCTATGATATACTTTGTGTGAGCAAAATAATGTATTGTATTCATACAAGAGTTTGAATATTAGAAACATGGTAAGAATTAATTATCTTGTATTATTTAAAAATTAATAATAACCTTTATTTCATAAACATAAATAAATCATTCAAATTAATTAGATAAAATTAAACAAAACATTAAACACAAGAACACATGCAAGGAACATGATAAGAAATCACACAAGGAACCATAACCAGATAAATCTCTATTGATCTCTTTAAAAGTGGAACCCTATTCTTATAAAAAAATTATATATAGAAATTTCCAATCTATAACTATCTATCTTCTTCTCATACTTGGTGTTAAAAGTAGAGTTTATTCCTATTATATCCTATTATAAGTCATGAAGATAGGACAAAAGACAATATACAATGACAAAATGAGTATATAATGCATGGATATCAAATAAATATCCTGCATATATTTATAATCCAAATTATTCTACCAACAAAAAATGAGAGTATACTTACCTTAAAGGGTGATATACTTCATTGTCTATAATTAGACTTTAAGCCAGTGATGTGGAAGATCCGAATGAGGAATTCCCTTTTTATCCATTTTAATGATCTTGTTGGTTCAAAATAACCATTGAAAGAGTTCCTATTTTTTTGATTGATATTTTAAGGCTTTTGTTCCTTCACATGACATCCTTGTATATTCACTTATCAGCTCATTTTTTATATAAATTCTAATGCTTATTACTTCCATAACACTCTTTTTCCACACCATAATAAATTATTTTGATAACATGACATCATGATCAGTGACCCTCAACATAAATTTAGTGAGGACCCCCTATGTAGCTTCCTCTAAACCTTTTTCATGCTTTTGACCTCTGAGTAGGAGGTTGATTCAATTCTATCACTATCTCCACCCATCTTAATAGTAGCCTAAACTATCAAGTTGAAGATGGAATTTTCCAAACCCTAGTAAGAGTTAGTACCAATGGCTAGAAATAAACTTGAAGTACATGATTTCCCCCACCATTCATTATTAACTCTCCACATGATGGAATGATGGTAGGTTATGATATTTGAATACCTTCATGTAATATGTAATATCTATGAATGTGATGTTTGTGTTATTATCCTATCCAGAAATGAATTTATTTTAAGTTACTAACATGACATATTTAGGTACATGGCATCCAATGTGATATGAAGATAAAATAGAGAGACCAACTCTAATATTAACGAGTAAGATTACCACCACGTTCCCTCATAGTATGTGTGAATGATGAAAGAATGTGTCATCCACACCAATCTCTACTTGGCATATTATATTATGGATTTTATTATGTGGAATAGGGTGGTCTTACCTTATAAATAATTAAGGATATTAAGGGAATATCCTTCAATGATTATTCTATCCATTTTGAGGTTGAAGGCAAGTTGAATGCCCTAGAGTACCACCTTGGATTTAGCCAC
This sequence comes from Torreya grandis, assembly GCA_037957365.1. NCBI lineage: Eukaryota > Viridiplantae > Streptophyta > Pinopsida > Cupressales > Taxaceae > Torreya > Torreya grandis. Next base: position 1,905,221 of record JARHVA010000187.1, read on the forward strand.
ATGGCTGGTTTGAATTCCTAAGGGGCCTACATAAGAAGCAATAAACATTCCCTCTAAATTTATTATGTCTCCTCCCCCACCCACAAGGTGTATAAATCCTTTAGAAATTCCATAAAAGTTGAGCTTAACCTAACCCTTAGGTGGAGGCTTCCACATTACATGTTTGCATACCAAGTCTTTAGAAGGAGACCCAATTTTTTATACTACCTCCCATTTTCGAAGATCAATTATTTGGAGATAGATCCTAGTTTTTTGTCCATGTGGGGAAGGCTCTCCAATTCTTAGTGATGATATGACAAATATGGAGAAATATCAATTTTGGATGGTATATATTTTTTTGAGAATAGAATATCTTTTTAGGCTTTTTAAACACTCCAAAACTAGTGTGGAAGGGTAATGTTCTAAAGGAAGGATAGGGATGAAAGGATCCAAAGAGATTTCTATTACCTAATGAGATCAATAATGTTTTCTAATTTAACCCATGAGAGATTGAATTTATTAAAAATCTAGTCTAGTAGGCATGGACTAAATCTGCAAGATAGAAACAATTAATGGACTGAGTCCTTAGCTTCCCTACATAATGACCATCAGTTAGGTATGATGAGTGCACTTTTTTCCAACTTGTCCAATTTTAGGATCTTGTCTTGAGAAGCTAACCAAAATAATAAATTTACCTTAAGATTTAGGTGTTTAATCCATAAGTATTTTTATTAATTTCATTCATCTTCCAATTCTAGGTCAATAGTATGTCCAAAAAAGACCAAGTACTACCCACTATCTTCAACCACCCATAAAAAATGATCTTCCTTAGGGAACATGGGGATGTGAACTTATCTAATCAATGAATTGAGATTTTTAATCACCTAGGATTTTTTATTAGTGCAACCTTATATGGGGAGGACTTTCTAATCTTTCAATCCCTCAGTTTCATCCCAATAATCTTTTACCTTGGTGCCCCATCTTTCCTTGAAGATTGAACATAAATTATCCCAAATATCTTGTGAAGTGATGGGGAGAGTGGACATCTAGACATCCTCCTATAAAATTATTTTCTCCCCATTTCCAATTTTTCATTTAATTAATTTGAGTAGTAGGTCCTTGTAGCTATTGATAGCCTTCCAAAAGGTGGATTTGTTAGTTCGGTATTATTCTTAGAGTAGGAAGTATTCCTTAAAACTTTTAGGTATTTGGCCTTGAATATTATATCCCATTCTCTATCTTAATTCATAAGCTTTTAGACCATTTTTTTAGGAGGCACCAATTCATAGACTTAATTCTTCTAAGCCCCAGTCCCCTATTTACTTTAGGTAGGTAGGTTTTTTCTGAAATGACTAAGTGAAACTTGAATCGATCCTTGGTACCCCTCCATAATAACTTTTATTTATTTATTATATCTTTATTTCCAACTTTATATATATATATATAGAAGACTAACATTAAGTATATTGGGATGCTCTGTAACGAGGCTTTGAGTAGCTAGAATTTTCTAGCCTGGATAAGAAGATGACCTTTCCACCCTGTAATTTTTTTTTGAATTATATCTATAAGGGGATTCCAAAGATCAGATTCCATTTTTCCTTAAAATAGTGGAATACCCAAATATGTTACTAGTAATCGACTCACCTAACATTCTATAATTCTTACAATCCTTTTCTATAGGATCATAGGAGTGTTGATGAAGAAAATGAAACTCTTACAGAAGTTTATGCATTGGTTTGAAATAGATTCATAGTTCTTGAGAATGGATTTTAATTGTCTAGATTCTTCCACCAAATCCTTTCCTAAGATTATTGTGGCATCTACAAATTTTTCATAGGTGATCAGTTTGGTGTTAATTACTATTGAGATGCCTTTTATTAGACCTTGTGCACAGGCCTTGAATAAGCTTCTCCCCAAGGTTTCTACCACTATAATGAAATGATAGGGGGAGAAAGGGTCCCCATATCTTAGATGTCTAGCATATAAGAAAAAGCCTTTGGGCAATCCATTAAAAATTATGGAAGATTTGGGTGTGTTAATGTAGTTCCACATGATTTTCCTCAGGTCTTGGTTGAATCCCAAATTCTCAAATATCTTCATTAAAATTTTTTAGGAGACTCGATCATATGCTTTGTTCATGTCTGTCTTAGTAAACATACCTTGTCTTCGAGATTTAGAGATAGAGATCATATGCTTTATTCATGTCCATCTTAATAAACATACCTTGTCTTCGAGATTCAGAGATAGAGTGGATGGCTTCATGCACTAAGATCATTCTATTTTTTATTTATTTCCTAGTCATGAACACACCTTATTATTCACCAATAAATTTATCTAGAAGGTGTTGCATTCTTTTCACCAAGATGGTTGAGAAAAAATTGTAAATTGTATTACATAGGTTGATTGGATGAAAATCATGTAGATTTTTAACTCCTATATTTTTTGAAATAATGACCAAAAAATTATTTTTCATTTATCTTAGAATGGTTATGTATTGGAATAACTCAATCACTATTGCCTCAACTTCAATGTCGTTAATATCTAAAAAAAATTGAAAGAAAAAGGTGGGAATCCATCAAGATTGGGGGCCTTGAATCCCTCCATCATAAACACAATTTTTTTACCTCTTCTATTGATGGTATTTTAGTTAATATATTATTTTTTGAATCATAAATAACCTTATTAAAATTATTGAAAGTGTTGTCAACTAGTTGTTCATCTAGGGATCCTTATTCTGTGAGTGGATTTTTGAAGAAATTGATTGTTTGGTACGATAACTCCTCATCTTATTTACTAATATTTCATTATCCATCTCAATTTTTGTTATTATGTTCATGTGTTCTTGTATTTTATTTCCAAGTGATGGAATAAATTGGTATTTTTATCCCCTTCCTTCAACCAACTGCACCTAGATTTTTGTCACCAATAAGACTCTTCCCTTGCCTCTAAGTTGTGTAACTACAAAAAAAATTATTTTCCATTTTCGTAGATTTGTTCATTTTTACCTTTAAAATCTAAAATTTCTTCAATTATCATTAATTCCTCCTCAAAATCCTTTTTTTATATAAAAATGTCACCAAAAACTTCTTTTTTCCATTTTTTTAGCTTTACTTTGAGGAAGTTTAGTATTTTGGCTAGGATATACATATCAATACCTAAGAAGGGTTATTTCCAATCTTTATTCCTTTTAAATATCTTTTTTTTTATCTTACATTGATATTTTGTGTATTTATTCTATTATCATATCTTATATTATTTCAATATTTATCTCATTATCATTTAAGTTATCATTTTTTTCACTTTTCAACATCATTTACAAAGGTTATCTATTAGTAATTTTTGTTTCAGAATTTCATTTTCTTTACTTATATTTTTTGTGATTTTCATTCTTTTTGACCTTGCATTTTTTTGTATTTGCTAAAAAATAAAAACACATACATCATAAATTTTATCATAGCATATAATAATCAACACATTTTCTCGAAACAAAATATAAAACATCCATAAGATTCATAAAATCCATTTTCTCATGGCATACACACTAATCAACACATGTGTTATACATAAAATAAATACATCCATGAATCATCATCACATATATCTATATATGGATTAAAGCTTGATACAATATAACTTGATATAATAATAGTAAAAAATATAACTCTAAGGCTAATGTCCATCACAAGGATGTGTTACACTACCCATAGAGGCCTGTGACTACCCTTTCTAAATAATATATTGTATTTATTTCATCTATGATCATAGACCCTCGATCTATACCTATAGATTGGAAACCTGACCCTATACCTATACTAAATATCTAGTTATATCTAAGTGAGAGGATCTCTCCTAAGCCAGTGCCTAGTACACCTTTAACTTTCCTTAACCCACTCCCACTAATAAAGTAGACTATGCTACATTTAATAGTCTATGATTCTCTTAAGCTAATTCACTAACCAATTGAAACTAGCTAACATACATAAGTGATAAAGGCACCATAGGATCAATCATCTATGTAGTATCATGCTAAGGTAACATGTCATCTAATATAACATTATGGTCAGCCTCCACCATGATTGACCATATAGTTTTATCCACTACAATAAATTTAAAAACCAAACCAAAAATCACATCATTTATCACACACATATATCTCCAAAAACATACATATATCTAACATTTATCTCTATATAAAATCAATATAATCACAAGACACGACATCTTACTCATCAATAGTCACTCAATTGACATGACCACCAAGCACCTCTTATGATGCATGTATCTATGATGGTGAAAAAATTTTGTATTGAATACGATAAATCAAATGAGAATGACACAACCCACTAAAAATTTACCTCACAATATACCATCTCAATACACGCTATGTGGCTAGGTTTCTCTATGGTTATGGATCTACCTATGCCTACACTAGAGATTGTATTTATCTCCATGGATATGGTGGTGTCTATGGTATCTATTATGGTACTACAAAAAAACTCATATATCTCCTCTATGTAATTACCATTATCATCTCAATACCCTTTGTTAATTAAGCTAACTAATAATAACCTCTACTGGCATACCTACACATCCCACTCCACATCACTATATCACATTTCATGCCTAATAAAATGGGACTATCATCAATATTATGGTATGTGTTAACCCAAAATTCCATGGTAAATGAGATAATATTCTGGTTCCACCCACCATGCATAATTTCTAGTGATCCTTAGTCAAACCTACACCTAAAAATTATTTAGTCATGAATGCCATTATCTATCATGCCCTAATATGGTTACCAAATAATCTACCCTCATGTGATAGTCTATAATATTTAGGCATGTGGTAAAACATATACCATATGATCATGTGTCCACCTCTGCACACATGGAAAGACATCATCCACTACATGTGGTAATCCTATAGGTTAATATATAGGAAATCTCCTATAAATCTAGATACTCAATAATATAATGGGGCCCATTATCATCTGTCCCTATGAAATAATACTATAAAAATTTATGCATCAATTTCACTAAGACAATATATCCCAATTCATATAACATGCCTTACTCTAACAAGGACCAATAAAAAATAATAATATACAATGGGACCTTCTCATATGACTTGTGATGGATCACATGAACTATCAAAAGTCTAATGATGGCCTTCTAGATATCCATAATGACTGACACATACATATCAAATAGGTGTACTCACAATCATGCCTATATATACCTCTTAAATACATTATCCCATAAGGCTAAGGATCATCTCTCATCACCCATATATAGTGTATTACACACCATATGCATGCCTAAAATATAAATTCCCAATAAGGCATATAAATCCTCTATGGTGATATGCACCTTAATTGTATTCCCATCCACCACCAATCATAAAGTGTTAGAAAGTCATTCCCATGTTCCTAAAAACATGGTGAAAAAATCAACACTTAATGTAATATACTTTATATCCATAATCCCACCAAACACCAAGGATATTAAATGTGCTTTATCTACTATAGGACACCTATCTAGTATGTCTGGTAGCCACACCACATCTAGTAACCTCCACAGCCTTTGTTTTCCTTTATAAATTATCAAATAATAACTAAAATGTTAGATCTATATCCCAAATGATAACCAAATATAATTTAAAAAATAATAATAATAATAATTAATAAACTTAACTAATTTATCAATTTTTATTTTTAATCCAACATTCCTAACTAGGTCAGCCATGTATCTAACTACATCAACCCTTATATTATATATTACTAAATTGACCGTGTATCCTACTACATTGATCAATCTTCATTTCTATTAAGTTGTCCAAGTTTAAAGTCATCATCCACTTACCTTAACTATGTCAATAAGAGGGTACATAGTTGACCACCTTATTACACTATTAGCCAACTTTAAAACTATTTAGCCACCTTAATTTATAACATATTCATCCATAGGTTATGAATTCGGTCACCCTTTTCTTCCCAATGCAATTGGCCAACTTGTATGCCATCAACCATGTTTCCTTCTAACTAGGCAAACCAACTATTATGATTTTATCCACCTACCTAGAAACACCCTATTCAACTAAGTTAGATAGGCTGACCCTATTCAAAATTAATGATGATTCTTAGCTAGTTTGTAATTAATGCCCTAATTATAATTTTTCACTTTTTTACTCCTACCCATTTTTTTGTGATTTATACTCTATTTCTAAATAGTTTGGAGTAAATTTATCTAAATGAAATTGACCTAGAATTAATTTTACTAAAATGGTTCATTTTAATCCTAAAATACTAAAAATTAGTATTAAAGACACTCCATACCTAGACTATGTTGATAACATCTATGATCATCTTCTAGCATGTCCTCCAATGCATCCACTTCCTTGAGATCAAGTCATCATGTCGCTCTCTACTAAACTAAGATACATAGAATTATGATATTCAATAATATAAAATTAACAAATGAATATAAATTTCTCCCTTTAATAGTTAAATTTTGAAATTTCTATAGCTTCAATTATTTACTAAGAAATTCCAAATTTTATTCATAACTTTATTTTTATAAGCTCTTTTAAAAAACCCAAATATGTTTTGGAATATTGAAATAGTATATTTTTTTTAGTGTTAACTATTGAATAATTTGAACCCTATTCAAATAATTCAGCCCCCCTACAATTTCAAACTTATCATGAGGTCTCCTAGGTCATAAATGTTCACCATGGTCATAAATAAAGTCATAAAATATGTCTTAATCTTAATCACATTTACCAAAGTCCATTTTATGTCATTTTGGCCACTTTAAATGAGTTTTATAATTTACTAAAGGTAAAAAGTGTTTTAAAGTGTAACTTAATGTCTCACATGTCAATAAGGTGTCAATTATCAATTGTGAAACTGAATTGTGGAGGTTCAAATGTTGGAAACAAAAAAAATAGTTCAAAAAGGATAGTTTCTAAAGTTATATGGACTACAAGACAAGTTTAGCACATTTGGAAGATTTATTAGTGTCCATTAATATCCATAAAATTATTATCCCTGTTCATATTGATTTTATATATCTAAAAATGGTGAAAACCAATTTGTCTCTATCTTCACTCGCTTTAGCAGGTCAAACAAGTCCATCAGTTTGTAGCTAGTATGGACAGGAGGGGTAGATTTGAGTTTAATGATTTTTTTGGATGATTTTTTTATTTATTTAATCAAAATAAATTTTAATATATTTTATATTGGTGTATTTTTCCTCATGAACTATCCCTATGAATGTTAGTGCTTTCTAGTTAACTACACATTCCCAACACCTTTAGGTTTCCTCTTTGTTTTGGATTGATCTAATGTTTCCAAGTGATGTACATGTTATTTTAGAGTAGTTTAATATTATCCATGTTGGTTTCCATTTATTTTTCATGTGTGGAACATTATTTTATAGGTAGGATCACCCTCATTATGCTAGAAGTGAGTATTGTTGCTCTGTAGGACATTGTTTCATTAATTTTAGGGTTTGTTATATTAGTGGTTTAAAATAAAGTATAATGCACCTAAGTTATCATATAAAAAATAGTTTATAAATTAAATATTTAAATTGAGGTATTTTAAATTTTATTTAGATAGGTTTCACAAAGCAAGAACAAAGACTGGTTAGAACTCTAATGTACATAGTCATCTAGAGTTATCTATAGTCATGTAAAAATAATGGAAGACCATATAAGTCCTAAGGCAAAGGTGATTTTAAATTACATGAATTGAATGAGATTATAAAGTCACTCAAGGATCATAAGATACATTCAAGTCTTTCTCAAGTAATATCAGAGGTGTAGAAGTGATAAAATTGCTTAAAGGGAGATTTTATTTTAATCTCTCTGAAATAAGTCTCTACTTGATACAATGTTATCATTTAATAAGTGTTTATGATGTCTATGCAACTATAATCACTCCATTATTTTATCCTTAGGAATAATAATAAAATTTCAACATGAAATGAGGTTTTTAGGTTGATAAATAATTTGGTTGGGTGACTACCAAGTCAAGAAAGTTTCCACTATAGATATTTAGTGAAACATAGTGCTATTGAACCCAAATTAACATGTAGCCTCTAAGTGACCTATGGTATATTGATAATAGTGACTGATAAAATGGTTTCAAGACATTATTTAATATCATTCAAGTGTAAATATTACCTAATGAACTTAGGAGGGAGTGAAGGTGTGAGACATAGTACTTGGGCATGAAATAAGCACCTACAGGTCTCACAACTTCCTTAAAACTATAGATATATAGTGCATTGATAGTGGTGAGTGATAGCATAATATGTAGCCATATATTATATCATTAAAGTTTGAAATCATATTAGTGACCTAAATTTATATCAATAACATAAGGTATTATGTTCAAACCTAATTTACACCTATAAGAAATTTTTTAACTTCTCCCCTAATAGCCACATATATATAGGTGACACAGTTAGACTCATACTATAGAATAGTTATAGCTAGTAGGAGACATAAATTGGTTGATAAAAAATAATATAAGTTAGATAATCACATTTAATAAATCCTCACACCTGTCTAACATATTCTCATAAGACCCTTATAGGTAGGAAATAGAGCATAGTTTGGTTAAATAGTGGTTCTAACCTTAGCCAATTAAAACCCTACCTATAGTCATAATTCTAGAAAATATCCTTGAGGTATTTGAGGTGTTAAGGATGATATTAGTGTGATAAATATCTTATAATTTATATATAGTGTCAAAATGACCCAAAAAATCCCTCTATGCTTTAATTTTAGTCAAACAAATAGAGGAGATACTCTTTGTTTTGTCATAGATAGAGATCACTCTAGTAGCAACATAGTCTAAAAATTTAATATATGAGTGTTGAAATGATGAATAATTATCCTTTAAATAATCATGGTATGATTTATAAAATTGGTTTTAAGGTGAAAATGTCATTGAGAGGACTTTATAGCCATTGGAAAACTACAGGTGATCAACTACTCAGGTAAACATAGTTAGGCCTAATAGGCCTCATACTAATCCTAAACCCTAATGGATGGAAAATTCATCCATAAATCCATATTTAATTTTAAAAAAATGTGATGGCCTTAATGGGATAATATAATTCCAACATGAGCCATTGAGTTATAGATAAAATCTCAAAATTAGCCAATTTGGCCTAAACCTCTATCAAGCCTACTCAGAATGTAAGAAGAAGATCAAGAGACCAAATTATTATGATCACACCTATACAAAGAGAATATATGGTAACTAAAGGATTTGGGGATATTTTATGAAGGTCCTTATCTTGCCCTCAGTGGAATTGGTTTGTATTTTTAGCATCTAGTTTTTATAAACCATTACTAATAGTCTAAACCACTAAAAACCCTCCTAAAACCCTCTTTTAGAACCAATGGAGAAAATATGAAAGGAGGTTAATATGGAAGTGGTAAAATGAACTGGGAGGTGTTTTAAGCTCATTTTTTCCTCTCTCAATCCCCTCATCATCCTATTTTTCCATACTATCATTCGTATAGATAGACCTAATCTAAGTTTCTTATAGAAAATAGGAGTAGGAGAGAATTGTTGAATCAAAACCATTTTGTGAGGTATTTAGAAACATATCTAAATTAATAATAATCATTTATAACCTCTGTGATTCATGAAATTTGCTTTGTTGAGTGGTTCATTGTAGGCAATCTAGAATAATATAGTGAGAATGAGCATGACTATCAAAGATTAGAAGTGAGAAGGGCTATCTAATTTTAATTTAGGTATATAGGATATATTAGAGTAAAAATGAATCTTAAAAAAGTGTCCTAAAATCTTTGAAACACATCTCTATGAACAACTACAAGTCACTTAGGTGATAAATGTGAAGACAGACTTGGAAGGCTAGTGAGCAGTTGTTATACAGTGACTGACAAATGGTACAAGAAAGACTATCAATTGATGGTAATATGAGGGTTATTAAAATATTTTTGACACATTATCATGATTTTTAAAGTGTTTAAAATATCCATATGGAAGTTTTATATAGTCAAGTGAGCTCATCACCAAAGGATAGTTTCAAGAAAGATAGTGAAGAGCCTCTACGCCAACTTGAGGGAGAATGCTAAACTTTAGGTGGGTACTTGTCAAAGACCACTTATTAACTTATTTTACACCTCATTATCTCAAATTTTAACTAGTTTATATAACTTTACACATGGATTTTTGACTCTTCCACTTTTCTTCTTGTCTCTCTTCTCATTTTTTTTATAAATGCAAGCCATTTTGGCAATTATATCTAGAACACACCTAGTATGGCGAACCCCTACTAGTTATTTTTTTTTTACCTTGAAATAAATATTATGAATTTGATTTATTCTCTTATAATATTGTCTAAGTATTTAAATTAGTGTATTTGGATGATAAATGATGAATATTGGTTCTACTTGCTTCCATTCTACTCTTGTTTGGATTGTGTAAGTGGCATCTCTTCTAACCAGTCTCATAAAGTGTATTGTATATTAATGTTTAATTGAAGTGTGAGAGGGATTATTAGTGTATATTATAAGATCTTATTTTTATTCACCTCTAAATATGCATAGAAATTTTCCTCTATGATAAACACTTATGCTAGAAGGTCTGATTGTTGAGGTTAGTTTTGGTAGTTTTCCTTCTTAGTGTAGATGCAAGTGTGTTGTGTGGACTTATCCTTGGTGTATCACCTCATTATAATATATTAATATGTATTACATTATTCCCTTTTCACCCTCAATTGATTATTATAATGTAGTGTGTGGTCTTAAGAGATAAATCAAGGAAGCTAACCCTTTAACCTAGAGGTTTACCTCTACTATAGGCAAATCACAAGCCTAGAAGTAATCCCATGTTGTCCAAATATGGGAGAGGATTGAACACCCTATACTAGGGTGAAATATTTTGATACAACATTAACCACATATTTTTTCAAAAATGTCAAATTTTATCTTATTTTTCAAGTTCTTCTCTTGTTTTGTACATGTGATGTTGATTTCATCTACTTCTCATGCAAATATTATTCAAAAAAAATAAGGTAAGTAAAATTACATATTTAAAAAATTACTCTTATTTATTTTCCACTTTTTACTACAATTTTTTATCTTAGTTTTGTGTTTTTATATGTTATTTCTTAAAGCACCATACCATGTTACACTCACATGACACATGATGAGATTCAAGTGGGACACATATATACATACAATATTTTTAACTTTATTATTTAATGATTCTTTCTCTCTTATAGTAAATTATCAGGTTTCAATATATTTGAGTTCATGCCTTAAAGGGTGCACTAGAAAATGGGTGGGTAGACCATTTTTGATTTACAAGCTTGTTGGTTAATTAATTATATCATACCTAAACCCATTACAAATCTCATTTATCCAACTCCCCAAAATAATAAACTACAGCTATATAAATCCCTAATAAATTATCCTCTTAAATATCCCCTAAGTAAGAAAAAAACCATTTTCCTTACTAGGCCAGCCATGGTTTACCCAATTGTAAAAGTTACAACACATGTTATGGAACTAGGTTAGCCTATGTTGACCTAATTTGAGGCTAAAAATAACTTTTTAAAAAGTTTGTCATGGTAGGATTAAATTTTTAGCTAAAAATTTCATAGGGTTAAGACTATCCATTGTTATAAATACAAAATTCAATCCAACAGATAAGAACATTCATCTTTACATTATTACAACTCACAATTTTACTACATCTACATTTAATGGATGTTTTATTTAGGGTTTGCCTCGGAAGAAAGGTAACCTATAATATGGGAAATCTTAGATGTAAAGTAGGAATAATTTATCTTAGAGATGATTGTAACTAGTGTGATCCTTACAAAGCCACAATAATTTCTTGCAAAGTACAATTGGCCAAGGGGGATATTGAGACTTGATAAGTTCACTCAAAGGTAAGTATTTATAAATTTTGTTATTTCATTTTATAGATAAATATTTCAAAAATTAATAATTTTGAATATATAACTCCTTACTTAGATTACCTCTTAACTTTAACTTATTGTATATATAAGGTTTTCTTGGATTTCTATCTTCCATATTAGGTGATTTAGGCCCATATTTGCCTAACACCTTTTCTATTTTAAACCACCCTCCTTTATGTTATAAGCTTTGATAACACAAGATTAGATTTTATTTTATACAATAAAAGATATAACTAGGGTTATTATATGATATTATCTACTTAGAGGCTTTGGAAACCTCTCCTTTAGTGTTGTGTGATAAGTGCTCCCTTAACTACATTTAGTGGATCTAATTTGGTCATGCTCCTGATATATAAAGTATCACAATGTATGGTAGTTTATTACCTTATCAAATCTTAGATTTGCTAAGTAAGGTAAGTTTTAGATCTCTCTTAATCTATTACATACAAACATGACCAATGAGTGGGAGAGTTCAAATAGTGTGGCCTTGTTTGAGGATAAAAGATAACTAAGCTAGGATTATGGATAAATCATGGGATAAACTTGGGGTTTTTTGAATGAGGAATAAGGATGTTATGATATCATTAGTCTCTTTTAGTAATGGGTCACCCACATATAAATTAAAGGGTAGGCAAAAAATCAGTGATGAGGCATGAGCTAAGTGCATATAAAGAGTGATCACAAGTATACTATTTCATCTTCAATTTAAATTTGTCTACAATTTTCTATTTTATTATTGCTTGTTTTTAAGAACTGTGTTCTAGTAGCTATAAAACTACTTAGTGACTATTATTTTTATTGAAGCTAATAGAGGGTTTTAGAGGGACCCTACCTATACAAAATAACCACATACATGGCTAGTAACATAGAGAAAAAGATTAACAAACATGGTAAAAAAACTCAAAACCACCAGAAAGAAACAACAAAGACACAACAGAAAAATAGTTGATACATAGCTTACATTACAAAGCAAAGAAGATTAGTTGTGGGTTTATTTCCATTTCTCATATGTCATGGACCACTCCTCTATCATAATTTGGAAATTATTATCTAATCCACCTACCATTTTATCCTTTTAATTCATATTAGTGACTCCTTTAAGCTTATTCTTTGGCTTGGTTTCATCCTCACTTTGTTTTGCATTAATAAAAAATACAAACAACCCTTCCATAATTTATATTACATTATTTACCATTACCTTGTTGAAGCTAAAAATAAGATTAAGGTTATTCTTGAGCTCTCCATTTTCCTTTTATAACATATTAATTCTATCAGTAAGAATCTCAAATTGAGTATCCATTTCCACTTCCTTCTCCCTTGATAAAAAAAACATCTTTTCTATTGAAATTATTGATCTCATGTTTTAGTTGTTTATGATCCTTCATAAAATAATGAAGGAAATATTTATGTAGGTTTAACTCATCCTCTAGTACTTTAATTATGATTTAATTCTTATATATATCCTTCATTTAGTTCAAATCAAAGTTGGCCTAAACATTAGAATGAGGATCCCTTATTTCTACACCAACATTATCATCATTTCCTTTGATTCCTATTTCATCCTATTTTGTGCCTTCCCTAATTTTAGGTGGATGATTCTTGATTGGATTATCATATTCCTTGAATATATGCTTGTCACTCTCCTCAAGATCAATCATTGAATGTGTCTCCTAAAAAAATTGATCATTGAATGAACCCTCTTCCTTATTATCAACCTTGCTATGAGGTGATATTAAATCCTCAACCTTTTTAGGTTTAGGTTTAAAACTACTTCTCAGAATCCATTTAGGAGTCCCAATAGGATAGACATTAACATTAAAATACTTACTTTTATCAATGTAATAATGATAAATAGGGTTGTAAGTCTAGAAAAACTTGTATATGAGTAAAATAACTGCATGACACAATGGCTCTATTTTCTTTCCCATTTGGACCTCTTTAATATAATGTTCTAAGGAATGTAAAATATAGAAAGGAATGATAATAGGGATCTTATGATCAAGATAATTTAGGAAAGGGAAATTATATTAATGTATTACTTTATGGAATCCATCAAGGGTAACATACCTTATGATTCGCTTATCTACTTCATCGAATGGAATTGGGAAATCCTCTCTTTTAAACCTTCCTTAAAAAATTGTGAGCTTTTCATCACCCACCAGAAGCCTCTCCTTTTCCTATTAAAGTTTTGTAGTCAATATTATATATTTTTTTCTTCAATTTTTAGCCTAGTAACCCTAGAAATTATCCCTTGAATGATTTCAATGGAAATGTTATGGATATTAACCACCTAGTCTACCCAATTCTTTGTAAATTGATGCAAGATATATTAATCATATCCATAAATATGATAAATAATTCTGGTAATACCCTTGTATGTATAATTTACTAAATATCTACCTTCTTCCTGATATGATCCACATTCATGGGTTCCACTCTATTTAGATCACCTCTCATGGTAGATTACATATTTGTAGACTTTCCTAAAACTATGCTTAAAGGGCTATCAAAGTAATTGAATTTGAAAATACTAATAGCCTTCAAATGATTATAGTGTTGGATAACTAAGTAATTATGAGAAAAATTATACCATTTGTTGTTATTAAAAAATACTTTATTATTACTTCACATAATGTATACACTCATTATAAAGCACGGCATAACATGTCAATCCTGACCATAAATATGACACATTTATGACTAGAATGTTGATGTTATTATTGGCCATTTTGGCCCACATACTAAGATTATACCTACATTCAATATAGTTTCATAAATATCAAAAATAGAGTAAAATCTAAGGAAGTTTTGGATGGAATAAGTGGACCAAAGGGAACATGTAGCTTGCAAAACTTTTGAAACACTTCAAATTCACATGAAGTGTAATTTTTCAATTTTTAAAGATAAGACTAGAGTTGAAAAGACCTCATTAGGTGTCAAATTTTCTTAGAATGAGTATGGAAATGCATGGATCCATTTATTTTTTCTTTATTTTCATTGAGACACTTGGGTCTAGTGGTAGAAATTCTAAGTAGGCACTTTACTAACATTGTCTTTTCCACATGCAGATGAGTTATGGATAATTGATAATATGGGGTTGTTTAGTTTTGTCTTAAGAACATATGTGCCAATTTTTAGGTCATCCACCAAATTTCATTAAAATATATGAAAACCTAAATTTGTCTCCTCAAGAAAAATATGTTAGGTTTCTAATGCCATTTTTTAAAGAAGCTCAAATATATCTAAGTGAGAATTTTGATGAAGCCATATCTTGCACATGTGGTAGTCTCAAGAAAAATTCATAATATGGGTTTGTTCATCTTGGTCCCTAGTTGTTATTTTTTAATTTTTAGGTCATCTTCCAAAGTATGGTAGAAGTTATGCATGTTAAAAGTTGGCTCCTCAGTCAGATTTTGCTAAGTTTTCCATATTTAGCTAAATGAACTAGACCATCACCAGACCATCATGTAGGATCAAAAGGACTAGATAAATTTTAAATTTAAGATATTTAATTAGAATTCTCCTAGGACCAGTAGATCAAATAGGTTCACCCCTTTTAATAAAAATAAAATATTCTATAAAATTGATGCCTCCATGATTCTTACACTTAAGAATCTAATCCTTCAAAGTTGGTCAAAAATCATAAGACATTCATGCTAAAATCAAGTTAAAGATACTACAGAAATACATATGATGCTAAATTTTATGGTCGATAGAATGTCAATGATGGTTACACAAATGTCATTTAATAGGAGTGAGGATGTCAATTTTAAGATCATGAACTAGTCATTGGCTTTCAAATAGTGGTCCCCAACAGATCAATGGTTGGCATTCAATAAAGAATTTAGATCTAATGATGAGAAAGGTCATATAGGTCAAAAAATATTAAAATCAAATTCATGTATGACAAGTGTCAATAACATGTATCGAGAAAGATCAATAGTGTGAGATGGTCAATTGGTTAATAAGCCAAATCAAATTTTGATGGCCAAAAAATCAAAGGTAAGCCTAAGGAGCTTATAGTAAAGGTTGATGAACTTGTTTTTTACTATATCTGGTGTAAAATTAAATGAACCTAGCTTGAGCTTGATCTAAGTTGAACCAAATGGACATTATAGGATCTGGCATCACCATGAAAGCTCTACAAGGATAAAATAGGTCCTTCAGACCTAATATAGAGCAAAGTTCATAAAACATAAGTGTTATGATTATATTAAAAGGTAATATAGGTTGGTTTTGTCTATGGTGGAACTAGTTTTAGGTTTAAAAATAAGTCCATATAAGTAGACATGTCAAGTTTCATTGTCAAGGGTGTGATTATGACCCTTTCTTCTACTCTCTCATGATCAAGTGAACCAGTAAAGAGAAATAAGCGATGGAATGAGAGAATAATATATGGATATAGCTATTTTAATTACATTGACACTAACACTCACTTGAAAATGAATTGATTACACCATGGTAACTAAAATGTTGGGGATCAACCAATAATGGATTACACTTGTGAAAGCAATAAACGCGGAAATAAATCAGATAGATAAGTAACTGAAATGATAAATAGCACAAAACAAGAGATATAAGAAAACACCCTAAAAACTTGTATTAAAACTCTTTACAATAGGAATACGATTGAAGAAACTTCGGTCTTCCACACCTCTCTTAGATGCACACAAGATCTCTCACTAGATCTCTATTCCTAAAGAGCTCTCTCTCAAGTACACTCAAATCCAACAACCTGGATTGATGCAACTTAGTACTGTCCTTCAAACATTCACAATGTTCTACTCATACAGTTCATCATACTAAGCTAAGAAGATCTTTCCTACATATAGAATTAGGAAACTTGAGCATGCTCTTACAACAAACAGTTAAGCCACTTGAACAAAGGCTCTAAAAATAATATTGCTAATAATAGAGACGCGAGATTGAGTCTACAACTCAAACTCATCATGCAAACACTCGCTTCTGTCCTCGGAAATCACTTTCTAGACACACAGGTAACCGACGTCAGTTTCTACCTATTTGCCTGTAACCATCGCCGGCCGACCCTACTGCCGACGTTGGCGCTTCTGTAACTGCAACTGACTGACGTCGGTCACTCCTGACCGATGCCGGCATCTGTGTAGACCCGAACCTATTTAGTATGCTCCTTGGTGAAGCTTTTAGCTTCACACCCTAACAATCTCCCACTTGGAGATAAACCAGCTGCACCAGTACCTGTACAGCAACATCTTCTAGCTCCTCCATCTTCAACTCAATCATGAAGACCAATAGAAGTTAAATGAAGATTCAACTTCTCCTTTATAACCGGCTTTGTTAGCATATCAGCAGGATTCTTATCTGTATGGATTTTCTCCAGCTTCAACTCACCATCTTCCAATACCTGCCGTATGAAGTGGTACCTTAGCTGTATGTGCTTGGTTCTTGAGTGAAAAGCTGAGTTCTTAGCCAAATGGATTGCACTCTGACTGTCACTATACAATCTACAACTCCCATGCTCCCTTCCAAGCTCTTCCATGAACCGTGTCATCCATATCATCTCCTTGCTAGCTTCTGTGGCTGCAATATACTCTGCTTCTGTAGTTGACAAGGCAACAACCTTCTACAACTTAGATATCCAGCTAACCGCCGTTCCACCTACAGTAAAAACATAACCTGTGGTGCTCCTCCTGCCATCTAAATCACCTGCCATATCTGAATCTACATAACCATGTAGAGAAGTATCTGAACCTCCATAACATAAGTGCCTACTGCTGGTTCCTCTCAGATATCTAAGGATCCACTGAACTGCCTTCTAATGTTCCTTACCTGGATTGGCCACATACTTACTTACTACTCCCACTGCTTGGGCAATATCCGGTCTAGTACACACCATTGCATATATCAAACTTCCTACCGCGGAAGAATATGGAACCTTACTCATGTACTCTACCTCATCATGTGAATTAGGACATTGTTCTTTACTCAATTTAAAATGTCCATCCAAAGGTGTGCTTACCGGTTTAGCATCCTGCATATTGAACCGTTTCAACACCTTGTCCACATAATCCTCTTGAGACAATATCAACCTGTGATTTTTCCTGTCTCTCTTAATGCTCATGCCAAGGATTTTCTTTGCTGCTCCCAAATCCTTCATAGCAAACGTTTGAGCTAATTTCACCTTAAGCTCAGAGATATCCTGCATGTGAGATCCTGCAACCAGCATATCATCTACATACAACAATAGAATAATATATCTACCGTTATCAAATCTCATAAAATATACACAATGGTCAGATTGACATCTACTGTAGCCATGCTCAGTCATAAACCTGTCAAATTTCAAATACCATTGCCTAGGAGCTTGCTTGAGGCCATACAAGCTTTTCTTCAACCTGCACACTAACTTCTCCTTACCCTTAACCTCAAATCCTTCTAGCTATTCCATGTATATTTCCTCATCCAAGTCTCCATGAAGAAACGCTGTCTTAACATCTAGCTGCTCAAGATGCAAATCCTCAAAAGCAACCAAAGACAATACAACCCTTATAGAAGTCATCTTAACAACAGGAGAAAAAATCTCACCAAAGTCAATACCTGGCTTTTGTGCAAATCCTTTCACAACCAATCTGGCCTTATATCTCATCTGTCCATCCTCACCTTCTTTCAACCTGTAGGTCCATCTGTTCTTTAGTGTTCTCTTACCAGCTGGCAATTCAACCAAATCCCATGTTTGGTTCTCTCTTAAGGACTCCATCTCCTCAACCATGCCATGCTCCCACTTACTCCTGGACTCCACCTGTAATGCTTCTTCAAAACTCTCTGGTTCTCCACCATCGGTTAGCAATAAATAATATAAGGAAGGAGAATATCTAATTGGAGGCTTACTTACCCTTTCAGACCTCCTGATGGGTGTCTTGGACTCGTCTTCAACACGCTGTCCACCCAAATTTTCTGATAGTGACCGACCTCGGCCACCTGTAGACCTGTTACTGGCTGACATCGGTTCTTCTTGGCTGATGTCGGTGCCTGGTCTGTTGACGTCGGTCTCTGTATGACCGACATCAGTTTCTGTACTGCCGACGCTGGTTCTTAACCTGCCGACGTTGGTCTCTGTGTTTTCCTGTAAGTGATTATTTCTTTTTCCCGCGAGCTCATTTTAGACCATAACTTCATCCAATTCACCATTACTCTGCCCAGATTGATCCAGCTTCCTTATCTAATCACTGTACATCACTCTTTCATTAAAAACAACATCATGCTCCTAATTACCTTGTCAGTTCCTAGATTCCAAAATCTGAAACCAAAATCATCTGAGCCATAGCCAATAAACGTGTACCTCATAGACTTAGCATCAAGCTTCTTTCTATTTTCCTTATCTACGTGCACAAAGGCTTCACAACCAAAAACTTTGAGATATGAGAGATCTACCTTTTTACCTGTCCATGCCTCTTCTGGAATTCCACCATCCAGAGCTGTAGAGGGTCCTCTGTTAATCAGGTACACTGCGGTGTCAACTGCTTCTGCCCAAAACTCTAAGGGCAACCCTGCATGCAATCTCATACATCTTGCATGCTCCATGATAGTTATGTTCATCCTTTCAGCAATACCATTCTGCTGAGGTGTCCTTGGAACCATCCTTTGCCTATAGATTCTGTGTGTGTAACAATACCAGTTAAACTTAAGACTGCAGAACTCACCACCATTATCAAATCTCAAGCACTTTAATCTTCTGCCTGTTTCATTCTCAACCATAGCTTTCCAAATCTTAAAGGTTTCAAAAACATCAGATTTCTTTTTAATACAGTAGATCCATACCTTCATTGTGGCATCATCTATGAATGTAACATAGTACCGTGATCCTCCAATAGAGGCTACCTGAGCCGGTCCCCACACGTCTGTGTGAACAAGCTGTAACTTCTGCCTTTTCTTAGTAGACCCAGTCTTGAGAAAACTAACCCTTTTCTATTTTCTAAATACACAATGCTCACAAAATTCTAGATCCATACTTTTCAAATCTGAAAGCATACCTTTAGACTTAAGAATTGACATCCCCTTCTCACTCATGTGGCCAAGCCTTGAGTGCCACAATTTAGCATCCACATCTGAAGTAGATAAAACAGAAGGAGATTTGTTAGTAACACAATCACACAAATAGAGAGTACCTTCTCTCTTGCCTCTGGCCATAACAAGTGCACCCTTGGTCACCTTCCAAGAATCTGCTGTGAGAGTTACTGTACAACCCTCATCACCTAGCTTACCTGTAGAAATCAAATTTCTCTTCAAACTAGGAACATGCATCACATCTCTCAACACCCATGTGTTGCCATTCTGGATCTTCAGTTGCACTTTACCTTTGCCAGTAATCTTACAAGACTCATCATCCCCTAAGTACACTATTCCAAAATCTCCATGGATATAGTCACTAAAATATTCTCTGTTAGGGGTAGCATGGAAAGATGCACCAAAATCTAATACCCAAGATTCTATATTATTATGCAAAGAGAAAATAAGAGCATCCTGTGAAATACCTGCAACCTTTGCCTCTTCCTTTCCTTCGTGCTGATTCTCCTCCTTAGGCTTTGACTAGAAATCTTTGCTTATGTGCCCCAACTTTCCACAGTTCCAGCATTGTGGCCTTCTGCCATTCTTGGATTTGGATCTGCCTCTTCCCTTAGACTTAGATCTTGATCTCCTCTTGCTCCTTTCTTTTTGCCTTCCCCTGCTCTCAAGATTTAAAGTGTTCCCAGATGTCTCTTCTGTGTTTTTCCTACGAATTTACTCATTCAAAATAACACTAACAACATCCTCTACTTTCAAAATATTCGAAGCAAATGCAGTATTAGAAACTGCCATTACCAAGCCATGCCAGCTTTCAGGCAAAGAACATAATATTAAAAGAGCTTTTATTTCATCTTCAAATACAATATTGACAAAACTTAATTGATTAACAATACCATGGAAATCATTCAGGTGATTAGAAACAGATCCACCTTCTTGCATATGCAAATTAAATAACTGCTTCATAAGATATACCTTATTGGAAGCGGAGGGTTTTTCATACAAATTTTCTAACGTAGTCATTAACTCTACCATAGTTTTTTCTTGTGACAAATTAGATATCACAGTGGAGGCCAGACTCAGTCTTATAGACCCAAGAGCCTTTCTGTCAAGAACTTCCCATTCTTCATCCTCCATGTCCTTGGGCTTCTTTGCTATCCCACCTAATGGTAAGTAAAGATCTTTCTGATACAGATAGTCCTCTATCTTCATTCTCCAATGTTGATAGTTCTTGCCATTAAACTTTTCCATTCTCAACTTGCTTTCTTCTGCCATTGCTTCTCCCACTCAAACAGAAATCCCTGCAGAAACCCCTGTGAGCAACCTGTAATCCAAACACACTACACAGATCTGAACCACCTGTTAGTGAACCTGAGCTCTGATACCACTTGTTGGGGATCAACCAACAATGGATTACACTTGTGAAAGCAATAAATGCAGAAATAAATCAGATAGATAAGTAACTTAAATGATAAATAGCACAGAACAAAAGATACAAGAAAACACCCTGAAAACTTGTATTAAAACTCTTTACAATAGGAATACGATTGAAGAAACTTCATTCTTCCACACCTCTCTCAGATGCACACAAGATCTCTCACTAGATCTCTATTCCTCAAGAGCTCTCTCTCAAGTACACTCAAATCCAACAACCTGGATTGATGCAACTCAGTACTATCCTTCAAACATTCACAATGTTCTACTCATACAGTTCATCATACTAAGCTAAGAAGATCTTTCCTACATATAGAATTAGGAAACTTGAGCATGCTCTTACAACAAACAGTTAAGCCACTTGAACAAAGGCTCTAAAAATAATATTGCTAATAATAGAGACGTGAGCTTGAGTCTACAACTCAAACTCATCATGCAAACACTCGCTTCTGTCCTCGGAAATCGCTTTCTGGACACACAGGTAACCGACATCGGTTCCTGCCTGTTCACCTATGACCGTCACCGGCCGACCCTACTGCCGACATCGGCGCTTCTATAACTGCAACTGATCGACGTCAGTCGCTCCTGATCGATGCCGGCATCTATGTAGACCCGAACCTGTTTAGTATGCTCCTTGGTGAAGCTTTTAGCTCCACACCCTAACATAAAAATAACATCATTATAGAAAGAAGTGGGAGAAGGAATGAGTGACTATTGCAACCATTTATCAAGGTGGCCATGACCAATTGAGAAAGGCAGTTATAACTATTATGGAGAGTGGAATTATGGTCAATTATGAAACCTTTAAATTCCAAAAAAGGCTTCTTCTCTCTCATTCCATTCTTCTATATATTTAGGCTTCTAAGCTTTGGTTTTCATCCCTCAAGTTGGTATGACTAGACTCTACAAAGATTTATACTCACAAACCTCTTGGATAAATGAATAGAACATTTGAAAATATTGTCATGATCTATAATTAGTGTTTCTTATTAGTTTAAATATGCTTAAGTGGATGGATCTTCCCTTTTATTTGTCTAGGTCTTACCTAAGTAATGACAATTTTCCTTACAGGTCATCTAATGTGTCTTGGCAATTGATAGCTTAAACTTGAAGTGGTTATTTGACTATATTTTCCTTATAACTAGGCCTCATTCTCATTTCCCTCATACTACAATCAATCAATCTAACCTCTAGATCAGAAATTGTTTCTTGGAAACCATTAGAGATAGTTCATTAGTCCTATACTCCATCCATTAGTGTCATTTAGGTCCAAAAGAGTGGATGGCTAAATTCATGGTGAATCACCACACTTAAAGTAGGTTTAAATTTATGGAACTCCTTCCCCTTTTCACCCCAAATCCATTTAAATCTTAGGTGATCACTATAAAAAAAATTTAAGGAACAAGCCTCATTAAAAACCCTAGAGGTTCAACCCCATCATAGGTGACCCATAGTTTGGGGTTATCCCCATGTTGGATGAGGTTTGAAAGTAGGAATTGAAAATTCCTCCTTTTAGATAAGGGTGAAACCTAAGTCTCCAATAATTTTATCATGCTTGGTGGGATAAATTTTAGCCATTGAAGAATTTTTGTAACACATTCATCTTCAAAAGTGGCTTTAAATACTCGTTAGTCTATATCTCAAGGTAAGAAGCATATCCTTGTTCATGATTTTAGTTATCCTCATGTTTTATAGGCTATGAAAACCAATATATAAAATTTATATCTCTCCTCTCCTCATCAACAATATCAAAATAACCCATATACCTCTTTCCATGATCCTCACAAATAGTATGAATACTTATATTAGTCATACATGCATGAGTGTTGCATTGATCCTCCCTATGAACAACTAGTGTCATCCTATGATGAGACCCCTTATTACCAAGATCATCAAGCCCTCTATGAGCCTCACCTACCCTTTTTATAGCCTAGTTACCCCACTAGTCAGTCATACAAACTACATGACATCCCTAAATAGCCCACTTATACCCTAAGCCATTCTATATATAGCCTTAAAAAATCTCTACTAGAACAATAAAATAATATGATAAACATTGATACATTGAAGGGGAATGGGTAGGAAATTCCAAAACATGTCATTAGAGGGATTAGAACTTTAGTTTTTTATGAAAATAAGGAGTGGATGTCTTTCATTAGGAGAGGTTATTATAGAAACAATGGTAACATGTTGACATAGATGGACTCATCTCTAGTATTGAGGAGAAGTTGGGAGCCCATGAAGAACATCAAACACCCCATCACCCACCATACATTACCTCATTCACTCCACCCAAACCTTAAATTGAGCTTTCCAACACCACTCATAAGCCCTCACCACATGACTTTCAAAGTCACCATAATTCCCCCAAACTCTTCTCAATCTTCCCCTTAAGGAAATCTATCCAAGGGAAAGCCTAGGAGGAAAGGCATGTTTATGTTGAAATAGCTAGCCCTCATGAGCAATCAAGGTCTAATTTTGAAGCCCCCATTGCTAGAAAAATTGAGTTTGTAGATAAAAATTTACACCAGACATTAGTAGCTATAAAGGCAACATCACCTCAACTACAAATACCTCCTTTCATTCCTTAGACCTCAATGTACACTATGCAGGGGAACCATGAGCCCAATTTTCCATCTTAGAGTCAGGTCATGCAGTCAAGCAAACCTAAAGCTACCTAATCCCTACCCTTCCCTCCTAAAGAATATAAACCATTTCCATCTTGGAAATCCATTCAGAGTAGTGTGTAGAAGGAAGAGGTGGTGATTACTAAATTTAGACAAAAGACCTTAAAGCCTCTGCTTCTCTCTCCTTAAAATCCCAAAGCCTTTCCTTCATGGGGGGGCCATATAATAAATAATACCACAAAAATAAGAGGTGGGTTTGCTACAAGGAAAACAAATCTAGGAGAAAATTCAAGTATCTATGGCTACTTTTATGGACCTTTCTCATCTTATTGAGTACTTTCATGGGTCTACCATGCTTATCCTAGATAAAGAACCTCTCCTGTATAAGTTAAATAAAGAAGACACAACTAAGGACATAGAAAATAATAATGATTTGAGCAAAAAAGAAGAATAAATTTTGATTGGGACACCTCTTGGGAGGAACAAGCATAATCCATTTTTCCATAATGTCAAAGAGGATGAGTTGTATGGAATAGTGCAAGTAGAAGGTGAGATTCATGAAGAATAAGTTTCATGTGTCATAGAAGGTTATTTTTTAAGAGCCTCTTGATCACACACGAGTTGTCCCACATCAAGATGCTTCTTAATAACTTGCATAATTGACCAATGATGAGTGCAGCCTATCCAAGGAAGATGAGCATCAATGTGATGATGAGGAATTATGGTGGTAATATATGGATACTTGTAAAGAGTATCAAGTTATTTAAGGCCTTACACTTCCCATTGAATATGTTGAGGACCAAATAATTGAAGACAAGAAGAATGAAAAAGTGTTTGTGGGCTTAATACCTCAAAGCATTGCTCCTAGTCATGAATCAAATGAAGAGGTTTTGTTAATTGACATGCCTAAATAGATACAAGAGGTCAATCATGAAGACCTTAATAAGTTACTTGTTCATAAAGAGAAAAATAAAGGGCCAATGGTAGATAAATTAGATCATTGGCATGAAATAAATGTAAAATAATTGGAAGCATTATTGAAAAATATAAAAATCTAGGAGCAAGATGATTGGATTTTATATTCCTGCCTTTAGTCCATACAACTCAAAATAGAACGTGGAGGCCTATCTAACTCATTAAGAGAGTATGAACATAAAATTTATCCAATAAAAAAGAAGAGGCCATAAAGATATGGAAAACATGTCTCAAGTTTCTAAAATGGACCATCCATCTTTGATTTTGATCTAGGAAGAAAGTATATGTGAGTTTTAGTTATAAATATTAGGATAGTTTCTTGTTGATTTCCTCCAAATACTACCTTTGCACATTTGTTGGCTCTTGATTTGTTTGGGTTTGTGTTACTTGTTGAGTTTTTCCTTTCTTTTTATTTTGGGTGTTGTCATTTCCAAGAGGCTTATTGTATTCAAGGTTCATCTTGTCATTATTTCAAGAGTCTAGAAGTCATGCAATGCCTGGGTTATCAACCATAGTAGGCATGATTCCTTGTGAGTTACCAAAAATGTTGCCCATTATGGACCACATACCAATATTATATTTGGATGTAGTTTAATTTCCTAAATATAAAAAAGTGGAGCAAGAGTTGAGCAAGTTCTAGATGGAATGAGTGGACCAAAGGGATCATGAAGCTTGCAAAACTTCTGAAACACTTCAAGTTTACCTAAAGTATAATTTGTCAAATTTTAAAGATAGGAATAGAGTTTTAGAGATCTCATTAGGTTTAAAAATTTCTTGGAATGAGTATGGAAATTTATGGGATCCATTAAGTTCTTCATTGTATTCATTAAGACACGGGTCTCGTGGTAAATATTCTAAGTAGGTACTTTGTTGACATTGTCATTACCACATGAAGATGATTTAAGGAGAATTGATTATATGGGTTTTTTAAGTTTTGTTCCAAGAACATATAAACCAATTTTTAGGTCATCTTAAAAAGAACATTGAAAGATATAAATACCCAAAGTTGGCTCTTTAGGTAAAATCCACTAGGTTTCCATACTTAGCCATTTTTCAAAGAAGCTCAAATAGAGCCAAGTGAGCATATTAATAAATCCATATCTCACATGTGTGGTAGTATTAATAAAAAGTGATTACATGAGGTTATTCATCTTGGTCCTTGGTTGTTATATGCTAGGTTTTAGGTCATCCATCAAAGCATAATATAATTTATTCATGTTTAAAGTGGGTTTCTTAGCTAGATTTTACCTTGTTTTCCATAATTAGCCAAATAAAATAAACCATCACTAGACTATCACGTAAGATCAAATGGACAAACCAACTTGTGGATTTAATATATTCACTTAAAAGGCTCTGAAGACTAATGGATCAAATGGGTTCACCCCTTTTAGTAAGAATAACATCTCTTGTAAAATTGATGCTTCCATGATTCTTGCACTTCAAGATCCAAGCCTTCAAAGTTGGTCAAAAAGCATAAGACATTCATGCTAACATCAAGTTAAAGCTATTACAAAAATTCATAAGAGATTAAATTTTATGGTCTATATAATTTCAATGATGGTCATGTGAATGTCATTTGATGGGAGTAAGGACGTCAATTTTAAGATCATGAACTAACTATTAACTTTCAAATAGTGGGTCCCAATTGATCAATAGTTGACATTCAATCAATCATTCAGATCTAACAATGAGCAAAGATTAAAGGGGTGAACAAATCTAAAAATCAAATATGTGCATAACAAGTGTCAATATCATGTTTGACTAGTAGAGGATTAATGATCAATAAGAATTTATACCAAGTAAGATCAATGATGTGAGATGGTAAATAAGTCAATAAGTTGAGTCAAATTTCAATCACTAATCAAGCAAAGGCAAGTCTAAGGATATTACAGCAAAGGTCAATGAGCTAGTTCTTGACCCAAGCTAGTGGAAAAGCAATGGAACCTAGATCGAGCTTAGTTTGAGTTAAACCAGATGGACATTACAAGATCTGACATCACTATTAGAGCTTCAAAAGGACAAAATAGGTCTTTTATACCTAATATAGAGCAAAGTTCATGAAGAAAAAGTGTCAAGATTATATTAAAAGGAAATATAGGCTGGTTTTATCTATGGCAGACCTAGTTATAGGTTTTAAAATAAGGCCACATAAGCAAACACATCAAGTTTCATCATCAAGGACATGATTATAACCCTTTCCTCCACTCTCTCATGATCAAGTGAAATAATAAAGAGAAATAAAGGATGGAATGGGAGCATAATAGATGGATCCACTATTAAAACTATATCAATGCCAACACTCCTTTTAAATTGACTTGATCCCACCATGGTAACTAAAAATACCACCATTACAAAAATAAGTGGGAGAAGGAATGAGTGACTATTGTAACCATTTATCGAGGTGGCCATGAATAATTGAGCAAGGTGGTTTTAACTATTGTATAGAGTAGATTTATTATCAATTATGACCCTTTTCAATGTCAAAAAAGGTTTCCTCTCTCTCATTCCATTCTGCTATATATTCAAGCTTCTAGGTTTTGATTTTCATCCCTCAAGTTGGTATGACTAGACTCTACCAAGATTTATACTCACAGACCTCATGTATAAATTAATAAAACATTTGATATTATTTTCATGATATGTACTTAGTATTTATTACTATTATAAAGATGATTAAGTGGATGAATCTTCCCTTCCATGGGTCCAAGTCTTACCTAAGTGCTGATAATTTTCCTTATAGGTCATCTAATGTGTCTTAGTGATTGATGGATTAATCTTGAAGTGGTTATTTGAATATAAGTGCCATATAACAAGGCCTCATTATCATTTCCCTTCTACTTCAATTAGTCAATCTAACCTCTAGATGAAACACTATTGTTTGTAAACTATTAGAGATCATGCATTATTCTTATACTCCATCCATTAGTGTCATTTGAGTCCAAAAGAGTGGATGACTAAATTCATGGTGCATAACCACACTTAGAGTGGGTTTCCATTTAGGCAACTCCTTCCCATTTTCACCCCAAATCCATTTATATCTTAGGTGGACACTATAATGAACAATCTGAGGAGCTAGCCTCATTAAAAACCTTAGAGGTTCAACCCCATCATAGGTGACCCATAGCCTAGGGTTATCCCCATGTTACACCAAGTTTGAAAGTAGGACTTGAACATTCCTCCTTTCATCTAAGGGTGCAACCTAAGTCTCCAAAAATTATATTTGTCCTTAGTAATAATATCATTGACATGATTGGGTCAGACCTCTAAATTATTCCAAATTTTTAAGTCCTTAGTCTCTACCCCTCCATTATCAAAGGTATCATCCAGTATATTTCCATCTCTATAATTTTAATCAAAGATAACATTCTCAAATATTTTTATTAACTAAATTATTTCATCTATTATATGTAATATATACCAAGAAACAACATTTTTATTATTGATACAATTAATGATATTAAGAGAGTCACCTTCAATACATATATATTGGTAACCCAACTTAAGAGCCACCTAGACCCCCCACAAGGCTATTAATGCTTCTAACAAATGGTTTGCTTGGAAGACATCCTTGATTGTTTTGAATATCCCCTCCACCTTCTAAAAGTCTAGGGTTCCCTTTATAAGATCTATCAAAATTTAGTTTCACCCAACTAGGTTGAGGAGCCAACAATCTCACAGATCTTCTCAAGGATATCTTAGGATCCGCTAGAGGTATATTTTCAAAGTTTAGATACCACTCTTTAGAAATGGTTTTCTCAAATGACAGGAAAGGAAACATTTTTCCTCATATCAATTTTTTGAAATTTTTAGATGAGAGGGAAAATATTTTATTAGATACTCTAAAAAAGGGGATTTTCTTATCCCTGAATATTATGTTGTTGTGTTCCTTCCAAATTCCATATAGAAGATGAGTTAAATCCATATTCCAAATATTTTTGAGTTCTTGGTTAACAAAGGGATAATATTAAGCCTATCAAGCCTCCATAATAGATGAATGTTAAACCTAAGAAATAATGAATCATTGTAGCAGAGATCTCCAAATGTGGAAAGAGTACACATAATCAAGAAATATGTGATTAACATATTCCCCATCATTCTCACATAGTCCACATTTTTTTGCCATAATAAGGCCTCTTTTACTTATATTATCAAAAGTAAGAATTATATTTTGAAAACTCAACCATATAAATATGTTAAATTTTAGGATAAGAGTTTAGTTCCATACCTAACCAAAAGGATTTCCCCTCTCTGTCAAATTTTAAAGCCTTAAATATATAGAATTAAAATGATAATTTCCATATATTTAATCAATACAAATTAGTTTATCCTCCGAATGTAGATTTGTAATATAGTTACCCTTGACAATGAAATTAAGTTATAAAACAATAGTGGATGAGTCAACATCAACATTATCAAGGGTCAAATGTTTCCATCTTTTCCTACCATTGCAAACTTGTATATAATCCACCACCATTTCTCCTAAAATAGAAGATATGGAATGAACAACTTGATTCCATGGTTCAAGAGTTTCCAGTAAATGATTAAGAATTAAGGATTCTTATAGAATCTAATATTATGACCATTACTTAACTTCCACTTGTAACCCTTTAGTAAATTATCCCTATTCTTGGAAAATAAATTATAGATTGTAGATCCTTTAATAAAGGTAGCCTCATTAAAGAAGGATAAAAGAGATTTGTAACCAAGATATTTGTCACAAAAATGTTCACCAAGGATTCATTTCCTTAAGTAGTATCCAACAAAGCTTTGTGATTAATTCCTTGTTTATAGAGGAAATATTTCTCATACCCAATCCTCTAAAGGATTTCGGTAGGCATACCTTATCCCAAGCCACTAGAGGGAATTTGTGAATATCTTCCACTCCCATCCATAAGAACCCTTTTTGTATATTTTCAAATTTTTCTTAGATAACCTTGGGCATTTTGAACAAGGACATAATGTAGACAGGGAGAATTTTTAAAACACTTTTGATGAGTAAAACTTTGCCTACCTGAGAAAATAGAGCCCCTTTCTAATAATAAAACTTACTTTGAAACCTTTCAATTAGAAGGTACCAAAATTCCAATTTTATTTTCCATTTGAACAAAAACATGCCTAAATAAATTGAGGGAAGTTCCTTGATATGACAATTTAAAATATGTACAATCTTTCTTTGATAGAGAACCGATGTGTTGAAAAAAAATAAGTCACTTTTGGAACAGTTTATCAACTACTTTGAGACAACTGCATAACTATCCAAAATAAAATTTATTTATTTAGCCTCCCTTATTGAATTTGATGCCATAATAATCATTTCATCAACAAATTATTGGTAAAGAGAAGGTAGATCCCTTGAGGCTAGTTTAAAACCCTTCAAGATATCTTATGCAAGTGAATTCAGAAGGTTAGTGCTTATAGAATCTATCCTTATAATGAACAAGAAGGGAGATAAAGGGTCACCCTATCTAATTTAAAGATCACTCCAAAAAGATCTAGTTGGTAATCCATTAATAATAATAGAAAACATATATATTGAAATGATGTTGTAAATCAATCTTCTAATATGCTTATGAAAACCAAATTTCTTTAGAACTGAGTCCAAGAAACCCCAATCAACTCTATAATAATCTTTGGCCATATCATTTTTAAAAATCATACCTTCTTGTTTACTTTTATTAATGGAATATGCCATCTCATCTACTACCATAATACCAT
This sequence comes from Torreya grandis, assembly GCA_037957365.1. Classification (NCBI taxonomy): domain Eukaryota; kingdom Viridiplantae; phylum Streptophyta; class Pinopsida; order Cupressales; family Taxaceae; genus Torreya; species Torreya grandis. The sequence continues at coordinate 1,935,969 of JARHVA010000187.1, forward strand.
CCTAGATTTGCCTTCTTGAGACATCCTCCTTGATTAGAAGAAATGATTTTATTCAAATGCGATTGAATCCTCAATGCCAAAATATTTGTAAAGATTTTATAGATATAATTACACATGTTGGTAGGCCTAAAATATTTGAATTTAGAGGCCCCTTTATTCTTGGTAATGAGAGATATAAAAGTATTATTAAAAACTCTAAGATTTTTTCTAGAGGAGAAAAATTCATCCACCGCCACCCATAAATCCTTTTTATTAATATCCCATTAATTTTGGAAAAAATCCATAGGAAATCCATCTGGGCCTAATGATTTGTCTTTGTTCATTAGGAAAACTACTACCTCTATTTCCTTTTATATTACAAAACTCAATATGTTATCATTATCATTACCAGTAATAATAGTAGGGACATGCTAAATAAAATCTTTGGTCAATTCTTTGTTAGGCACCAAGTTGGGAATAAAAATATCTTTGAAGAAACTCACTACTTTCTCTTTAATAACTATAAGATCAATATGAAGGGAGCCATCTTCATCAAATATTTTATTAATTTTTTTATGACTTATATTCTTAAGTGTAGTTACATTAAAAAAAAATTGTGTTACAATCTCCCCCCTTCAACTAAGTATCCCTCAATTTTTATCTTCAGAAAGATTATTCTTGATCAAAAATGGAATGAAAATATGTCTATAGTTGTTTCTTTTAATGAAGTAAATGTTCGTTGAGTCCTTGGGTAGTATTATAATCTTCAAGACTAAGAAATTTTGATTTGATATCCTCTTTTTGGTGGAAGATATTGCCAAAAACTTCATGATTCCAAAAATGGATTTTGTTCTTAACATTTTTTTATTTTTGTGCAAACTTAAACATAGATCTTCCTAAAGCTTCCACATTCCATCATTCCTTTATTCTTGTTGATAGTTCTAGGTGAGAAAACTACATATGCTTAAATCTAAAAGGTGTTTTATAAGTTTTAAAATTTGTTAGAATGTTTAGGACCAATGGATTATTCCAATCTAATATAGGGGAGTGATGACAAGAAAAAATATTGAATGCTAAACCAATTAGGGGAGATAAGATCTTGATCTAATCTTATCTAAATAATATGCTTACCAATCATTTTATTCAACTAGGTGCAAGGAGATCCTCTTATTTTGATATCAAATAACCTATTGACAATAATGAACTCAAACAAATCCTCCATACTATTGGATAAGTATTAGACAGCCCTTTATTTTATTCTACAATAACTAGGGTTTTAAAATCAACCACAATCATCCATTTGAAATCTTTACATTTATTTTTGAAAGACACAAGATCCAACCATAATCTTGTCTAACCAATAATCATATTAGGAGCATAAATATTTGAAATAATCCTAGAAATATATAGCAAAATATTAGTAAACAAAACTATTATATGGTGTCTATTTTCAAAAAGGATTTCACCCTTTACCCTCTTATCATACCAAAAGGTATCAATGTCTATAGATATTCCCTCATAGCCTACACTAACAAACATTGATTCCTTCCAAAGCTGATTTTTTTTTGTCTTCAATACACTACTAGCCATTTTAATTTCTTGGATAGGAAGAATAGTTGGTTGATTAGTAATCATAATATCCCTAAATACTCTATGTTTTCTCAAATGGTTTAGATCCATAATATTTCATGGCATAACCTTCATTTTTATATTTATTATGTTGCCTTATGGATTCTCTACTCTATTTGAGCTTTATAATTATTTGATAGCCATTCACTATCTCATTCTCTATTTTATTATTTCTTATTTTAGTTGTAAAAAATATTCCTTTTTATTTTATTAAACTTGTATCTACATGCCTCTTATACCCATCTAAATTAAATTCTTTCTTCACTTTATTATAATCTAGCATAAAACTTGGTGAGGTACAAGTAGAAGATATCCTATTAGGTAACTCCTTTTTCTCCTTGTCATTATCCAACAATGTGTGGTCATAAGTTGTATCATAAAAAGTCCCTTTTAATGGAGAAAGACTTATTGAGGATACACACCCCATTTCTCCTTCCTCCATATTTATTGGAAATTATTCTAATCCACTAGAGAAGCATAATATGTTGAAGGATTTTTAGTATTTTTGAGAGCTGAAATCACTTGATTTGACTCATTGAGACCAAAGTGGCTTTGTATTTTTTCTTGACTTTTTCTTGAAATATTTATTTTTTCTCTCCCTGCTATAAAATATTTTGACTCTACCTCTATCAACTTATTAATCTTTGAATAATTGACATTATCCCTTATGTTAACATTTGTTGAAGTTGGCTTATTACCTGATGTAAAAACATCTAAAAGATATAATGCAATGTTAGCCATGCCTGAGATAATTTGTGAACTCAAAGAGGGATCATTGGAAAGGTTTTCTTGAGAAATAGTATGAGTCAATAATAAAAACTCTTTTGTGATGGTAGTTGGGTTCCTCTGCCAAGTATGTTGACCATTTTTTAAGACAAAAGCATTAACCTTTTTAACAAAAGAGGGGCAATTTCTAGTCATATGTCCTAGTTTCCTACATCCTTCACATTTTAGTAAAAAGTATTCATATTCATTTTTTTAATCCTTTCTCCACTTGAATACTTTAAAATAAAAAAAGGGGTTAATTCTTGATCCATCCTTTTATTTACATATAATTGGGCATGTACCATGTGGGTCTTAGATTTAGTAGTAGAATCAAAGGTGATTAGATTACCAAAAGTTTTTGTTATAATCATGAATAAGTCTTCTTCCCAAAATTCTAGAGGAAGACTAGGAAAATGCACCCAAATGGGCATCTTATGAATATCTTCCTAATCTAGGTTGAAGCCTACCTTCCATTTAAAAAAAAATCCTAGATCTACCCATAAACTAAGGGCCTCCTACTAAGATATGAGAACTGTCTTCATCATTCATACATTTGATCAGGAAAAAGGCATTTCTAAGTGAAGAGATATCCAAAGACCCTCTTAATTTATAATGGATCCTAGCCCAAGACCTGAACCATTATATGTTAGGTCATGAACCAATAAATTTTCCCACCAAAAAAGAAGACCACCATAAATAAGCCTTAGTTTTTAAGTCATCAAGAATGACAATATGAAAACCTCTTGAATATTTTGTTATGGATAGATCTATAGATGCATATAATTCTTTTTATTTGCCTATATTTCCTTTGAGATTATCTATCCATGAACATTTTTTGGGGATTACCAAATGGCTAGAGAATCTTGACATTGTTGGTATATCCTTTTATATGAGGATCTTTGGTGAAGGGAGGTGTATTACTAACCTTTACATTAGTATTAACACACTTATTCACAATTTTTATTTGATAAATATGTATGATAAGTCACATTATTCAATCCCAAATCCATGAGCATCACTTCTAACCCACTTGGGCCCCCCTCACCACCATCGACCACTTCTTGATTCATTACTAACCTTGAATTCTAAACCTAAATATTATCCTAGATCTACTTTTCTTGGAACAAATTATAAATAACATTCTAGTGACTATTGTTACTACCCCATATTTGAGGGTTATTACCCCAATATTAAAGCCATTGCACATCACTAAATGCAAAATTTAGTTTCCTAGTACCTCACATTATATTGGAAATGCATAAGGACCCTTATTTATACCATAGGAATCCTCTTTATTCATTTTTAATGTGGTGCACTTAAGAGGAGCATCTCTCTTAGGGAATTTACTCTCACCAAACCTTTGGAGATGGGATAATGAGATACATGAATGATTTATCTTTTATATTTAGTTCTCTAAAATATTTGGCTGACATAATCTATGAATGAGTAAGTACATTTGAGATCCCACACAATCATTCAAACCCTTTCCTAAATCACCTTTATGTCTTGCCTTGTGTTTTTATTGTATTCATAATGGAATTAGTAAATGAAAATTTATTTAATATATTACATAGCATTATGGAATTTATTGTTACATATTGTATTAATTTTTAACATGTTATTCATTATGATTTTACAATAGATTCAATGATAAAATAATAGATAAGTTATACTAAACAAGGCCCAATATCATGTCCACCTATTTTAAATGGTTGCAATACTATATAATTTCATTACTCTTATCTAATAACTTTTGTCAAATATGAAATGACCTACAAAGAATAGGAAGTAGATGTTACACATTACCTCAAATATTCAACTTCTAATAACCTTCCATTACTTACTTTACACCCTATTGAAGGGCACATTATGTATCTAATTTCAAAACATGATACTTAGGAAAAATATTTTGAGAATGATGAAGCAAAATTTATGGAATATATTCATGAACATATATAAAATGATGATTCACTCTTATATATTACTAATTATGAAAAAATTAAAGGTTTCTATGGTATCTCTTCTAATATTTCCATTTCTACTAGTACATTCATTCCTATATCTACTCCTCTAGTTACTTCCATAGCATCATGTCCTATCTTAGGAACATCACTTGGTTTCCAATAAGTATACATGCCTATTCCTAGTAAAACTACTTATACTCCCTCACTTATATATACAAATACTAATCTTAAGCATATATTTCTTACTTTATAAGCTACACTATTTAGACTTGAGAAAACTCTTTCTCACCATAGCCCCTCCATGGACACATGTTCCTTGTTACATAGTCTTTTGGCCCCAAAATTACATCTTATCCATTACTAGTTAACTTTTTGGCTCCTAAGATTATTTTTTATTAATGCAAAGGTGATCCTAAATAAAGTGTGTGTGCATTCCATGTAGCTTATATAGATTACACAAATATTAACAAATTAATGACAAAGCTCTTTCAAAGAATTCTCAAGGAATATGCTCGTATATGGTTTTATGATCTCCCTATTCAACCATTAAATAAATTTAATCCTTTAGAAAATTAGTTTTTATCACACTTTTCTATAAAAATTTGTGAAAATCCATCATATGCTCAAATTTAAAAAATCAAACAAGGGTCCAATAAAGCAATAAGTGAATATGTTATAAGATAAAATACTATGCTAGGAAAAATGACAAATAAAATTGTTGAAAATGAGCTCCAAGATATCTTAACTTAGAGTTAGCTATATCCACTCCAAAATTTAATAATGTTTGATAAGTTAAAATATTATGATGAGTTATACCATATAATCAAATAATGTGAAGTAAAATTTCTTAACTTGAATAAGCTAAAATATACTTTAAATGCTCATTATAATTAAAATGTTTTGTTATAAAGCAATCCAATTTATAAAATCAAATCCAATGAAATAAATAATTAAGCTAAGATTATAGTTAATTATATCTCACAACCAATACAAAAGATTCATTTACAAGATCCACCAAGGAGGCAATTTTCAAAGTTACCATTGCTTATCCATGTATTTTTATAAGATCTACTTGAATTCAATCTCATGTATCTTCCTCTGCCAATAGAAGTATACATGTCCAAACCAAAATATATATTTTTCAATATTAATGTATATTGTGACTATAATTATTTATTAGAAATTACACAAACAAATGTTTCAATCTCAAACACAATATTCAAGATCTCATTGATGAGAACATTATTAATAGTAACACACCTATTAAAGAGGTTAATCCACAATCAAATGACAATTCAAAGCTTAAAATGTGCAATTATACTTTTCAAAATCATGAAGAAATAAACCAAAAGGATAATTATGAAGTCCATTATGCATATAATTTTCATACACCTCTTTCTACACGTGGACATCCACTTGATATAATGAATGGTATAATTAAAATCAAACAAACATTATGTCCTATGATCACATTTGATAATAGTGAAGTTTCTGATTATGATTCATATATACATGCACTTTCTATTAAATCATACAAAGAAAATAAATCCATTTATAATGTTCTAATAGATAATGGATCAAGTTAAAATGCATGCACTATAACACTCCTCTACTGTCTTGTTTATATAGATCAAGATTTAGGGGATACTTATAGAGTTTTCAAATCATTTTATGGTCATATACATAGTAATCTTGGGCACATAGTAATACCTTTACAATTGAAACCTCTCATAGTGACCACTCCATACTTAGTTATACCAAGCTCATGGATATTTGATAAAATATTAGGATGCCCTTGGATACAAAATCTCAAAGTAGTACCTTTTACAATGCATAACATATTGAATATATTAATGGTAATAAAGTAGTCTAAATTCAAGGAATATAATATGAATATATTTTGGAAGTAATGATATTTTATCCTCTACAAAATAATTCATTGGAACATATATTGAGAAACATGGTAATGAAATAGTCTACATAGCTATTTAAAAGCCTATTATATAATAAGTTTTCTCCATCTACTTATGAACATCATATAGTCACACATGATAATATTATAAAATAAGTTTCCCCATCTATAGATGAACATGAAATAATTACACATGGGCATAATCAATTAGTTCTAAAGAGAATGGTACATTATCTTAAGTAAAAAGTGGCACCTAAAATTAGATCTTCATCTCCTAAGGCACCATAGGTTATTCAAAATGCCTCATCATAGGTACAAGTAGTTACATATTTTTTTATTATACATGAGGATATAATTTTACATGGGTATATGAGTAGTGATTCAGATGGTTATATTACAATATATGATTCATATTAAATTTTAGAGACATCTACAATCGTTACTTACTCTTCAAAGAAAGTTAATCCTTCATATCATGCCATGGGTTCTGAATACATGCTTCCCATTATAAATATAACTAGTTATATACTTGTATATTTTCCTTTAGCTTATTTGATTTTATATTTTATTAATTATTATATACAAAATTCAAATATCTATTCTATAACTTGGATTCATATTCACTTTGGGTACGTACTTGGTTTTCAAACCAATTTCAACAATCCAAAATAATTGTCTTACAATGTACATTCTTTTTATAAATCCACTTGATTATTATGGTATACTTATGATGGTATGGATTCCTTTGCACTTACATTATCACATCTATAACTCATACACTCTCTATGATCACACATATTTTATTTACCATTAATGGCATGCAAATTTTTATCTAAATCAATCATTTGGGCTACACTACTATGACTCTTTTTCACATACACTGGGGGAACATTTCTTTCCTTCATTCTTGACACACTTTGATTTAGCATCTAATTTTTTATTGTTCAAATCCCTCCCATTTATTTTGTTATATAATCCTTTCTTATTTTTAATTTACAAATCTTTTAAGTTTAGTTATTTTAAAAAATTAAAAAAAATTCATATATGTAAAAAATTCAAATATTTTCAAAAATTCAAAATCAAGACCTCAAAATTGTTTTCTTATGTTTCTAGTTCAATTATTTCCATATGTTGTTTATTTCATGTTAATTAGATAACATATTTTAGTTTTCAATACACCATTATTTTCATGAGGTATGTGAGTGTGATACAAGACATACTATTACATGGTTTCTGGATGGCAGGATTCCCTTTTTATCCAACAAGCTTGCTAATTTGGGGGTATCTTTTCATTCTCCATGAATATTTCAATTATTTGTATTTATCCACAATATTTATACCATACTCAAATTTATATCATACAAATGTTTTACAAATAACTCATACTTTACATTGTGTTAAATGAATATTATATTTGCTAACAATGACATTAATACACATGGTTGATGAAAACTAGTCTCAAATTCTCAATGCTTATTTTCAAATTTATTACTTTACTACATGATAAGTTTGAAATTGTGCTCTTATTTTATGTGGACCTTGTCTTTGGGTGTGAAATATATACATTTATTTTTCATATGGCATCATCATGCCATTTGTGTGTGGTCATTGGCCTTGTGTGTTTATGTGACATTCACATGTCACTTGCATATGGTATTTAGGTCTTATGTGTGACATTATATGAAAATTACATGGATTACTTGTATGTTCATTACATGGTACTATGGTGCCATGATTCATATCAAGTATTATTTATATATTTTACTCTAGTTCCATGATACATATCATGCATATGATTATTATGTGCTTCAATGTTATATCTATCTAATACATGTTAAATGTGAAAATAATGCTATATTCAATCTTATAGTTCAAAACAATTCAAATTATTCATACACTACTACATTATTAAATATTTAGCAATCTCACAAGTTTTATTTTGATAAAAACAAATTGAAGAATACATCTATCATCACAAATGTGGGGCATCAAAATAGGCTTGTCTTAAGAATTCAAGTCCTCACAAGCAAAAAAATTCAAATTTATGACATTATACAATTTTCATAATTATAGCCTAGTTCATAATTTTTAGATTATAAGGGAATATGACATGTATGTGCATCCATTCCTATAGTTACACATTATAGTTACAATTTTAATTGGCATTTATATCAATACAAGATAATACAAGGGATAGGTTATTCATTCATGTTAATTTTACTACTTTAAAAATTTCAAATTTCACTTATTCAAAGTTTAAAATTTTCAAAGGTAAAAAATTATTAAATGGAATATAGATCCATTTTCAATGGTTTGATTCATCTCATGTTGTAATTTGGCCACATTAGAGTCTAGTGACACTCAATGTATATGATTTAAATTTTATAAAGACATATTTTTTGGTTTTACTTCTTCTCCTATATCATTTTATTAGTGACATTAAACATCTATGGTGACACTTTAGTGGGCCACATTTTTTGGTTCTACCCATTGAATTATTTTATAGAGTACTCTACATATTGAGATGAAAGTTTAAGCATGCAATATTTCTAACTCAAGAGATTTCATTGAGTTTAAAATTGAGACTTGATCACTCTCAATTCACCATAGGTTCAACATTTATCCAAATGCCTTAGCATGGGAGAAAAACATGCTTCTCCAATTTCAAGTTACATGATAATTAAATTACATAATATTTTTGGTGTATTCTTTCTTTTCTCTCTTTTCAAATTTCAATATTCAAGTTTCCTTGCTCTATATGGCATTGTTGTAGGTTTTGCATTGAGGAATCGTTCACAATCAAGATTCACATTAAAAGAAAAATTGTTCATATAAAATTAGGTTTAAATCCCCTTTATTCTAGTAATTTCACTTCATTTAATCTATATAATAAAGGGTGGGGGAATGTAGACATTCAAATTTAATCATTAAGTGCTTGACAATGTTTAATCTTAACATCCTCACCTTACTTGGTTTATTTCCATTTTGTTAACTTTATATATCTATGATAGCCTTCACTATTTATTTTTTTCTTATAATTAATGAAATATCACTCATGCATCCCTATTTTTATTACAAGTTCATGTCAACAAAATCCCAATAGTCTTTATAATTATAAGATAAGACCAAACCAACATATCCACTAGTGTGGCCTTGATTCCTATGTTCTAATAGTAAATTTTAAAATTTAGAAATTTCATATTTTCCCTATAATTATTTTAGTAATGTCATTTAATAAAAATTATTCCAAATATTCCTCTATATAAACACATCAAGATCATTAAATACACATCTAGTAATCACTTAGCAGTTCTACTACACATTGAGAAAAAGGGAACTAATCTTTCCAATTCCAATTTTGATCTATTATAAAATTTATAAGCCAAGTCTAAATATATTTTATTATATTTCAAGGGAATTAATTATCAATGATTCAAGATAATTTACTAGTTGCATCCATATAGAGAGTATTTAAATTCACACAGTCACTCTAGGAGGGAGAACTACATCAACCTCATGCCCTATTAGGCCATGTAAGCATCCATAAAATTATGTGGGGTTCCATAATAATAACTCAAAAATTACCATTCCCTAATTCCCATCACTTGGTATTTAATCTCTATTTGATTTATGTGCATGAACTAGGGTTTTGGCGTTATAGGTTTTCTACATGTCAAATCATCTTGTGTAGTCAATATGTTAACCATATTTGACATCCATAGGTGCTCATATAGGATAATCAATTGAAACATATACTAAAATGTGGTAAAATTCAATACAAAAACCTAAAATGTTCCCTTATCCACCTAGTGTGACCTTTTCCAAGTACATTACAAAATGTTATATTTGATTGCAACATAGTTCACATACATTTTCAACTAATTTTACATAAGATATCTACCTACATAGTTAGTATAAAATATATCCAATCTATATTTGTATATATTATTTTTTATTACTATTTATATCTCATTTCAAATTTTATATTTTACATTTTGATTATGTATATTCTATATTATAGATCAATGTTTCAATAGTTTATTTTTGTTTGCATTTCATTGGTAAATAAAAATAAACATATAAACATAGAGTAATGCCTATGTTTTTTAGCATCATTTAATCTCAACCACATAAATTTGTAGATACTAAAATATGGTTTTATTTACTTAATAATGAAAATATTGATGGCATTTAATAGTGTATTAATCTATAGACACCTAAATCTGGCCACCAATGATCTCCAACCAGGATTTTGACCATTTTCCACCTAAAATGCATAGTTTGGCCTAAAACACACTAAATGATGTGAAACTGACATATTTAAGTGATGATTTTGTCTATATTATCATTAAATGGGTCAATATAATTTGTGGGCTAGCTAACTTTGATCAGATCATTTCAATTCAAAATGCCAATATTGCACCTAGGTGCTCTAGATTTCTCTTTCCTATCAAATATCTTTCACAAGATGCATGCCTTTGTTATTTTATATTGATATCATCTTAAATGGGATAATGAATCTAACACATTTGATATTAAATTTCAATTCCAATTCAGTCAAATTTTAGACCAATAACAAGGCATTCTTATAAATTTGAATAATTTATGCACAGAGTGTTTAATCATGCTTAGAGATAATTCATCCAAGTTAGAGCCTAATTAATAATTCCATGGAAAGTTGTTGAATACTCATTTTTATAAATGAATATTGAATATTTGCATCATTATGTGACCTCATTTCTTGGAAGACATCCCTAGGCCATAAATGCCACAAATATCAAGATTCATGCCTCCCATACCTCATCGAAGCCCTCCATGCCTCTTAATTGCTCCTCTATCCCAAATATTGATGAGCCTATTTATCAATTTTAATTACATAATTGGATTAATCCTTAACTACACATATCAATCTTGAGATGGATAGTTTAAGTTGATTTTAGCCTTTTGCAAAAATCTATAAATAGAGAGGCCATGAACATCATTTTTAAGTCTTGATAATGCAAAGTTATAATGCACAAATGATTCCAAAATCTATTGAAATCAGTGTTAACATACTAAGTTTATTCCAATACAAGCCAAGCCAAAGCCACAAGGTTCTAAGGAGAAGAGGAGATAGCTAAGCCTCCTTTGATGAAGACTTCACGAGCACAAACTGAGCAAGCCACTAAAACAAGCATTTTGGAGCATCCAAAAAAGGTAAAAGATAATTTCTTTTTCATTTTAGTTATGTGTTTTATTCACATTTGTTAAATAATCTCTCCCTAATGTCTAGTCATATATATGTTATTCTAGTTAGTGTGTTTCTTTCATTTTGTTTTCATTTTGAAACTAACACGATACTAACCATCTTCTCTTGATTCAAATTCCTAGATCACATAATGACATCCCTGATGGAATGTCATTACCTCCCAAGAGTTATTTAAGGAATATTTGATCTTTCGTTTCACCTCATGGCATTGACTTCACTTACTCCTTTTGAGTTTCATATGAGATGTATTTGTATTTGGACATTGTACTAAACTGAATGAATAATAAGATGTAGTGGTTTTAAAAAGGACTAAACATTTTTATAACTAGCCAATGCCATGGTCACCCAATTTCTATGCTTATCTTTTTCATCATTTGATGCGAAATTCATTATTTAATTAATTCCCCTAGAAACATTTAAAAGCTTTCTAGTTTAGTCAAACCCACATTGTCATACCCTTGCTAGGATTTAGACAATTATACTTAGTGTATTTTGGTCATTTTTGCTTGGTATGTTTTGAGACTAATTTTTTTTTGTTTGTTCATAATTAATTTAAAAATCATTTGTCTATACATCACTCTTTTGTATAAAGATGTGTTATGCTGGTCATTTTACACCACACTTATGCCTTGAAAATTTTATGAACTTGTTTGTGTGTGTGTCAATTTAAGTTGAGGAGGGTAATGTTATGTTTCACAAATAATGTTAAAACATATTTATCCTTTTTATTCTTTCAAACATAACATATATCACATCATTCAAGCATGCTTATGTCTTTAGGCTGCTCAATTTATTTCAAGACTAGTTTACCTTGTATCAAAAACTATTTTGTTTTAAACCATGTCAATTATACCATTTGAACCTTTGTCTTGTACCATCATGCTATCCAATCTTGTCTATCTTGTTTGGTAAAATCCTAATTTTAAATGTTGAGTTTTCAATTAACCTTGTCAAGTTTGGATTCAAACATTGATTAATTTCTATTTAGGCCTCAATTCATGGAATTGATACATAGATCTTTCTCTTTTGGATTGCATAACTTCAGTTAATCAATTACCCAAATTTGAAAACTATTGATGGTTTGTTTGTCTAATTCCAATCCTTATCATTTTTTGTGCCTTCATTTAGGAGAACACAACCTTTCTCCAAAATCCTTTTACCTCATGCCTTATGCTAACTGATCATGTTTATGTTTGATTATATGTGCCAATTTTATGTCAAACTTATTTCTAAACTTGTTACATTAAATCAAATCACATAATACCTTTGTTTCAATTCTATATTTTGATACCATTTGGCCAAAATTCCTAGCATATGACTATTTTTTTGTGCCTATCTTTTGACTCCACATTTGGACAAAAGACCTAGTAAACTCATCTTGTCCCTTTCCTATTTAGACCTTGTTTGGAACACTTTAACGTAGACCTTTGACATATTGGTTTTTATTCAGATGCTTTATTTTTTGTGCATATGACATTAGACATTTTATGTTAGACTATTTTATTCCAAGTCTTATCACAAACTATTTTGGAGATACAACTCCACCCTTTTGACCAAGTTAGACAAAGTTCGAATCATTTATCCTTTGGATAGTTTTTTAGAGTTTGTATAACTCTAAGCCTTTTTGTTTTGGAGCTTTCATCATTTATCTAGATATGTCTAGCTACACCTATGGTTGATTCATGTACAATATAACTTATGATAGAATGGTTGTATAAAATCCCACTAGGAACCCCTATAGAGAAAGATATTTTAATGAATTTTATTATTCTCCCTATAATACTCCATATGGGGAATATAGTCAAAATCCACAAAATCTAAATGGAGACCTTGATTAGCATGAAGAGGCTTGTGAGGAGGAATTTGAAGACTAAACTATAGATAATGTTTTTTGGGATATGGATCCATACCCTCTTTACAATAGAACATAGTCAAGAGCCAACTTATGAGCCAAATCACAACTAGGATGATATGGTTTATGAGGAAGACTTGGATGCTTTGGATTATGTGAGTAATCAGGCTTCACCACATCATACCATTTATATTCTAGGACCATAATGTTGCACTATTACCATAACAAGACCTCATGCTTTGGTTTATGTGAGCAATCAGGTTCCACAATGCCAAACCATTTCTATACCAAGACTTCATCCTTTAGCTTGTGTGAGTAATCAAGCTTCACAATGCCCCTTCATCATTATAAGACCTAGGCATTTGGATTATGTAGGCAATAAAGCCCCATAATTCCCTATCATTACCATTTTAGGACTTCATCCTTTAGCTCATATGATTAATAATGTTCCCTAATGCCTTACCATTATCCAACCATAAGTCATTTCTCATCTAGTACCAGTTCTATCCAAACCTCAACTGATCCAATCCTTCAAATACCAAGTTGTGTTCAAAACTAGTATCTTCCAACTCATTAGAAACCAAGGCCAAGAGAGCTAACTAATGTGAGATGTTTCTATTAAATCAACCATTTGTGATAATTCAACTTGTGATGAATCAACTATTGATCTTATACTAGTTGTCGAGGAGTCTCACACTGATGAGCTAGTCTTTGTCAAGTCACTTCTTAATGATTATAATCACCTTTAGGAAAATAATTACCTATACCATGTGCCTATTTTTCATGAACCTCCTATTGATAAGCTAGTCTTTGAGGAATTATCTCTTACCCTTATTCCCATCCTCCACTCTGATAAACCAATTTTTGTGAAGCCCATTATGCCATCACAAGTTATTACTTATAAATACCAATAATTCAACAAGAAATCATTCAAATAGAGTACCCATTAGATGAATAATTAGATTTAGAGTTAGGTTTTACTCTTAGACTGACATCAAATTTAGCATCAAAATCTAAATCAGCATTAGTCTTAACATTAGACTCAGAGTCCATTGAGTTGATTCAAAAGAAAAATATGTTCGTGGCTATTACAACATTGATTACTCATGCCTTGAAGATAAATTTGAATAATTTTTTGATCCTTATATAATTTTTGAGGATGAGTACTTCAAATTTGACACAAGTTATCCTAGTATCTTCTACAAGGATTGTCCAGCCTCTCCCCATGCCATTACCATTCCATAGGCCATTACCATCAGCCATCATAGCCATATTATTGACACTCCACCTCCCACAAGTTTCGATTGGGATCGACAAAATCACACTTTCTTGAATTGCATCCATGGCAACATAGTAGTTGAAGAAGAGCAAGGAGGCCAAGACCACATTCATATAGTAGAAGAACACTCTCCTAGTGAAACCTTTTTAGAGGTACTAGGGGACACACAAAGTTCAAACATAGCATCTTCTAGTAAAATATTTTTGGAAGCATTAGAAGACAATAAATATCAAAAGTTAAGATTCCTTAGTGAAACCTTCTCAGAGGCACTATAGGACAATCAAGACAACTTCATTGGTGAAAATCTCATTAAGGCACCAATAGCTAAGCATAAAAGTTATTCATTGCTTGATGAATATAAAATCAAAGATAAAATAAAAATAGATTCCAATCTATAGCCTAATCAGATGGTAGCTACTATAAATATTAAACAATAGAAAAATCTAGTGGTCCTATCAAGAGAATAGGTCTTCGACCCCACCACAACCAAAATTATGTCAAATCCAACATTAATAACATTATGTGACTAAACATCTTGATCTTCATTTATTTCCCAACCAATCCACATTCCAATATCATCTACCATTCCATTTCAAAATCAAACCTACCATCCATTATTTGTCCTTGTTTACCATCCATAATTGTGCTTTCCCTTATAAAGGCTATAAATATACCTTATCTCGATGCTTGAAGGAATCAAAATCAAAGACCAATGAAGATCACAACAACATTATTAGAATCACATTTTGTAGGTAGTTCTTGATGGAGTAGTTATTTAGATGAGGTGTGGGATAGCAATTAACATGATTGAGTATTTTTTTTGTATCGTTTGTTGATTAAGACATGCATATCTATCTCAATAAGAACAATAGAATCAAAAACCACACCTAGGATAAAAACATGTACCATACCATTTCATATGCCATTTCCATTGTTACATATCCTTTTTTCCATTATTGCATATTCTTGCCATTTACCCCATCACTTGTGGACAGCCCTCCTACCATTTTAACCCAATTATAAAACCATCATTATGCTAAGAAACACTATACCATCCTATCATTCCATTCCTATCTAGACCAAAGCTTGTTTTTAGTCATCCTACATAAATCTATTTTGATATTGGTTCATTTGGTTCTTTTCGTACCTTTTGTGAGAGGATTTTGATCAAGTTTGACAATAAATATAATCTATGTTTCAATGATAGTCTATAAAAGTAATATGATAGTTGATCTCACAAGATATCTTTAATTTTCCATCCTATATCAATTTTGTTTATGTGAGCCTAATTATAACCACATATGGGCAAATCCATGTTTCACCAGTCTTGCTACTAATTATGACCACCTATGGGAAAATTAGTATCATAGACCTATGATGTTGTATCCTAGTTATAACCACCTATGGGAAAACTAGGGGTGACACTTATTTATCATGCATTGTTGCATCACCTTTCCATTACTATTTTCATTTGACTGGGCATTTTCCATATTTGAGAACTTGCTGGGACCTAGTTGGTTTTTTCCTACCTCTTGTGTGGATGGAATTACTATGACTTAAGGTTATTTTAGGACTATGTGGGCCATGCTCAATTCATGTTGAGGTCACCTCAATTCATGGAATTGTATAATATATCTACCTACATAGTTTGTATAAAATATATCCAATCTAGATTTGTATATATTATTTTTTATTACTATTTATATCTCATTTCAAATTTTATATTTTACATTTAGGTTATGTATATTCCGTATTATAAATCAATTTTTCAATAGTCTATTTTTGTTTGCATTTCATTGGTAAATAAAAATAAACATATAAACATGGAGTGATACCTATGTTTTTTAGCATCATTTAATATCAACCACATCACTTTGTAGACAATAAAATTTGGTCTTAGTTACTTAATAATGACAATCTTTATGACATTTAATACAGTATTATTACACCATTCTCTCACACTTGCATGTTATATTATGAGCAATCCTTCCATTATAATGTTACACACCTACATGAATATCATTATCTATTTAAAACCTACTAAATATCCTACATTTACATCTCCAAACTCTCAAATAAATATACATGAACATAAATCGATTATGCCATATTCAATCAATATCACTAGTTGATACTGACATGATCTAGTTAGTACTAACCCAATCCCAATAACAACAATTTTATAAAATTATACCTCTCCTTAGGGTTATCCCATTTGTCTCACATGTCAATGGTATGATAAATTATCAAAATAGACTCATACTTAAAGAAATTAAGGTCTCATTCAAAAAGGACTCGGCACTTATCTAGAACACATCTATACACTATTACAAATTGAGAAAACATTCATTATTATTTAAAAATTGTAAAATTATCACTAGAAGTAGTCAAAATACAAGTTAAATCACTATAAATCTAATTCAAAGTAAAAATTTTAAATTATCAAATTTAAATCATTAACTACATATATATAGTTAAGGAGAATAATTTTACACTGACACTAGGTGAGAGAAATACACATGGATTTATTTCTCTCCTTGGAGTATAAGATACATAGGTATAATTAAATTAATTAAACATGGGTGATTGGGTTTATCTCAACCCATTAAACTTTCCCTATTTTTGAAATTTTATATCCCTCACAAGCACACCTAGGGATTTAAGTAATCAAATATATACATATAATGAAGAAGTACAATTGCACACTCACACATGGATTAATTTTTATCTTTTGAGTATATGATACATATACATTCATGTAATGATAATAATTAATCAAATAAGTAGATATAAAATATTATATCACAATTATATGGAAATATAATAGAAAATATGAATAATAGATAAGCCACTTCAAGGGGGCAACTTCCTAAATGCTTGAAATAATAATGAATACTAAAATATAATGATTAATAACTAACCCTACCTCCTATATATATATTTTTAAAATGCCATGTGCCACCCATAATATGACCTACTAAGCATAAAAATGCATAGATAAATGTAAAATAATATGCAAAAGGGTTATACAAGCCACAAGTTAGCTACACATATCCCTAGACACACCAACAGTTAAGGGAGTATCATGTCATCCCCTTCAAAATAATGTTGTCCTCAACATTGAATCAATATTATATGTTTTTTTATTAATTATTCATCATCCTCATTATCATCTTCAAAAAATAGATTCTTCTATTTGATCAGATGCTCTATAATTAGTTTGGATTGTAGCTACTTAGTGCACATTTGAAGGATCAATTCAAGATAAATAATAACCTTCCCTTCCTCATCTAATTTTGGTAACTTAGTTTGAGTGTTAACTCTCTATCCAATGACATTATTAATGTAAGATACATGAAATACTAGATGAATGCAAGCGGATGGAGGAAATTATAGCTTGTAGGCCACACTACCAATTTTTTGCAAGATTTGATAAGGGCCATAATACTTGAGAGACAACTTATTATCCTTTTTATATTACTTCAAGGACATCTAATTATATAGATACAAGTGAACAAATAACTAATCACCATTTTAAAAATTCCTCTAACTCTTATTTCAATTTGCCTATTTCTTCATGTAATTATGGGCTAAAGCTAAATTTTCATGCAAACTAGCAAGGACTTTGTGTTGATGTTGAAGGTGTTCCTCCACTACATGAACCTTTGGGTGGTAATTCAAGGGTGAAGTGAGGGATGGAGGATTTTATCCATGCATTTCCATAAAATGAGACATTTTGGATGACCTATGCATTGAATTATTATACCACCATTCAACCAAGGGTAGCCATTGAACCCATTTATCTTATTTATCTGACACAAAAAATGAAGGTACCTTTCCAAAAACTTGTTGACTACCTCATTTTTTCTATCAAATTGAGGATGATAGGATGAGATATGAGCCAATTTGGTTCCCAAACATGCAAATAATTCTATCCAAAAATTACTAGTGAATATGGGATCTTGATCACTGACAATAATGTTGAGAGTACCATGTAATTTTTGAGCTATATTGAGAATGTCTGAAGCTACTGTAATGGCCACCAATGGTTGAGATAAAGAAAAAAAATGAGCATACTTTATGAGTCTATCCACAATAACCATGATAACATTTCTACCTTTAGATCATGGTAACCCAATAATGAAATACATAAATACCCCTTCCCATCATTGACTAGGGATGGATAAGTGCTATAAAAGACCTAGGGTTTTAATGGTTTCACCTTTATTTTGTTGATAGACCATACATTTATCCACATATTTCTATACATACCCCTTGATTCCCTTCCAAAAAAAATCCTTCTTGTCTCAATGATAGGTTTTCAAAAACTTGAGTGACCCCCAAGTGGAGATGCATGAATTTCTTGAAGGATTTTTTATTTGAGAAGAGAATCCTAACACAAGTATAACCTATTTTTGTACCATAATGCATTCCCATTCCATGTAAAATTTTCATTACCATTTTTACCTTATTGCATATTATGAGTCAATGCATGGTTAGTACTATCATTTTCCCACTCTAACCTTACTTCCATGAGCTAGTTTGTCTGCCAAATGGTCATGGCACATAACAATGCCTCAATTGGTTCATCAGGCCTAGATAATGCCTTATCCACCACATTTTATTTCCTTTCTTGTAAACTATTTCAAAATCAAAACCTAACATTTTTTTCACCCATTTTTGTTGTTCTTCAAAGGAAAACCATTGTTTTAAAAAATATTTAAGGCTATCATGATCAATCTTTACTTAAAAGTGAGGACCTAATAGATAAGGTCTCCATTGTTTGAATACATGTAGAATAACTATCATCTCTTTCTCATAGATGGGTTTGAGAAAAATTTTACCCTTAAATTATTGACTTTCAAATGTAATGGGCCTAACCTCTTGCATGATTAAAACACCCATACCATATCTAGATGCATCACATTCAACCATACAATTTTTAGAAAAATCTGGAGTAGCCAATATTAGGGTGGTACACAAAGACATTTTTAGTTATTTAAATGCCTTATTTTATATATTAGTTCACTAGAAATATTCTTTCTTCAATAAGGAAGTGAGTGGTGATGAAATACTACCATAGTGTTTTACAAACCTATGATAGTAACCATTTAGCCCCAAAAATCCCTTTAGTTTCTTAAGTGTCTTGGGAATCTACCACTCCATAAAGACTTAATTTTTTTAGAATAAACTTTTAATCCCTCATGTGATAAAATATGACCCAAATATTCCACTTATTGGACTCTAAAATTTTATTTGGATGGTTTAGAATACAACTGATGTTGTTTGAGAATAGAGAGTACATATTTCACATGTTACAAGTGGTCTTCCTAATTTTTGCTATAAATAAGGATGTTCTAAAAAAAATAAGTAAAAAATTTCTCAAAAATGGCTTAAAACCCATATTCATCAAACTCTAAAAGTTATATTGTGCATTGGTGAGACCAAAAGGCATGACCAAAAATTCAAAATGGCCTTCATGAGTATGAAAAACTATTTTAGGAATGTCCTCCCCACAGATCCAAATTTGATGATATCTAGACTAAATATTTAATTTGGTAAAATAAATATCACCATGTAATTCATATAAAAAATCATAAATTATAGGAATAGGAAACTTATCTTTGATAGTGAACTTGTTTAGCTCTCTATAATCTAGGCACATCTTCCAACTTTATTTTTTCTTTTACACCATGACTACTAGAGAATAATATTCACTTTGGATATGATGAATGGTTCTTGCCTCCAAAAAATCTTATACCATTTTTTAAATTTCACTCTTTTGAGAATAAGGATATCTATATGGTCTGATGTTGGGTGGTGTAATTCTAAGAATGAGTCTGAGGCATGATCATGGGTACAACTAAGAGGAAGACATTTTGGCATGGGGTCAAAAATATTTGAATGTTCATCAAATATTTGTTATAAATAAAGATGGGTAGAATCCTTAATTTGTTGAAAATTAATATAAAATAAGCATGCCATAAATCCTTTAACATCTTAGTCATCTAATGTAAACTAGCCACTTGTGGAGATTTAGATCTTAATCCCCATAACTCTACTAGATCAGCTTTAGAATGAAAGTGCACGAATAGTGCTTGGATATTCATCTCAATAGTACCAAATGTGGTGAGACATTAAACTCCCAAAATAATGTTAGTCGCACCCATTAGAATAACAAACATAGGAAAATCTATAAAATAGTCTCCCATTGCTAACTTAATACTTGACATTTTCCAGAACAATTAACTATACCATCTGCAATAATGACTTGAAATTCTACAGCTAGGTAGATGAAACAATTTAAATGAGAAACCAACTTACTATTGATGAAATTTTGTGTATTACCTAAGTTAATCAACACTGTGACCTTTCTATTTCTTAATAAAACCTACCACCTTAAGATTCTAAGGAGTAGCAATACTTGTAATGACATGGAAAGAGATAGTAGGTTGAGGATCTATAACTTCATCTTCAAGTCCTTCAAAACCCTCACTAGATGCATCCTCACATTCTTCATCCTCATCAGCCCTTTCAATGTAAAATAACGTATTTTTAGTGCATAAATGACCTTTGCTCCATTTGCTATCACAACCATAACACGACCCTTTGGCATGCTTCTCCTTCATTTGTTGTGGTGTCAATCTGGTAGGTTTAGGTAGTGATGGATTTGGGAAGGTGTGTTCTTACCTAGTAATGAAAATATGATGTTTGATCATCTCTTTTTCTGCTATTAAGTGTGCCCTTGGTATATCTTTAGATATAGTTGTGGGGTTAAACATATAAACTTCCAATTTAATACTATCATTTAGTCCAACTGAAAAAAGTTAGTCAGATTTGCCTTAGTGATGTCCTCCACACGTAAGGATAGATTTTGAAATTGATGAATATAATCTTTCACTACTCTTTTTTTTGTATTTTGGCTATCTGGTTAAATTAGTTTTGAAAAACATTATCCCAATAATGAGACATCAGTTCAAGAGAGAATACTGACCATGTAATAAGAGAACCTATCTTCTTCTTTTAAGCACATAACCAATGATACCAAATGAATGGCTTAGGTTATAGATACAAATATGCCACAACCACCTTTTGAGAGCTAGGAGTTTGGTGTAAATCAAATAGATTTTCAATTTGAGTGATCCAAGTGAGTGGATATTTACCATAAAACTTACGTACATCTACTTTTAGAAATATTGGATTCACCCCTATATTGGTGGTGTTAGTGTCAAGAGGAGGACCAGAAGGAAACATTGGAGGGTTGTTGATAGGAAAATGAGATGAAATAGTATCCAGTTGTGCCCATGATCTAATGCAACTGATTGTTCACACCATTAAGTTCCCCTTGTATTGCTAACATTTGAGTTTGGACTTGCACATATATTTACATCAAGCTATGTAAATTTGACTAAATTTGAGAAATAATATTATATTTTTTAGACTCCATGTCATCCCCTAAAGTATTTTTAGGGGTTTCTTGCCCTTTCCTTGATCTGTGAGTGTTAGGACCAGCCATAAGAAGGTTTGATGGTGAACCATATTTTTTCCATTGACCCTTTTTTTGACTATGAATATTTTTAAATATGTTAGCTTCAAATAAAAAATATCAAATAATAAACCCAAACCAATTTTTCCAAGCTTTCCAAAAATGTAAATAAATTTTAAAAATTCTATAATTTATGAGATATGGAGCAAATTTATGAAAAACATAAAATAGAGATAAATTTTGAAAAATAAATCCAAATGATCTTAAATTTTAATGGAATATTATGTGAATTATTTTCAACTCCAGTTTAAAAAATTACAAAGAAATTCACAACCATTTGTGAGATATATCCAAATTTTAAGATTTAAGGTTTTTAACCTAATTATGGCCCAAATCAATGCTCTGCTACCACTTGGAATGATATTAATTCACCAAATAAGTAGATATAATTCATTACATCATAATTATATGGAAATATAATATAAAATATGAATAATATATAAGCCACTTCAAGGGGGTAACCTTCTAATTACGTACAATAAGAATGAATACTTAAATATAATGATTAATAACTAACCCTGCCTCCTATATATAGTTTAACATGGCCATGTATCACCCATAGCCAACCTACTAAGTATAATAATGAATATATAAATGTAAAATAATATTTAAAATGGTTATGGAAGCCACAAGTCAACTAAACATATCCCCAGACATGCCAATAGTTAAGGGCATAACAATTCATCAATCATTAAATGGGGGTGATTGGGGTTTGCTTAGTCCATTATAATTTATTAGTTTTTATAGGTTTTTTACCTCAAAAGCACACCTAGGGTTTCAAGAAAAAGGAGACTAATTTCTAGAGTTGCATGCATCATCAGGGTTTAATATTGTAAATACATATAAAATAATGGTATGTGTAAGTGAGCATACAATATTTATTTTAAATTTCCTTACAATTTAGTACTAACCAATGTAGGTTAATATCAACCAATGATTTTGATCCAATCCTATAAATATAACCTTGTGTACATAAAGAATCAGTTACAAAACTAAATAAACCATTGGCATGTGTTTAAGCCTAAAATATATATTAGGAAATATAGGGTTAAAGGGGTAGATATAGTCTAGGGCACAAGGGTGATAAACTTTATCTATTGTATATCAATTAATTTCAAAACTCAAATAAAACATATACTAATTTTATTATGTTGAGATATGATAAAAATGGAAAGCAAATCTATGCTAGATATTGAAATCATAAATAAAACATGATACTCAACTATTTACTATGTTAATACAACTCTATATTTGGAATAGGTAGGAAATATTCTAGAAAAGGATTCTGGATCAATTGTCTGATTCTAAAAAGAGGCCCCTTCATAGCTATTATGTTAGCATGGGATGGTTGCATCGACACTACTTCTAACTATGATGCAAGTGTCTAGTATAGAGGACAATCTACAACTAGATGTGACCACATGTATTATTTTGGGTTCTATGCCACCTTCACTCTAGTTCATTTAAATCTAGGTCATGAACTATCACTCCTTATCGAATGAGAAAACCCTATTTCTTCATCTTCATAGTGGTTGTGAAAAAAATGGGTTAGTGGGCACATGGTGTCAGTTTATCCCAAAGACCCCTATGTCAATGAGTGTTACCTACATATCCAATAATATAAATAGGTTATTATACTTATGTAGTTATCCCTTATGTATTGTGTTGTGTGTGAATTATGCAATGTGTGATAAATAAGTACAACAATGACCTAGCTTGTAACTTATAAAATGTGGCTCATGGGATGCTCATTCAATACTTTAGACATATACATGTATTATCCCTATGAATTATATGAAAATATGATAAAATAGATAAGCTTTTCTCACTTGAATGCTTGATTTAATTCCTTTGGTAAATTGCCTTGTGAGTTCTTTGGTCTATTCTAGGTTTATGTTAGGTGAAGAATGAATGATAATTGATCTTGTATTTATACCAATCCTTTTGGATAATAACTCACATTAAATAACTTAGGCTAACCATAGATATAAATTTCATTTAAAAATTAGATGAATTTAGGGAATTGGACACTTGCATCAGAATAGGACACCTACATCGATGTAGGCATCTAACTAAGACACAAGTGTCTGGGTAGTTGGAAAATAGGTGTAGGTCCAAAACTTGTAGATATGGAAGATTAGGCTTACAACTTTATGGGTAGTATAAAAGGCTTGGGTTATCAAAATGACATTAATCAAATTAATAGATAAGCAATGAGGCACATAGATATAGTGTATGCGAGCCTTTTGGTAGTAGGGAATGTCTAGAATTTGAAGTTATATGGATGATATGTATTTACCAAGTGTAAAATATCGAGGTCATAAATAATTCATGAATATTTTTGACATTACCCCACACCTTTAATCTAGTAATTAAGTTTCTAGTTTAAAATAAAATAA
The DNA here is from genome assembly GCA_037957365.1 of Torreya grandis. Taxonomy (NCBI): domain Eukaryota; kingdom Viridiplantae; phylum Streptophyta; class Pinopsida; order Cupressales; family Taxaceae; genus Torreya; species Torreya grandis. Next base: position 1,960,542 of record JARHVA010000187.1, read on the forward strand.
ATTCTTACCTAAGTATGCATAAGATACCTTACCTTTGCTTGAGGCCAACTTGAGTGATTTTTTGGTGACAGACCTATAACCAAGAGCATGTTGAAGTATATAATCAATGCATATAATCTAAAATTTTAATCATTTAAATTGAAAAAGATCAAGGTTTAGAAGTATGTATGTGTATCAATGTGACCACCTTAACTTTTAGAAAATTAAATTAAAAATATATATCATTATAAATCATTAGAGTTGTGATTAGGATAAATATAAAATATATAAAGTGAATATATATAGAGAGATAGAGAAATATTTGAGGACACATGCTAACATGGATAAAAAGTGAGTTGCCACCCGATAGTTAAAATTAACTCAATCCTACAACCCAACCATTCTTATAACCTAGTGACCATGAGTGAACCAAGTTAAGTCACACAATAAATATAGTGAGGATAGATGATGTAATTAAGTCAAACCTATAAAATTGTCAATATTTAGTGATTTAATCACCTCAACCATACTAAAATTGAACCAACTACTATAGTAGATTGGCTTAATGTAGTTTGTAAAAGTCTAACTTTGTAGAAGATGATAGCCCATATAAGTGTTTAAATTTTGATTTTGCAATATTATGTGCACATTTCAAAATATGAAACATAGATATGTCTCATTATAAAAATGTGTATAAAAATGATACCAATGTATAAAATTATGCTGCAACCCTACATCTAAATCATATAATTATGAATTTGGCTAATTAGTAATTTGAACAAGTATGGAGTACATGTTTATCATAACATGCCTCCACTATATATGAATAAATCTAAAAATTGATATAAGTTCCAATGTAGAGGACATGTTTCCAAAATATGCCCCCACTAAGTCTAAAATTGTGACAGATGTGGATAATATTTTTTCAAAACATGCCCCCACAATAATATGAATATGTGAAAAATTGTGGAAATCATGCCTCTATGGCACATCCTCACTAATATTCCCCCTCTTAAGTTGAGGGGAAGTTGTAATTGGTAGTTACCTAACCTCAAAAAGATAAGATAGCCATGTAAACTATGAATGTACCATGTAGCATTATTAAAGAACATGTCTAGGTAGATATATCATTGCATCATGAAGAATGTGATCACACCAAGTCCTCATATGCATGGTGTAGATTATGAGAACATCTATATAGTAAAAATACAATCTCAACAAGTGATCAAGAAGACACACAAGAGCAATCAAAATTAAATCTAAAGATAATGGTCCAAGGAAACCTCAAACAAGGGACATATTCAAATGACACACAATCAAAGGGACATGACTTATTTAAATGTTCACAAAGGAGGTAATGACATAGTCAAATGTAAACATACAACAAGAGATGACACATTCAAATTTCAAAGAGGCAACAAAGGCATAGGGGATTCAAACAATGGAACATAATCAAATACTCAAATAAATAAAACAATATCAAGACAAGACACTCAAGGAAGTGCATGCATGAATTCATAAGAAATAAACATAAACATGGCATACTATTCCATGGATCATATGTGTTATCAAAGAATGTTAAGCACATAACATATCAATTACACTACAAAAGATATAACCATGGATAAAGACATGTAGTAAATGAACTCAAATATGATAATGTAATATGAACATAGAATGATATAACTTGGATGTATCATAATCAAAGAAACTAATTCCCTCAATTTCAACATGATATGAGTAGAGGGAATGCTCATAATATGAAAGTGTATATATCATGTATTTGTGTATGCTTGATTCACACTCAAATGATGTGTAAAAAATGTGTATGTAAAAATAAATGATATATTAGCCATTAACATGTAACTAACAACATATATGCCTAGGAGCTAATATAACACGTAAGTGATAAACATATTTTTGAATTTTTGAAGTTTTGTTTTATATTTTTTGGTATTTTTGGAATATATGAGACCTTTAAACCTTTAGTTGGATCCTTTAAATTGTTAAAATCATGTTTGGATGTGTGGAAATTGTACATAACATTTTATTCCTCACGTTTTACATGTTCAATATAAGAACCCTTGATATCATTAATAATATGGATCAATTTACCTTCATGAGAAAAATAAATACCTTACTAATTTTGGTCAATTTTTGGTTCCATTTGATATAACCAAAGAGTGCTCAATGTAAATGCATGTGAATATTTTTGTGGCATTAACCAAACCCATGTTTTATTCACTTTAGGATCATAATCAATTGGTAGTGTTATATTTCCAAAGGATTCTTTCCAACCTACTTTTTTTTTAAAGTAATTTAGATAAAATCCAATCTATTATAAACATCTTACATTGTAAGTAATTTTTTGTTTGTGTAGGATCAATATGCTTATGCCAAAAATAATCATCACTCTTGAATAATGTGATTATTAAATTTTATTGACATGGATGTTGTTTTATTTGTTTAATTTGAAATATTTTTTATCCATTGTTTTCCATTTTCAATTTTAGTTCCTTCTTATAAAAACCTTGCAAAGGATTGTAAAATATTTTTTATGTCTAGTGATCACCTAGTTGTGAACCTGATTCCTTTAGAGGATCATCAAATGTAATATTTTGGTTATCAATGAGATCTTATATATTTTGCTTCAAGGTAAAACATTTGTTTGTATAATTCCCAAGGCCTTGGTGATAATCACAATGAACATTAACATCATACCCTTTGGGTATAGGTATACTCATATCAACCTCTATAGGATGAGGGAGAGATATGAGGTGACACTATAAAATCCACATGATTAATGAAGTGGGAATCCCAAGTAAGCATGTAAATTATCTCTATAGTGTATTAGATAAAATAAGTTGATTAGGTTTTTGTATTAGTGTATCGATGGACATTGCATGTTCCCTTATAAACTAGGCACCCATATAGAATTCATAGGTTAATGTAGACTATCTCCATTATTATTAAAGTATGATAAATACTTCTTGTCATTAGATACATTATGCGTGATCCATTTGATAGAGTTTAAAACAAAGGTTAAATGTGGTGGTTTTACATTTTTTATGTAATGTTCCCATACAAATACCCTTGTATAGTGGTGATTTGTATAAGAAGCCTAGGAGTGAGATTTTATGTATAAAATCATTATGTCTTTGAGATTTTTTTCATATTCTCTTGTTGGTTTTCATGATTTTTAGAGACATTTATATTGACATAAGCAAGTCTTGATAAATTATAATATTTGAAAATAGATCTTTACAACCAAAGGTAATAATGTTCACATTGTGTGTTAGATCGTGCACAATATCTAAAAAAGTAACTAATGTTTATCACTTAGTACCTGGGTACCACTCAATGCTTCATATAGGATATCTATATACACATAATATTTTCAAACTTTTATTGATTATTGATACTTTGTATCTTGTAGGAACCCATCTAATCTCAATCTCTCTAAGTGCACACCTTAAGGGGTGCACCAATAAAGGGGTGGGTAGACCATTGGTGCTTTTTAAGATTGTTATCCCTTTTTCCACTTGTCATATACATAATTTTTCCTAAAACCATTTACCTTATGCTTATTATTCTCATTTTTACCCATTCCAATAATTTTTCATGTTTTATCCACCTTTTTCTTGCCTTGATCCCCTTTCACCAATTGACTATACTAGGTCTACTGGGTCAACCCTATATAGTTTTTATCTTCTAATTAATATATAGGGTTAATTAGGTCAACCCTATACTATTTAGGTATATTTTTTACTTGGAGTTTTGTTATTCCTTTGGCTAACCTAGCTTGGTACCTATTGATTTATCTCTTGAAAACATACAGGGTCAACTTGGTTGGCCTTGTACATCCAACATATTTGAAAGGATTTAGGGAAAGATGCACCTATATAAACAAGTTCATTTCCAACCATTTGAGAATAGGAAATTGAAGATAGATAAGTGTTAATGAATATATACTTATTGACCATTATACTTGAGGAATAAAATTTAAGGTTCCATACTTTCTTTGGAGATATGGATCTTGTCTTATGGAGAAGTCTTTTGGATGCATAGATAGCTTGTGTATCCTAGAGTCAATTTGTCTTTATTATCCTTACAAACTAAAACAATCTCTTATGAAGAACCTTGGCCAAGGGAGAGATTGAGGCTCAGTGGGTTCATCTTCAAGGTAAGTATTCCTAAATTTATTTCTCCTTTATAAGAGTAAATAGATAATGTATTTGTGTTTCTCTCCCATGCATTAGGATTATGTATACATTGACATGATCATATGTCTTCTATGCATGTTTATTTTAAATTTTTTTTATATAACCCCTACTTTGTGCCACAAGATTTGGTGAGCACTAAATTAGATTTACTTTCTTGTTTATTAGAATAGAGTGAACATTAAACCTAGGAGTATTTTAGGGTTTTTGCATGATTGTGTTAGATTTTAGGTTTAATAAAAGTTTATATCATTATGTATTATGACAAGTGATCCCCTACTTGGGTCTAGAAGATCCCCATATTGGTTATGCTCCCACTTAACAAATGTATTCCCAATCAAAAGTATAGGTATGCTCTATCTTCTCTGATCTAGGATTGATTTATAGGCATGATGCATTTCTAATTTATACAATATGGTTAACCCAGTGTTAACTAACCCTTACAAGATTTATTTACCTTATTTCATTCTTTCATTCATTTTATCATTATGTTTATCATATATTTTCCATACCGGGTTGACTGCATCGACCCAACTCTAATTTATGTGCATAGTATTTTAGGTACAGTCTACTGAATCAACCTTGTCAACCTATTAAAACAATTTAGGCTTTCAAACATCTAGTCTAGACTACTAGGTTGACCTAGTTGACCCTGTACATTTTAGACACTCAACAACAAGTTTTTACAAAGCTTGATCGACCCAATCGACCCAGTTAGTAGAATTTATAAGCATATATCAAGGTTATTGAATAATAATATTCATTCTCTACATCTCTGATCCACTAAGGTTCCTTTCTATCTCTTTATCTCTTTCTTTACAATCCTTCCATTTTATAGTTTGTAGTCTTTAAAGCCCCTATACAGTCAACTAGATCAACCCTATTGACCCAATTTTGTGTTTTATGTGTTGTTTAGATAACTAAGTCAACTCTACTAACCTTATTCATTTTCAAACCTTGATTCCATAGTATAATATCATCTCTATCGACCCTATTCTATATTTTATGCAAACATTGTTAACTATATCAACACTATACCTTGTTTCAAAGTTAGAATTAACCTTATATCTTAGTCATTTAGCTCACACTTTATTTTCTTGTTGTTTACATGCTTATAATAGATCACATAACTTAATTAGGTGGTTTTCAATTAACTATTTAGTTTTAATATTTTCTATTTTATGTACACATGACCAAAATAAAAAATTTAAACAAGCATTTTAAATATTTGACTACCCAAGGCCAACCTACTTGGATTTCATCACCAAGGGGGAAGTAGACTTGATGTTTTGGTCAAGTATAAAGCATGGTTAGTGGTATATTCTGGCTAAGCACCTAGTACCCTTATCACTATGGTGTGTGAAGTGAAGGGGTAGGCCCCAATACCAAGCCTATATCATTACCACTATAGATCCCTTTCAACCCAAACTACTTGAAACCATCCTTAGATTCTCTTCTAGTTCCTTGATTATAGACAACTTACCATCACATTTAAAATAATATCTTAATAATATAATAAACATTTAGGTTGGACAATTAGTTATCTATTTACTTTCCAAGTTGTTTTCTTGTTCTTTGCTTAATTATATTTTATATAGCAAAATCTTGCATTAGCCAACATTGGTACAAGGTTTTGTGTTGTGTGCCTCAATTGGATTGGCCAGTGTTAATACAATTTATTGTTTGTTTCCATTTTGTTATTTATTTTAAAATTAATTTCAAAAGCTATTTTGTTTTAGTTCACAATTTATTATAATCTTCTTAATTTTCCCTCTTTGCTATATTGGATCGACCTAGTTAACCTTGTACTATTTATATACCCTATTTACTCTTTTTATAGCCTCTATTTATTGTGATAGATCAACCCAATCAACCTTGTACTATTTACAAACCCTATTTATATGCTAGGTCAACCCAGTCTATATACAATCAGAAATGCATCATGTCTATAAATAAATCTTGGATTAGATGGGATAGAGCACACCTACACTTCTAATTGGGGGCATATAATTTTTAAGTGGGATCATGACTAATATGAGGATATACTAGACCTGATTAGGGGATCAATTTTATAACATTATTGCATAATAACCCTATAATATTACTATAATTTAGTATTTCACTAATCTAATAATAAGAAAAGTAAATCTAATCTAGTACACACCAAAGCTTGCGGCATAAAATGGGGGTTAGTAAAGAAAAGCAATCAAAACATGTATAGGGAACTTCAAATAGAGTAAGTATGAGTAACACCCTAATACATAGAATATGAAGAGTAATATTATTTAATCTAATACTTATGTTACTTTTATTTACTAAAAGAGAGAAGAACAAAGTTAGAATATACTTACCTGAATATGAACCCATAGAGACTCAATCTCTCCCTTGGCCAAAGAGGATTTTTAAGAGGTTGTGGTTCATAAGGATCACCTTTTTAGGCCAAAGAATCCAAGACCAATCCAAAAGACTATATTATCCAAAATAAAAAACCTAAGTTAAGTCTCTTCAAATAGAGGGATTACTTTGTTAAGCCAAAACAAATTATGAAGAAGCATGAGTGAATAATAACTCTTGATTGCATATTCTTAATAATGACTAAAATGAACTTGTATTTATAATATTATATTACCCTAAAATCATTTGGTAACATCAGCTATCCTAGGTCAACCTAATTGACCTAGCACATTTTTAGGCTAACTCACTAAATCTGTGCTAGGTCATCTAAGAGGCTAACAAACCAAAAGAGAGAAAAGGTCCACAAACTATACTATGTTGACCAAGTTTACCTTGTATGATGAATAGGTCAAAAGGGTGCCAAGAAAGGAAATGAAGGATAAAATGAGGGAAAATACTAGAAAACTATGCAATGGAGGACAAATAGCTTAGGGAAATGTTTTAAGAACTAGTTAGATTGGTAATAATATGGTAAAAAGGGGACAACAATCCTATGAAGCACCAAAGGTCTACCCACCCCATTATCAGTGCACCCCTTAGGACATGCACTTAGAGAGATTGAGTATTGATGGGTTCTTATAAGATGTGAAGCATCAATAATCAATAAAAGTGTGAAAATATTATGTGTATGCATATGTCCCACTTGAAGCTCATCACATGTCACAAAGGTGAAATAGGGGATGGTTCTTTAAGAAAGAACATAAGGACACACAGAACATTGATTCTAAAAAAATGTTTTAGTATTGTAAAAGCATAAAATATTGAAAGTAAATGACTGAAATGAAAAATAATATAAAAAGTAAATAACTAAAAAGTAAACTTAATGCATACCTTTACTTACCTTTTATCATGTGATAGTTGTCTAATGTGTTTTTAGTTTTGATTATGTAGGGCATAGAGAATAATTTAGACAAACACAAGAAAATCCAAGATAGTTGGTGCTATGAGGAAGGGATGTACTTGGGAAAGTTGGTAAGCTAGGGTGATAGGTGTTATGTTAGACCAAATGACCAAGTCAAACAAGAAAGAGTAAACCATGTAACCAAAAATCCAAGGATATTAAAGACCAAAAAACTCAAAAAAGCTATCCTAAAGTAAGAAAGGCAAACTCACCAAATAAAACCAAGGATACATGTCAAATAGGGATGGAAAAGCAAAAATAAAACAAATGGTAAAAAAACTAACTAGAAAGACAAAAATGGTAAAATAAAATTGATGAGGGACTAGTAAAAATCCACATCTCAGTAATTAATGGAAAAAGGATGCAAAAAAGGGAAAAAAACATTGTTGAGTGAGTAGTAACAAACCACATATCACTCAACAATGGAAAAAGGATGCATAAAAAGGGAAAAAAACATTGTCAAGTGAGTAGTAACAAACCACATCTCACTCAATAATGGAAAAATGGGGTACAAACTTAGGTTTCCATAACAACAAGACTAAAAAATCATGATAAATGGATCAAGGAAGGTAAAGTAAGTTTAGAAAATAGAAAGTGATATAAATAAAATGTTCCAAAGTTTCTCAATCATGTTGTTTCACTCTAAGTATAGATAAAACTGAAATAAAGTAGTGTTAGCATGTTTTTAAGAGATGAAGAAGAAGGAATTAGAAGAGAGAAAATATATTTGGAATCACAATTTGTCTATCAAGGGGGGAAAATTAAATGGGCGGAGGGGATAATGAAGGAAAAACCAAGGTAGATAGAACTCTTTATTGAAGTCAAGATATTTAAATTAAGTTTGTCAAAACAAGAGGACTTTCAAATTTAAGAACTATGAAGAACTTCTCTTAGTGACACAAGTCTTGGGGTCAAAAAATGGAGTGTATAAATCATCCCATGAATGATATATGAATGAAAATTAAAATGGACCTACCTCCCCAAGACATGTTCCCTTCTCTTCATAACCCTTTACATAGTTGTCGATCTACTATGAATATTGGGTACTTACGTGAGAAAGTAGGTATCACTATAAAGTTTTTTGAAATGCCCTATTCAAATCTACTAGCCTACCAGACTCTAAAAGACTTTGGCTCTATGTGAAGTCAACTATGGAAATTGATATTTGATTGGAGATAGGAGATGTGATTTTTATCATTTCATTTGGTGTGATTTTGAATTTTGAAATTTGTGTGTTGCCTTTTAGATATCATTGCCTTTTATTTAAATGATTTGGCTTTTAACTTTATTGAAGTATTTTTCTATTCCTATTCCATATGAATTTGGAATACCAAACATGGGTGATAAATAGGAATTTAATTTTAAAACTTGGGACAAGGTTTCTAAGAGAGAGAAACTTTAAAGAGCATGGGGTTTAAGAGTCTCATAAATCTAGGTGAAATAAAAGTGCTATCTTGACTTTGACCTTGTTTTATACAATGAGGATATGAGAGAAAGGGGAAATAAAGAGGAATGAAACATGGAAAAAATTAATTAAAATTTCAAAAAATGTGACAAAGGGAAAAAAGAGGGATACAATGACATTAAAGTGTGATTCCTTATCATAAGAGAGAGGGAAATGGAGGAAAACATGCTAACATAGATTGTTGGGCAAGTTTCATCTAGAAAAAGAAGAAAAATATAAAGTTTAATAAAAAGGATTAAAAAACATGAAAAAAATGGTAATTTTATTAGGAGGGCTAGGTCCTATCCATGGTCATACAAATAAATTCATAAAAGAGAGACCCATGAGGGTGTTGTTGACCAAATTTCACCCTACAGGTCAAATTGGGGCACCTATAGGTAAAAAATTGAGTTTTAGGTGTCTTTTGGGGTATAATATTATGTCATAGGATGTATTATATGTCTTTTTATGTAATTCCATACCATATTAGCCTTGGTTAATTAGTATTTTAGTCCATTTACCATTTTGAGCCATTTTGGGGGTCATAAATGGGCATTAAATGAGTAATATGGCCTTATAAGGAAATTTGAATGTTCCAAAGGGTGATTTAATGCCCCATGTGTCATAATATGTCTTAATAAACTATTTTTAACTAAAATTGGTAGGTTATTCAGAAGAAAGGGCAATTTTCTTAGGAAAAGAGAAGAGTTTGGCACTTATATGGCCCATGGGGAAGTGTGCCATGTGGGATAAGGTAATATAATGAATATTAAACTTCCTTAGATAAATATAAGTACTTGACATGATTTAATTGATAAAATTTCCCAAAACCATTCTATTCCTTTTTCACCCTTCTAGACATACATAATCAATCTTTAGGATTGTAATTGGTATGGCCAACATGGGAGGTTCTAGATAAAATGTCTTGGGGAGGTTAAATTACACTCAAATAGATTAATTTAAATAAAAATAATTTTAATAATGGTGGCCTATTATTTATGAACCATCCTCATGAAGTTGACCATGTTTTTTTACTTATTGTTTCATGCACCCTATAGGTTTTGCTCTATTTTGGGCAAGTCTATAAAAACCAATTGATAAGGTTGATTCCAGATGATTTTGGATTCCTCCTATAATTATATCCATGTTTTTTTTAATATTTAAAGGTGTTTTAATATGATAATCATCTTAAGTTGTAGGAGGGAACACTTTTCTATGGAATAGGTAGGTTTCCACCATTTTCAAGAGTTTCATGATTTGATGGTGACTTCATTAAGTTTTATAGGTTCATAATCATGTTTATGATGTTTTTTTGTCCTATTTACCATTCAAAATCTTTCTCCAAGTAATCTCCATGAGGGTGCAGTCACAAAGACATGCAACTAGTTTACCCTATGACTATCATACACAGTCAGTCATGGTAAACCACATGTATGGAACTTGTATGGCATGCTCATATAATTTTGATGAAGATTCCAAATCATAGTTTACCTTTTATCAACATTAATAAATTATTTTATCATTAAAATGGTAGGAGAGGGATGTAATAGTCATATAGAACACTTTAATATAGTTTACCATGAAGAAACTCACCTACAGGTGCCTTTTTAGAAATAAATTGTGTTGAAAAGGAGTTTTTTTAGATGAGAGAGGTTTTTTACAATGGGAAATGTATATTTTAAACTCTTTGGAAAATTCCAAACACCATTCAAAATAACAATAATATGCTTACTACTTGAAAGTGCCTCACTACTTGTGCATCAAAATGCCCACCTACAAGGTGGTCTTAATAGAGAGTTTTTGAGCCATTTTGAAGAGTTAGATCATAGCATGAAACCCTCCTTGAAGTATTTATATCCTTATGAGAACATGGAAAACCTTTTTAAGGTATAATTTTATATATTGAGGTGGATTTTACCTTCAAAATGATGACTGTAGGATAAGGGACTCTTTTCCTTAAAAAGTGCAAAATAGAGTTCCTTGGGGTTTAGTTGATATATTTTAGTGTGGTTTATAAGACAATAAATGCCTATAAATGATAAAATATTTTTTTCCATACATAGGATAAGGACTCAAAAAAATTTGGAAGGTTTATGGTGGGTAGAAAGTGGTTGTTGAAGGACCTAAAATCACACTTTTATGCACTGAAAATAGGTAGTGAAACCTATAGCTCTAAGTCCAAAGGAGTTTTCTGTAACCCAAAATTGAAAAATTGACCTTTAAAACATATGATATTGGTTCCAAATGGTTTAAGTGATATATATGGTCTAAAATTTCATCAGACGAGATGATATAGTGTGTTTTGCTTCCTATATACACCTATAGTTCATACAAATAGCCTAAACACCCACCTACAATAGATTTTAGATTTTAACTAGTCATGAAGTGAGTTTTAATCATGTATATAAATATTTTTTATTTAAATAGGACTCCATATTATTTTTAAATATCTCAATGGTTTTTAAATAATATTTAGCATAGGTTTTGAAGGTAAAAGCCACCTATAAGGTCCCCTACAGTCACTTATAGGTGATTATAGGTAAACAGTTAATAGAGACAATGTGTCTAAGGGATATTTTAGGATTATAAAAGGTGATATAGGTATAAAATATTATAAATAACCATTTAAAATTAAATAAGGGCTCTAAAAATGCTTTTAAGACCTAACTCAAACATATGCACCTAGAGCCAATTGTAGATGACTGTCTCATGTAGTGAATAAAGGGTGATGTTTTTGAATGATTGGTATATTCCCAAACATGAATGGATAGATAAAATTAATTTATATTACATATTTTAATGTTACAATGTGCCACAATACCAATTTAATTAGCTCCAATAAAAACATAAACACCTATAGGCAGGGAAACACCTATAAGCAAGGTTAGCTTACCAGTCAAGCCTGATTAAGAAAAGGTTTCAAAGTGAAAACATAGATTATGAGGGTTTTATATAATTATTAATGTAATTATTATTTTTTAAATAACCGTTTTATACCATCATAATGGAAAACAAGAGGAAATATGACCCTAAAGATATAAGCACATAGCTCACATGTTAAAAACCCTGCATAGTCTATCTTGGTTTTTGTGCATTTGAGGGGCCTATTGACATTGATAAAAATGTTATTATTGGTGTATAAGGTACCCATAAATTTTATAATTTAATAAACTAATTTTTTTTCTATAAAAATAGAGGAAGTACCCTTTGTTTTGTCTCAAATAGAGGGCACTTCCCTAGGTGCATAATCCTATAGTTTTGAGGAATGGAGAGAAAGGGATGAACTAGGAGTTGGGGGAAAATTTTAGAGAGGTTTTTAAGGATATATTACACCTATAAAAATAATTTAAACCAAGCACAAAATAATTAATCCCAATAAGGAGGTCTAAACCCTTAGAGTTATAGTCAAGCTTGTTAGGCATATTTTACCCTAAAGGCCAAATGGAGGGGTAATTCTAATTGTGACATGAGATGAGAATTAAAATGGATGGATAAATTTTTATGAGGTAATAATATAGGATATAAAGATTTTTTAGGGTATAAAGGTTGCAAATAATCCATTTTTGAGCTCAAAACTAACTTAGACCTATAGGAAATGGAAGGAAGAGCTTGATGGGCTAGTTTTGAATACTCACATCTCTCATGAGAATTTGAATGGATGAAAAAGGAGTTTATAGGTGTTATAAAAGGTCATAATGATAATTATTGTGTAATTTTTTTGAAATTTTAATGTCAAGTTTTTATGAACAATGCTTAAGAGTTCAAAACTATTTAAATCCCTTATTAAACCCTTATAAGGACCAAATTAAAAAGATGAGGATGGTAAGATACTATAATGGAGTATTTTTACTATAATTATTCTTTTAGGTTGTATAATACTCTCTCAAGATACTCCCCATCAAGATTAGTTGTATGAAACTGTATGGATGGAGTGCAAAATAAGATTTTCTTGATAATTTTATTCATTGTGCAGGTTATAGGAGGTTTCAAGAGATGTGAATCACATGGGAGGGAATATTAATATGTATTATAACTCTCCATGTAAATTTAATTCCTTTTAATAAATTTCAAATTCCTCAACTAGTTTATTCATCTCAACCAGTTAAAACTAGCATAGTGACCAAGCTAGTGATAAGGGTGGAAAACTTTAAGTGAGATAATTTTAAGGTGTGCCTAATGAATCTAAGGCCATGGAGGGTATTTAAAATTATCATCCACTCCATCCCATTTATTTTCATGGAAAATTTATGCCTTTTGGGATGCCAAATGTGCAAGGTGCATGAAGGAAGAGTTTTTTAGACTACAGATGATGATGTTTCATTCCTAAATGATTCTAGATAACCAAGCCTACAACAAATGAATGAAGTGGAATGAATGAAATAATTCTCATTCATTCCAATCATCATACGTATCTCTATTAATTTTTGGGATTTTAAAACCAGTTTGAATCATGAAGGTAGTTTTATGAGCTAGAATGAAAACTTTTATGCCACTTTGTAAAAGTTTCATAACTTGGAGAGCCACTTGTTTGTTATAACCTTACATGATTCATCCCATATACTATTATCATGTAAAATTAACTTATTATTTAAAATTTATGTGTCCTTGTAACCTTTATACTTCTCTCTTCTCCTCTCTCTCTCTCAAGTTCTATAAGAACTAGCCATTTTGGCCATTGTAACTTATGCCCCACCTAAGTATGGAAAATCCCTGCTCATTTACATACCGTTTGATAAATAAGAATACTAATTTTTACCTTTTCCAAACTTTTAATAGTGTGTTCTATTTGGATTATTGATCTTGCTTAATGATAATTATGATTTCCTTAGCATGTTGTCTCCTTTCATCCTATTTACAGTTGGAAAGCCTCTTCTACTAGGGCATGTGAAGTATTCTAGGAAGTGTCAAGGTTGAGTGAGTTATTCTATTAAAAGTGTCATTTAAGGCCTATTTTTTAGTCCTCCTAGCCGAGGCATTCATCCATAACATCATAATTTAATATTGATGTGAGAAGGTACATATTGGAGAAGTGTGTGTTTGGTTAGTCTCTTGGTTTCATGTGTAACATGCAACTAGTTAGAATTCATTAAATTATATGTTTTATCACCTCCCTTAAGATAGTTTTATTTCATTATTCTCACTCCCTTCCTCCCCCCACCTAAATTTTAGGTGTAGTAGTGATCCCAAGTGGTACATTAAGGGAGCTAGCCCTATCTAGAGATTCACCTCATTCTTAGGCTCACCCATAGTCTAAGGTGTTTCAATTATGCCACATGGATGAGGAGAGATAATAAATCTCAAAGGGTGAAAATCCAAGTGATAACAAGTGATAATAATAAAAAATTGAGGGATCCTTTTAACAAATCATCTCACAAATAAAAACCCAAAGGATGCCAAAATAACATTGGCAAGCATAAAAAAGAGAAGGAATGATAAAAAATGGTGATTTTGTGAGGGATGTTGGGTCCTATCCATGGTATTACAAAGAAAATCATAAAATAACGACCCAAGGGGTATAAAAATCAACATAAAATGCAAAGAGATTAGGAATACTTTGGTACATCAAGAAACCAAAAGACCGAAAGGGAGGACTAAAGGTTTGTGAAAAAGAGGAACTTACTCCAGAGGGAGAGACCCATGCTTAAGTAACTAGAAAAAAATGTTAGAAGGATATAAATAGAAAACATGAAAAGAAGTAAATGTTTAGGCAAAGTAATTTTTAAGGAATTTGGAATTGGTGGGCTCTTTGAAAACATGGCCTTCATTAGTTTGAAGATGATAAGTGCTTGGATCAAGAATGTCTTTAAATAAATATGGACCCCACCATTTTTGGTTATATTTACCTTATTTATCATGGGTGTAATCTAATTTAAGGACAAGATCACAAAAATTAAAAGTATAGACTAAAACACATTTATTATGTTGTCAAGTGATGTGAGCCTTGTATTGGTGGTTCTGTTATAATGCAAAAAGATGTTTATTGAGAAGATCAATGGAATGAATGTGAGATCCATGTAATTCTTCATTAGGAATAATGTTGTGAAGAGATATATGTAGAGAGGGAAACTCAAATTCTAATGGAAGTACCAACTTAGAATCATAGACTAATGAAAATGGAGTTTCCCTAGTGGTAGTATGAATGTTAGTTCAATAGGCCCAAAGTGCAGGGTAAAGATGGTTGTGTCAGTTCATACAGATTTTATGAATTATCTTCTAGAGAATTTTGTTGAGAGTTTTATTGCTTTCCTTAGATTTACCATTTCATTACAGATGATAAGGCATATAAAACTTATGATTGTTCTTAAATTTGGTACAAAGTTGTTATCATGTTTATTTTTGAAATTATCACCATTTGTTTCTATGCAAATTTGCTTTCTACATTCAAAGAAGAAATAAGAAACTAAAAGAAATGGTCAAGGCTAGAAGATACCTAATTGTAGTCGTGCACACCGAAATCAGACGTTGGAAGGTTCTCCTCTTTGGCTGTGGAGGAATGACACCTGTGAAGAAAAAGAGACTGAAGCACGAAAAAACATTAGTCAAGGGTATGGTGGGATGTCAGGCAAATGCCCGATCCTGGAAGTATGAAGACTTCCTAGAAGGATATCAACCCACTGATAAAAAAGCAAAATATTAGACTGAAGTAGATGTAATGAAAGATAAAATGATAGAAAATAAATGCGTACCTGATAATGAAGTAAACTATTCTGTGCAGTCGCTAATGTCGGTCTTTGTAGTGCCAACATCGGTCAGGGGAAGGTGCCGACGTCGGTTAAAGTGCCGGCGTCGGTCGGGGTAGTGACCGGCGTCGGTTGGGGCAAGTTTTGGACAGAGTCTGGGTGAGTTGTAGAAGGTTTGGTAGAGTTGGGATAGGGTTTTGGTCAGGGTCAGGACAGGGTCTAGACAGGGTCTAGTCAAGGTAAGGTCGAGTCTGGACAGGGTCTGGGGGTTTTGGTCGAGTCTGGACAGAGTTATAGATTGGGATAGTGGGCAGAGATGTAAAGAAGGGACTCATCTGGGGTGATAGAAATAAAAAACAAATAATAACCAGAAAGAAATAAAAAAAATAGAGGAAATACTTACCTGTTAGAAGACGTGATAAAAGCCATGGTTGAAGTCATCGAAGCGTTGCCGTAAGTTGATCGAAGTGAATGCAGATTGGTCGAATGCTAGAGTTGGTTGATTGCCAGAGCTGATTGGTTGTAAGAGTCTATGAATGTCAGAGTTTGGGATTGATTGGTAGAGATTTCGAATGGTTTTGCTGATGAAGGTGAGGGACGGTTTGGGGGACGGTTTGATAACTGATTGGGAAACCGATTGGGAACCGAATGATAACTGATAACGAGTAATGGCAAGGTGACTGACGTTAGCAGGATTGCCGACATCAGCTGATAAGTGACTGACATCAGTGATGTCAGCCAGGTAATGACCATCATCGGCAGATGCATAATGGGGATAGAGTCTAGCTTTAGCTCTGTGTGCATTTTGACAAGCTGCCAGGGTCAAGGCTAGTGGGAAAAGTGGTCGACAAGGGTTAAATAGGTGAAGAAGAATAAAATGGGGGATGACCAGGGGAGTTGACATGATTTTGGTGTCTACATTTGCCCCTTTTTGTCTTGTTGGTTGTTCTGGACGAACTGCAAGACAAAAATAGGAGTGATTTCCCCAGGTGAGGGAGTGATTGCCCCAGGTGAGGGATAAGGTTGATTTTGTCTTGTTGGTTGTTCGAATGAACTGCAAGACAAAAATAGGTAGCGGATTACCTCGATTATGGATAAGGTATTCCCCCTCAAAGCAAGAGTTGAGGGAAGGGAACCAAAAATTAGGTGCAGATTTGACAAAGAATGGATGAAAAAGGGGTGAGAGTGAATGCTGCAAAAGTTATGATTGCGCGCATACCACTACACGAGAGGGTTAGGTCAAAGTGTCACAGGTCAAGGGTCGAGGAGTGCCAAAATTGAAATAACCAGGCCCCAGCATTTAGTCATCTACTGATCAGGTTATTCAATTAAAGCTAAAGCTCCAAATGGGTCATCGCGTTCTAGGTATCCCAAGCTCAGGAAGTGCTCCTAAAAACATGAAAAAGTCACAAGTAGTGCAGATCAACCAGCTTGCGATCCTATACTTGTGAGGGTCCAAAAAGGTCTGTGCACAATTTTGCTAACCAGTCATGAGGTAGCATACATGCAAAAACAACCAAGGCAACATTATCTTGGAAGTGGTCGAGGTCGGAGGAGATAGGCATGATCTCCAATGGTCAGTGGTCGAGGGGAGGAATGGACGAAAAGATGTGGCTGAGCTAACCCCAAAAGATAGTCGTGTCATCTGAGTGCTGCCTACATAGCCCCTGTGGAAGGGCCTCAGGCCAATGTAGTTCTCCCTAGAAGGGAGGAAGGGTCAAAGGGATGAAATTGGTCATGGTCAAGGGTAGGGTTATGGTTAAAAGAAGGAAAGAAGGTTTGTCCATCAGAGAGATGAACAAATGAGGGTGGTCGAGCTAACCCTAGAAGACAGTCGTGTCATCTGAGTGCTGCCTACATAGCCCCGGTGATAGGGCCTTAGACCAATGTAGTTCAGACAAAGGGTCTGAGTAGTAGACAGGTGGTCAAAATGGTTGATAGATTGGTCTTGGTGATGATGAAATGATGAGGAGAAGAGATGTTGTAGCCTTTTCCATATTGTGTGATGGTGTATTCTGCAACATTGGTCGAGAGGTCTTTCATCCCTAGAAATATTCCATATTCGTGATGGATGTATGCTAAAAATGAATTGAGGTCTATTTATGCTTCAGCAAGTATTGGTTTATGCTGAACATAAATTGCGGCTGGTCGATAGTTTCCATGTGTATTGGTGTCCATAGAAACTAGGGTGAATAGGCTATGGGAGTGGTCTGAAAAGAGAGTTGAGTGGAGTCGATTGACAAGTGATGAAGGTGAATGTGACCAAAGTGCATAAGAAGTGAAAAGCATATTGCTCTTTCATTGACAAGGACCAAAAAGATAGTATAGATAGGGGTGATGAGAACCAAGAGCCCCATTCATGCGTGACGTCATTGACCATAGTTATGTTAGATCAGTAATCGAATCACTTTGACATTAAAGTGAGCTCGAAGTCCCTTGAGCAAGTGATAGGAGGAGGAAAAAGAAAGGTAACCCATTTTAAGAGTAGAGATAACTTTGCCCCTTTTTATAGGAGACCCTGAGACAACTACAAGTCAAGTCCATGACTCATTTTTTTTTTTGGTAGTGTAGACTGATCAATGCGGGAAGTCCACATAAAGATGTCATTTGCTTGTGGTCAGTTATGAAGCTGATCAATGCGGGAAGCTTCTAAAATAGTGCTGTTTATTGCCAGATTAGTCATAGCCATCCTTCGAGGGAGTGGTCTAGATTTTTGTTTAATATAAGGGCTTTTGAATAGCTGTCCTTCGAGGGAGCAGTCTATTAATTACAGCAATGATAGTACAGCTGTCCTTTGAGGGAGCAATCTGCCTTTTGATTAGATATTGATATAGTGACCATGGATAGTGTGACATCTTGATTTGTTTTTATAGAAATGTGAGTCATGGACAAGATTATAGAAGGTCAAGGGCTCCCTTTTATTAGGACAAAGCATCCATACATCATAAAAGGGTTATAGGAATTGTTAAGAGGAATAAGGTTGAAAGAAATTAGGACTAAGAGGATGGGGATTGCTTAAGGGATGAGCTCAAGTTAAGTGTCAAGTGGACGAGTACTCGACTAGCAGTAGAATGGTCGCAAATGCAATGCATTAAGAGGCTCAGGTTCTGGTCGTCCATCAAGAGAAGATAGACGATAAGTCCCTGATCCATACTTGTGCATGATAATAAAAGGTCCAAGCCAATTAAGAGCAAAATTGCCTTGTTTACTTCGCTCCATATTGGTCACGTGTTGATTCTCTTTGAGGATGAGGTCTCTGATGTTGAAATCTCATTCTCGCAGATTTTTGTCGTAGGTGCGCTTGATGCGATGTTGATAGACATGGAGATGATTAAGGGCAACAAGACGGCAATCATCAAGTAACTCAAGTTGAGCTAAGCGATCTTGATGAAAGTCATCATTGGAAAGGATATCATGTAGAGAAATGCAGAGAGATGGGATCTATACTTCGAGAGGTAGGACAGCCTCTGTTCTATACATGAGAGAAAAAGGGGTAGCACCCATAGAGGTTCGGATGCTAGTGCGGTAGGCCCACAAAGTGAAGAGAATGTGAATGTGCCAATCCCTACCTGTGTCGCTGACCACCTTCATGAGAATTTTGGTGAGAATTTTGTTGGAAGCCTCGGCCTACCCATTTGCTTGTGGGTAGTAAGGCGAAGAGAAACTGAGTTTGATGCCGAATGAGTCGCATAGCTTTTGGACAGTCTTATTTTTGAAGGACTTGCCATTATCGGTGATGATTTTATGAAGGACACCGAAATGACAGATGATGTGGGTGTTGATGAAGTCAACGATCTTGTCAGATTTTGTGGAGATGAGAGGAACGGCTTCCACCCACTTGGTGAAATATTCAGTGGCTATGATGATGGATTGATGACAAAGAGACGAATGAGGGTTAATCTCACCGATGAGATCTAAACCGGGCCACTGAGAAAAAGGCTAGAAATCCTGAGTGATTTTTAAGGCGTGACTAGGAAGATGAAGCAAGTTAGAGTGCTGCTGACACTTGATGCAACGCCGAACATAATCACTACAGTCTTGATGAAGGGTAGGCCAATAATAGCCCAGATAAAGGATGCGCTTGGCAACCAAATTCCCACTAAAATGTCTACCACAAATCCCATCGTGGACTTGCTGAATGGCTTGAGATGCTTCAGTGGAGGTGAGATAGCGAAGAAGGAGGCTGTCAAAGCCTCGCTTATAGAGAAGACCCCCTAGCATGGTATAGCGAGCAATACGCTTGATAAAAGCTCATCGTACATTACTAGAGAGGTTGGGAGGAATGACAGAGAAAGATAAGAAGTCTACAAGTTGCTTATACCAAGCATCTCGTGGGCTAGGGTCTATAGTGTTGACATGATGAATGTGAGGAGAGATATATGAAGGCAACGGCACGCGATGCATCGTGACAAAAAGTCTGGATGCAGATGAGGAAGATGGGATATGCGAAGTGAGAGAAGCCATGGTGTTAGCAAACTTATTTGTGGATCGAGGAATAGTCTACAGGAGGTAATGGTCGAAAGATGCAAGGAGAATGTCAGCACGGTTTTTGTACCTTTACAAAATTTCATTTTTACAGAGGTATGAATTGTTGACCTGATTGACGACGAGCTACGAGTCGCTGAAGATGTTGATAGACTTGATGCTGAGAGAGAGGGCGGTCTGAAGTCCCAAAATTAAGGCCTCATATTTGGCCATATTATTGGTACAATCAAAGTCAAGTTTAAAAGATAGAGGCATGGGCTCCCCTTCGAGTGGGATGAGAATGACCCCAACACCCCCACCTAGTTGACATTTGGAGCCATCAAAGAACATAGTCATCTGATAGATGGTGTCGGAGGAGGAAAGCACAGTGATAGATTCATCAAGAAACTCACACTGTGAAGGTTGATTGTCGGGAAGAGGGGCATCTGCTAGTTGATCAGCGATGGTTTTCCCCTTGATAGATTTTTGCTAGATGAATTTGAGGTCGAACTCAGCAAGTAGCATGAGCCACCAAGCCATACATTGATTCTGATATGGCTTGGAGTGCATATATTTGAGAGGGTCAGCGTGGGTGATGACAAAGGTCTTGTGATTAAGAAGATAGTGATGAAGCTTGGTAGCAGCAAAGACTAATGCCAAATAGAGTCTTTCGATATGGGTATACCGAGTTTCATAGTCGACTAGTGTTCAGCTGATATAATAGACTGCTTGCTCACAGTGATGCTCGTCTCGGTGCGCGATAATGGTGCCTAACGAATGATTAGTGGCTGAGATATAAAGGTAGAAGGGTTGGTCATCTTTAGGTGGAATGAGGACTGGTGGAGAGACCAGATAGCTTTTTAGGGCTTCAAAAGCCTCTTGACAGTCCTTATCCCATGTAAAGGAGACATCCTTCTTAAGGAGATGATGAAAAGGTTGGCAGTAGTCAGAAAGCTGTGAGATGAAACGATGAATGGACTGGAGCTTGCCTTGCAAACTGTGAAGCTGCTTGAGATTGGTTGGGGGCGGCATTTCAAGGATAGCGTGAATCTTGGCGGGATCTATCTCGATGCCACGGAAGGAAACGATGAAGCCAAGAAGCTTGCCAGAGAGGACCCCAAAGATACATTTCTTGGGATTAAGATGAACATTGTACTGAAGAAGATGAGAAAAGATGATTTTGAGAATGGTCAGATGGTCACGACGAAGCTTGGACTTGCCGAGTAGGTCATCCACATAGTCCTCCATTATTTTGTGAAGGAGATCATGGAAAATGTAGGTCATGGCATGCTGGTAAGTGGCACCTGCATTTTTCAAGCCGAAAGGCATGACTCAATAGCAAAAAGTCCCCCATGGGGTAATGAAAGTGGTCTTGTGCTGATCTTCCAGAGCAATCAGGATTTGATTGTATCCTAAAAACCCGTCCATGAGAGATAGCATCTCATGGCCGGCCGTAAGATCAACAAGCTGGTCAATGTTAGGAAGAGAAAAGTCATCTTTAGGACAGGCTAGGTTAAGGTCATGATAGTCCGTGCAGATCCGAACCCCCCCAGTTGCCTTGGTGACTGGGACGATGTTAGAGACCCACTATGGATAATCGATGGGTTTGATGAAGGAGATAGAAAGGAGGCATTGAAGCTCCTCTTTGACAAGGAGGGCAATGCGAGGATGCATCTTTCGAAGCTTTTGCCTGATAGGCTTAGCCTCTGGTTTGGTTATAATGTTATGGGTAATGATGGTGGGGTCGATGCCAGGCATATCACTGTAAGTCCAGGCAAAGGCCTTGCTATGGTCGGAGAGGAACTGGGTATAGTCAAGCTGCTCCTAAACATCTAAAGATTGTCCAATCTTTAAGACATAAGGAACATCAGAATAAGGAAGGTTGATGTCAATGGTTGATTCATTTAACATAACCTGGGTCTCAGAAGGGAAGGAGCGCTGGATGAAAGAATCGTTAGTGCCCATGTAATAAAAAATGGCATCGTCGTCAACGCAGTGGACAGTGTGAATGGTTGCCGACTCATCTTCAATCATGCTGGGAAAAATGAGAGGGAGAGACTTGGACACCCCATTGAGCTGATAAGTCAAGGGTTCCAGGCAGATGGTGTTTATGCAAAAAAAACCTAGGAGGGATGGAAATCACTGACTCCTAGGTGAAGGGGGCAGAACAGGCGAGTGTGGAGGAGATTGGTCAATGATTGGTTTGAGACAAAGGTCTATAGGGTCTTGAGTGGGGTCATGATATCCCAGGCCATACCGTTTCTTGGCATTATCATCATTAAGCGGTTGGATAGGCTGATGGGAGCCCTGCTCATAGCGTCTAAAACCAAAACCCTTCCATGCACACCTATAAAGGTAAGTGTGTGCAAAGGTGGGGTTGCCAAGAAAAAAGAAGTCTGATGTGAAAGGTTGAGGTGAAGAAAGAGGATTACCATTAGTAGGAGCTTGATTGAGCCCCCCATAGACGAGGTTGGTTCGAAGGTGAGGAGGACCATAAGGTATGATCATCCCGATCTGATGGTCATAGCTGGGGCTGTGATGAAGGTGTCCATACTCTTGTGGAGTTTGGAACATGTCTAAAGTCAGAAAATGATACTCTCCCAATGAAAGTCTTTGGAAGACGTCTTCCATGGGATCTGTGGTTGTCACTTGAAGGGGAGGTGTAAGGGCGACCGCCTGTTGCAAATTGGTCGAAGCTTCTGTGGATGGAGGCGGTGCCGGGGTTGATGGCTTGATAGGGATAAGGACATCATTTGGATGGTAGGTGGTGTTGTAAGTTTTAAAGGGTGAAGGGTTAGTGGGAATGGTGTGGACTTGCCCGTCATGCTCAAATTTCACACAACGGTGCAGGGTGGAGGGGACACAGGCCATGGCACGGATCTAGGGTCGGCCCAGCAAGATGTTGTATTAAAACTCTCCTTCGATGATGTAGAAGAGCTCCAAGACTGTGTGTGGACCAACGTGAATATGAAGGATGACTGTGCCAATGGTCGTGGCAGTAGTGTCATTAAAAGAGTGCAAGATTGCATCAGTTTTGGAGACACAATTCTTGGGAAGAGCCAACTGATCAAAGGCATGGGTGGAGATGATGTTGATGCTAGTGCCTCTATCGATCATAATGCGTGTTCGATCGATATAGGTAGTGATAAAGAGGGCAGCATCCTGATCTTCCATGTTGGATGTGGGAATCTCAAAATTGCTAAATGTGATGGAGGCAACAGGGGCTAAGGAGTGGACAAGGGCAGCAAGTGGTTGGGGGTCCTCGGGTTAGACCTCCGCTGCCTGTAGGGCTTGGATGAGGGCCTGAAGATGTTGGGGCAAGGTTTGGATGAGGTCATAGAGGGACATCTTCACAGGCATCTGGTGAAGCTGTTTCAACATGGAGTTGTGGATTGGTCCGGAAGAAGAAGAAGAAGAGGAGGGTTGAGGTGCGCCAAGGATAGAAATTTTAGGCTTAGGCAGTTGAGGTGGATTGACAAAAGGGTAGGTCCAAGGAATGGTGGCTTTTTCTTTCTCCTTGTCCTTTTATGACCTGGTGGTGATGTGAATGGCATTGATTTCAAAGATGGGAGGTGAAGGTGATAAAGGGGTTGTAACCGGTTGATGAGATGTTGATGGGTTTGAAGAGGTTGAAGGGTTATGAGCAGGAGTCAGGGGTCAATCGAAAGTGTCCTTAAAGAGAAGAGTGTCTTTCTCCAAATAACGGCGAATGACAGCCTTGAGGGCACAACAAGTCTCGGTGTCGTGTCCTGGCATACGATGATATAAACAAATCTTCGTGTCGTTGAACCAGGAGGGTTTAGACCTGAGAGGTTGGAAGGGCTTGATGGGTGGAAGAGTTATGCTAGAAGTTTGCAAAAGTCGTTGCAAGATTAAAGAGTATGAGCCCACTAAAGGGTCCGTGCTCATCGATGTATGCGATGTCGGTGACTTTTACTTGGGCGATGTTGGAGGGGGTTTTCGTACCACCTTCTGGGTTGATGGTGCGATGATAGGCAGAGATGGTACATTCTTCATGAGAGGTACCGCCCTTTTGGGAGAGGGTAGGCTTGCGGTAGGTAAAGGAAGCAAAGGAGGCAACCGGTTTTGATTAGAGGTCGAATTGGGAAGGACTCTGGTTAGGGTTGAAGGATGAGGGCCCAAAATGGAGGGCAATGGTGATGGAAGAGGAGGCATTTGCCTCTGTGGTTTGGCAATCTTTTGTGATTTAGGTTGAAAACTACTATTGGTTGAAGTTTGGTTTAAGTCCACCTTCACTTGCGGATGAGTGAGGTTGGAGACGGGGTGAACACCAAGTGACTTGATTGGTTTAGACAAGGTAGATGAGGGTTTTGGTTTTGATGAGGTTGATGGAGATGTAGACAGTCTAGAGGCGGAAATCTGATTTTTGTTGATAGTCTTGGGAGGTTCTGCCATGGGAGGATTAGCAGCATGAGATGAGAGGGCACGAGCCCATTGAAGAGCTGTGAGACGGTCCCACAATCCCTAATGCTCCACTTTCCTAGAAGGGAGAAGTTCGAGTCTCTCCACTAGTCGAGAAAATGGCTGAGAAGATGCGAGATGAGGTTTAGGCTCTTGAGAAGATGCCGATGGTTATGGGACTGAAGGTGAGATGGGTGTAGTAGCCTCGAGCCCATGGCATGGTGGAGTTGTGATAGGTTCGTCCTTGGTTGGAGACGAAGGAGAGACAGGTTCTTCCCTGGGTGGAGAAGAAACTGGAGAATGAAACTCCTCAAGCGGGTAAAGGGCAAGAATGATAGTGCCCTCCACTTGCGGTCAAGGAGTAGGAAAGGTTGGGTCCTCCATGGGTAGCAAGAAGGAAGATGGTGAAATCAGCGGTGCTAGTAAGGTCGAGGCGTCCTCCAAAATGAGAGAGGTTGAGGGAGAACTAACTGGAGAAAGAGGTTCGTCCACATGTGATGGACTGATGGATGAACTCACCTCTTGAGGTTGCTTAGAGATGAAGGGCGAGACCGTATTGACTGTTTGAATATTATGTTCATGAGAGTTGTCAATCAAGGTCTAGACGTTGTTTTGGGTTGGTGGATGATTAGGGAATGGTTATTTGAAGATATCGATACCTTGATTAGGAGGGGCATTGGGATTGTCAAGGATGAGGTCACCCTTTTCCAGCATGTCTTGGATTATGTTTTTAAGGGTTTTACAGTTGCCCGTGTCATGACCTTTAACACAGTGGTAGTGGCAGAAGTCATTTTCCCTATACCACATAGGGATGGCACATGAGGGATCAAATTGTGGCAGTGGTCGGATCTGGGGGAGATTGAGGGCCCCTTATTTGATGAGTTTTTCCAGCACAGACGCGTATGATTCTCCAAGTGGAGTAAACTGTCGCTGTATGTATCTCTGCTAAAATTGGCGAGTGGCACTCATAGATGTGGATGGTTCAGGTTGATTAGTTGAAGGTGAAGAAGAAGAAGATCTAACAACCACAGCGTTTGCTGAAGCTTTAGATTTAGGATTGGATGAGGAAGGCTTAGAAGAGGGGTCATTGGTTTTGGAGTTGGGATTCTTGCTCTGCAACTTGACTTTATTCTCCTTGACGGCATGTAACTCAAGTTTACGAGCCATCGTGAAGGCTTCGTCAAAAGTGCGGAAGGTCTGAACCCTCAAAGTGGAATAAATATGTCTAGCGCAGGCTTGAGAGAAAAGTTCAATAAGCTCAGGCTGGGGTAAGGAGAATGAGAGTTGATTGATAAGGCCCCTCCACCGAGCGATGAAATTAGCAATGGATTCATCTTCGAACTGGCGAATAGAATAGAGGTCTGTGATGGAGACCTTCTTGGTGATATTGATAGAGAAATGATCGAGGAAGAGCTGGGCCAGCTAAGTGAACATGAAGATGGAATGGCTGGCAAGGGAGCTGTACCAGTCAAGCGCAGCACCTGAGAGAGACATGGGAAATGTGCATAAAAGCAATGCATCATCGTGGGCGATAAGGTAACAGGCATGTCTGAATGCCTGTAAGTGTTTTTGTGGGTCTTCCTTGCTTTGAAAATGAGAAAACTTAGGAAGTTCCCACTGGCTAGGATATGGTCTGATGGGGATAGAAGGATGGATGGGCTCGTTGCAAATTTGTTCGTACGAAAGAGTGTTGCGTGAGCTGGAAACATAAGTCTCTAGGTTGGACATTTTATCCATCAGCATTTTGATGATATCTACTGATGGATTGGTAGGTGGAGCACCTCCTATATTGTAAGGCACTTGAAAGAGGCTGGTAGAGGTATACGACGTAGTCGATTGTACCAGTAAGGGCGCAATGTACGGATGACTAGTCGTAGGGATAGAAGAGGTGACTAAGGATGGTTGGGTAAAAGGCATGGCTAGGTTTGATGTTGTCATGGGAGGTTGGTTAGAGGTAACATGGGCTAATGGATAGGTAGCCACCCTAGTGTTGATAGGAGCAAGGGTAGGCAGAATAGAGACGACCAGATTCTGAAAGGGGGTAGAAAGTGGTTGAGTGGGCTGAGATTGATAGGGGGCCGAAACCCCAGTGGAAGTGGGCCCAGTGATGGAGGGAGAGGCCACACTTGGATGGTTGGTAAAAGGTTGGTCATTGGTTGAGGCAACAGCCTGGGTGTCTAAGGGTTGGACTACGGATGCCGTTGATATGGCCGCAGTCTCGAGAAAAGAGGTCAGCATTCCATAAATTGGATTGCCCAAGGGGTCTCGCGTTCAGCTATTCACGAGATAGTGTTGCAAGGCTTTTACGTTGAGGTCCAAGAATCATGCGAAATCTTGGTCCCCTTCTGGGACAATAGGCGTTTGGGTCAGAGATGGTCTAGTAGGAGTTCTTTCAGTTTTCGAGTTGAACTCCATTATAGGGCTGGTTATAGGTGGGGTAGACGGAAGAGGATGATGCCTCGCGTGATCGACTAGAGCTTTGGCTTGGCTACGAGTCAAAACCATTCAAGGTAAGGAAGAACATCCTCACAAGCTCAAACAAGCAGATAAGAACTAAAAAAGATGAAGACACAAGCAGATCCTAAAACCCTAGAAGTAAATTATTAGGATTATAGTGGCTTATGCCTTAGAATGTGTGTAGAGGAAATATTGGCTTTTGAGTTGGGTCCTAGAAGAAGTAGTCTATGGATGGTTTCAGGTTTTTTTATGGTGCTCAAGAATCTGTATTAGCTTTTGTACAGGCCTGGTGCTAAGGAGCAAGCTCCCCTCACTTCACGATTCCAGTGGTTAGCTAGTTTCGCTTAGCCAAAATATACTTCCACTATAGTTTAGACTCTGCGAGAGAACAGAGTTGGCTTTCCCCTTGGTGATGAAATCCATGTAAGATCACCGGGACGGGTAAGGTATCCACTGGGGGATAAAATCCCAATCAGGCCTTGTCTTAGGTAAGTTAAAATGTTTGTTTTGTGCAAGTGGTTTGGTCATGTAACATCAAGTGATCTAGATTAATTCAATATGCGGTTTAATTACTATGTGTGGTCTAAGAGATGCAGGCAAACAGAAATGAATGCAAAGTGTTTTAATGCCCAAGTTGAAATGTTTGTTCATATGAAGATGAATGGAGAAAGAGTCGAAGAATATGAGTTTTAGCTAGTCTAGAAGTGTAAGAAAGAAAGAAAAAGTTCTTTTTAGTCCTGCTTATGATGTCGTTTAAGAAGAGACGAAAGGAGGCGAAAAGGAAGAAACCTAATGCACCTATATGAACAAAAGAAAGAAAGAACCCAAGAAAGGCCCTAGGGTCCCACCGGGCGTGCCAAAATGTTTCTATGCAAATTTGCTTTCTACATTCAAAGAAGAAATAAGAAACTAAAAGAAATGGTCAAGGCTAGAAGATACCTGATTGTAGTCGTGCACACTGAAATTAGACGTTGGAAGGTTCTCCTCTTTGGCTATGGAGGAATGACACCTACGAAGAAAAAGAGACTGAAGCATGGAAAAATGTTAGTCAAGGGTATGGTGGGCTGTCAGGCGAATGCTCGATCCCAGAAGTATAAAGACTTCCTAGAAGGATATCAACCCACTGATAAAAAAGCAAAATATTGGACTGAAGTAGATGTAATGAAAGATAAAATGACAGAAATAAAAGACAAAAAATAAATGCGTACCTGATAATGAATTAAACTATTTTGTGCAGTCGCCGATGTCGGTCTCTGTAGTGACGGCGTCGGTCAGGGGAAGGTGCCGACGTCGGTTAAAGTGCCGGCGTCGGTCGGGGCAAGTTATGGACAGAGTCTGGGTGAGTTGCAGAAGGTTTGGTAGAGTTGGGATAGGGTTTTGGTCAGGGTCAGGACAGGGTCTAGTCAAGGTAAGGTCGAGTCTGGATAGGGTTTGGGGGTTTTGGTCGAGTCTGGACAGAGTTATAGATTGGGATAGTGGGCAGAGATGTAAAGCAGGGACTCATCTGGGGTGATAGAAATAACAAACAAATAATAACCAGAAAGAAATAAAAACAAATAGAGGAAATACTTACCTATCAGAAGACATGATAAAATCCATGGTTGAAGTCGTCGAAGCGTTGCCGTAAGTTGATCAAAGTGAATGCAGATTGGTCGAATGCTGGAGTTGGTTGATCACCAGAGCTGATTGGTTGCAAGAGTCTGTGAATGTCAGAGTTCGGGATCGATTGGCAGAGATTTCGAATGGTTTTGCTGATGAAGGTGAGGGACGGTTCGGGGGACAGTTTGATAACCGATCGGGAAATCGATTGGGAATCGAATGATAACTGATAACAGGTAACGACAAGGTGACCGATGTCAGGAAGATTGCTGATGTCAGCCGATAAGTGACCGACATCAGTGACGTCAGCTGGGTAACGACCATCGTCGGCAGATGCATAATGGGGATAGAGTCTAGCTTTAGCTCTGTGCGCATTTTGACAAGCTGCCAGGGTCAAGGCTAGTGGGAAAAGTGGTCGACAAGGGTTAAATTGGCAAAGAAGAATAAAACAGGGGATGACCAAGGGAGTTGACATGATTTCGGTGTCTACACCATTATCTAAAATTATGGTATGGGGAATAATGAAGTGGAAAATAATTTGGTTAAGAATGAACTTGGAAATGGTAAGACTGGTAACATTACCTAGGGGCATGACTTCTACCCACTTGTTAAATTACTCTATAATGGTGATGATAAATATGTGCCCATATTTGGAATGAGGAAGTTTACCAATGAGATTAAATCCACATGTGGAAAATGGCCAAGGAGATTTTATAGTTTAAATCATAGTATAAGGTGAATGGATAAGATCATTATGAAGCTAACAAGGATTGCACTTTTTAACATATTTTATTGCATCCTTTTCAATATTAGGCCAAAAATAACCCATATGTAGGCATTTGTGTACTATAGAATGTTTGCTATAGTGACCACCATAAACACCCCCATGTACTTACTCAAGTAGAGGAGAAATCTCATCTTGCATAACACAATGAAGTAAGGTACCTTATGCATTATGATAATAATGGATTTTATGTCAAAATACATATTTTAAATATTGTTTATGAATTCATGTATTTTCATGAGAATCTAGACTAGGAGGATAGGTTTGATGTTATAAGTATTGAATGATATATTGATACCAAGGGATTTATCAAATAGTCATAGACTCGATGTGATAGATAAGTGAACTAGGTGGCTGGATAAATGATGGATATTTTTTGATTTGAATAATAAAGGAAGGATTGGTAAGAACTTGATGAGGATGAAAGAGAGAAGCTAAAGAGGCAAGAGAATAAGAAATGGAATTTTAGTCTTGAGGAATAGGCTCGATAGTGAAAGAGATAAAATCCTTAGTAAGAGTGGTTGTAATGTGATAATAGGTAATAAGGTTCTCACTTTTACATTTATAACCACCATTAACTTGATGAAAAATGAGCTAAGAATCTCTTAAAGCATGAAGATATTGGATTTCAAGATCAAGAGAAACTCTCATGCCTAAGATAAGAGCTTCATATTTGACCATATTATTGGTGACATCATAGGTGAAGAAAAAAGCTAAAGGAATGATTTTACCAAGAGGACTAGTGAGAATGCATCCCACCCTGTCTCTTTGAAGGAATTTAACACCATCAAAGTGGAAGGTCTAAATATCCTAATGCATGTCAATATTAATTTCAAGGAGCTCCTTGATAACTACCTTTGATTTAGTAGTACTAGAGGGAGGGGAAGATTCTTTGAGATGTCATGTCCCCTTTTTTAGTGGACATCGACAGATTTGATGATTAGCCTATTATGTGACCTTCGTAGGCTGATAGGATAAATAGAGGGTCATAATGGAGCTTGGCTTGGCTTTGATTTGCAAAATTTCTATAGTTGATTTTCATTCAAGGTTTTTCAAACATAATTGGCTTGAGCTCCTATTATTTAGGGATATTTGACATGCAGCAGAGTGCCCTTGTTTTGGTATGGTCATGTGCAGAATCACTCCCTGATTCTCCAGCTTTAGTTGGTTTGAGGATCAAACATGTATTGAGGGAAATATTAATATTTTATTGATTTAATCAAATATTAATTTAGCCTATTTTTAACTAGAAACCCTAATTCTAATTTAAGAAAACCATAATTAGGGCAAGCACATCTTTTTGAGTGTATAAGAATTTCTCATGGAGGCCATTATTGATGATGATTGATTATTGATATTGATTCTTGTTAAGAAATTCTTCTGTGAAGACTGAGCCAAGGGTTCTAGGATTCCATTTGCATTGAAGAATGTCAACACTTCATTGTGTGTGATTCATAGGTTGTGAGAGATCAGCCGATCTATTGCCAAATTGAGAGATAAATTCATATAGAAGTCATCACAAGTGTTTACAAGTTTGAGAGATAACTTCATATAGAAGCTATCACAAGGGTTTACAGGTATTTCTTTATTTTGGGTTTTGATTCAAGAATTATCTAGATATAGATCTTTTGTATTAGCCCATAGTTCTTCAGTTCAGGATCAAGCATACAGGTTGTGCTATATTGGCAGCCATACAAAGTCTGTACAGATCCATGAAAATCCATACGCATCAATAGAAAGATCAGACACCAACATCAGTAGGAAGAGACCTATAGAGACCAACATCGGCAGACATCTCATCGATGTCGGTAGGTTAACGACTCCAGTTGACTGACGACGGTAGTATAATCGACGTCGGCGACTATTTTTTTGACACAAAAGGCTAAGACGTACCAGATCCAGATTTCTTTCCCAGTTTTCAAAATATTTAGGCTATTAAGGTCGTACTTTCAATATTCTTTGTATACTTGACAGAGGACCTCTATTGTAAGCATATGAGCAAATAAATAAGAGATTATACTGTGATTTATTTATCTATTTGAAGATATTTTGTAGAAATATAGATAAGCAATTCAGAGCTTTTGTCTTGCTATATTCCCTATTGGACAGGGGATATTATAGTGGTATTAGAGCTTTTTGTTCAGAAAAGGAGACCCTAAGAAAGGGACATCACAGTGGTATCAGAGCTTTTTATTCAAAAAAGGAGACCCTAAGAAAGGGATATCACAGTGGTATCAGAGCTAATGTCCTGCCATCCTGTTGGGTAGTTTGGGTAGATTAAATCAGTGAAGTATCCATGATGTCTTCAAGTACTCAGAAATAGTGGGACAAGGATATGAAGAAGTTGAAACAAAGTTTGAATATGTTGGCTGAAACCCAGAGGAGGATGAATGAAATTCTTTTAGATCCTACATTTGAAGACAAATTAGTATGGTCTATGGCATCCATTCATAAAAGGTCCACATCACAAAACAAAAAGAAGGAGAAACAAGAGGTCTCTACAAGGGTTGAGGGCAGCCCTACACCAGTTGTTAGACATGTTGATTTGACTCAAGAGGATATGAGGGAATCCACGGGGAATGAGTTGTCTATATCATCTTTGCAAGAAGTTTCACTTGAGACTTCAACATTGGAGACCAGCATAGAGCATGCTAATGATATGGATAATAAGAGTATGGATTCTTTGCATGATCCTATTGCTCCTTCATCTTCACATCAAGAACATCAAACTTGGATAGATATGGAAAGGACCCAAAATTTATGTGATATGTGGTCACAAAATGCCAAGGAGGCTAGATTAGTGGCCGCCAATGCAAGACAACATCTTCAAGCCATTAAAGGAAAGGTCAATCTCTCCAACAAGGAGAGATAGAAAGGAGTCACAATAGGTTCTTCTTGTGATGACTTACAGCGAGATCTATAGGAGTCACAGTTTTAGTCAGAGGAGGTGACCGTAGAGTTGGATCATTTGTGGTCTTCACCAGCCCCAGACCTAGTTCATTTATATAGTGAGGTGGTTGGTGGTGAGTACATTCCTATAGTTGTTGCTAAGGAACATATTATTGGGGCTGACACACATGTGTAGGATTTGGGAGTACCCAGTCTTGATGAGTTTGGGATACCAGTGGAGTCGAGTTTCCAGATTGATTCTTCTCACACAGATGACAGTGTGGTATAGTTGATTGTGCCACCTTTACAGGGAGATCAGTTGTGGTGTGTGGGGGAGTATGTTGATACTTCCTCATATAATTTTTACTACACTGAATCATTCATGGATTATTTGTTGGATAGTGCAGGTGTTCATTTGGACTCGCATAAAGTGACAGAAGGTGTTCTCATCCGAGGTACTAGTGTTATAAGCAGATTGGGTGGGGAGATTATAGTGATCCTTTCTACTATGCTACCTCATAGGGATGTTGAGGTGGGATTTGTTGAGTAGATTACACAAGGTCTTATCCAGCCTACAACCACTTAGAGTTATAGATTGGAGCCATCTACTGATTCCCAGTTCAGTGATGATGAGCCTGTAGCAGAGTTTGGGGGTTCCTACCGGCATTATACAGTGAGATATGCTCATTATTTTTCTTTTGACCCAGAGTTAGATGATTTGATTTCATGCAGGTGTGGATCAGATCCAGTTTCTTACCATCCATTATGGGATGGATTGGCACCATCTTTTGTAGATGGCATATGTAGTTGCAAGTTACACAGTCTGTAGTATCGACACATCCAGGGCAGCTATGATTTTAGAGATTGGTTGAGTCACATTCACCAATATGATTGTGGATTCCTCTTGGTTATATTTTAGAGGATATTTTAGGAGCTTGCATTGATTGTCATCAGTGTAGATCATGACTACATTTGGGATCTAGGTAGATCGAGTGGTTCATTGTTCTAAGATTGCTTGGGGACAAGCAATTTTAGGAGGGGTGGATTGTCATGTCCCCTTTTTTAGTGGACATCGACAGATTTGATGATTAGCCTATTATGCGACCTTTGTAGGCTGATAGGATGGATAGAGGGTCATAATGGAGCTTGGCTTGGCTTTGATTTGCAAAATTTCTATAGTTAGTTTTCATTCAGGGTTTTTCAAACACAATTGGCCTGAGCTCCTATTATTTAGGGATATTTGACATGCAGTAGAGCGCCCTTGTTTTGGTATGGTCATGTGTAGAATCACTCCCTGATTCTCCAGCTTCAGTCAGTTTGAGGATCGGACATGTATTGAGGGAGATATTAATATTTGATTGATTTAATCAAATATTAATTATTTAGCCTATTTTTAATTAGAAACCCTAATTCTAATTTAAGAAAACCCTAATTAGGGAAAGCACATCTTTTTGAGGGTATAAGGGTTTCTCATGGAGGCCATTATTGATGATGATTGATTATTGATATTGATTCTTGTTAAGAAATTCTTTTGTGAAGACTGAGCGAAGGGTTCCAAGATTCCATTTGCATTGAAGAATGTCAACTCTTCATTGTGTGCGATTCAGAGGTTGTGAGAGATCAACCAATCTATTACCAAATTGAGAGATAACCTCATATAGAAGTTATCATAGGTATTTACAAGTTTGAGAGATAACCTCATACAAAAGCTATCACAAGGATTTATAGGTATTTCTTTATTTTGGGTTTTGATTCAAGAATTATCCAGATATAGATCTTTTGTATTAGCCCATAGTTCTTTAGTTCAGGATCAATCATACAGGTTGTGTTATATTGGCAGCCGTACGAAGTCTGTATAGATCCATGAAAATCCATATGCATCAACTGAAACATCAGACACTGACATCGACAGGAAGAGACCTATAGAGACCGACATCGGTAGACATCTCACCGACATCAGTAGGTTAACAACTCCAGTCAACCGACGACAGTAGTATAACCGACATTGGTGACTGTGTTTTTGACACAATAGGCTGAGACATACCAAATCCAGATTTCTTTCCTAGTTTGCAGAATATTTAGGCTATTAAGGCTGTACTTTCAATATTCTTTGTATACTTGATAAAGGACCTCTATTGTAAGCATATGAGCAAATAAATAAGAGATTATACTGTGATTTATTTATCTATTTGAAGATATTTTGTAGAAATATAGATAATCAATTCAGAGCTTTTGTCTTGCTATATTCCCTATTGGACAGGGGATATTACAGTGGTATCAGAGCTTTTTGTTTAGAAAAGGAGACCCTAAGAAAGGGACATCACAATGGTATCAGAGCTTTTTGTTCAGAAAAGGAGACCCTAAGAAAGGGATATCACATAAGATTATTGGCTTCAAGATCATTAGTAAAGCTATGAAAGTATTATTTAAGGATATATCTTGATTAAGACTTTCAATGAAAATGATATTGTCATTAGTAATATCATCTTGAAGCAAAGAAGTGGTCAGAATAGGAGCTGCAAAAATTTAGTTAGCTATGACTTTCCCTTCAATAGTTTTTTGTGTGATGATGTGGAGATCAAATTCCATAAGTAAGACCATCTATTTGCCAAATATATCTCTAAGAAGAAAGGATTTGGATAAGAAATAATGAAGGGGTTTGGAATGATGATGACATAATTAGTTTGGTATAGCATATAATGATGAAGCTTTTCAACTAAAAAATAGATAGTGAGGCAATCACACTCAACTTTGGTATAACATGTTTCATAATCAAGAAGGCATTGGCTAATGTTACAAATATCATACTCTTTTCCTATGTCATCCTACTGGGAAAGCATTACCCCAACTAAAATAGGTGTGGAATAAGTATTTAAAATTAATGGTTTATCATTGGAAGGTGGAAAAAGTGTATTTGGATGAAGTAATGACTCTTTCATTTTATCGAAGGGTTTGAAGAATGAAGTAGGGTCTTTAGTCCCACCATATTTGATAGTTGGAGTTATGTTACCAATATCAATGGATAAAATGAAGGGAGATAAAGGATAATTTTGAATGGTTTGAAGCATATTGTTGTTTATTTTGGGTTGAGGAATAATATTTACAGAGGCATCCCTAAGAGGTGGAGTAATATAAATAGAATTAGCTCAAGGATGAATAGTTGGAGGTTGATTATTCATATTGATTAAATGTTGTTGAAGTTACATTATTTGATTGGTATTAGAGTTTCTCATGAGGTTCATTTGTTAAATGACTTGAGCTAAGATTTGGGTTGTATCGAGAGGTGAATTAGTGTTGGTTGGAGCACTCCCCAAATTAGTGTTAGGGGGAGGATTATGAGGAGGGATATTAATGGGATTGTTAAATAGATCTATAGCAATCACTCCCACATAAGTTTGGAGAGATTGATAAGTGTCTTGATAAGTATGGAAAGGATTGGATCCATCTAATTCATCTTGATGTGTTATTTTCACCATGTTATAGTTCATAGATGAAGGAGGAGAAGAGGTGTCCCAAGAGTGATGGTTCTCTTGGGAGGAAAAGAGAGGAAGGAATGAAAATCCCCTATAGTATCTAAATAGAATTAGGTTGTCCAAAAATATTCTAATAGGAGACCTCATTCTGACTTAAGATAGATGAATAAGATGAAAAACTAGAGAAATGGGAAATTATATTGAAAAATAGGAAAAGTAGGAAATAGAACTATAATAAGTTTTGAAATATTGATAATAAGTTTTGAAATGAAATAAGATAATTTGTAGTTAATCTGAGCAAGTGCAAAAAATAAACAAACAATCAACTAAATTGATGCTGGTTAATCGAATTGATGCACATAAATCAAAATATTACACTAATTCTAGCTAATTAAAGAAACTTTGAAAGTAAAGGTAGCTACTTGGTTAACTAGAATGTTTGATTATATTATTAATAATGATTTTAAATGTAATGTGAGATTGGTTATAAGCAAGGTACTAAATAGAAATTTATGGATAGTTTCAGGTAAATTTAAGATGAATGGGGCTATAGTGGTAATGATACAAGCTTGGTATTTGGGCCTACACCCTCACTTCACATATCACAAAAATAAGGGTAATGTGTTCTTAGCTAAAATATATTATTAATCATGCTTTGCACTTGACTAGAGAATCAAGTCAGCTTCCCCCTTGGTGATGAAATCCAAGTAGGTTGGCTTGGGTAGTTATATGTTTAAATTCTTATTGATGTTTATGTGATTTGTCCATGTGTTTAAAATTTTATAAATAGTGTAACTAAGTGATTAATTGAAAATCCCCTAATTATATTATGTGAACTATTCTAAGCATGTAAATAACTTAAAAGAAAAATGTGATTAACATATATGGTTAATTCCAACTTTGAAACAAGGTATAGTTGAGAAACTATATAGAAAATCATATAAAATAGGGTAAATAGGGTTGAACCTATAATATGGAAGCCAAGTCTGAAAGTAAACTAGGTTGATCAAGTTAACCTAGTTATTTTAAAGAATACAAAACAAAGAACTAGGTCCAGAGGGTCAACCTAATTGATTATGTAGAGGTAGTTTTAAATAATGTAAACTACAAAAGGAAAATATATAAATATAAATATAAATATAAATATAAAGAGAATTATAAACTGACCTAAATTATTTAGAGATTAAAAGGTGAAGATTTTTTTATCAAGAACCTTTGAGAAAATTGTTAAAAACTAGCAAATAAGGTCGAGCTAGTCAATCAAATAATACAAGAACCTACTAAAAAAGTGATGAAAACACACTAGGTTAACCTAATAGGTTAGACATAAATTATAAAAACCTATAAAAATTTACATTAGGTCAAGATAGTTGATCCAATTGTTTGAACATAATTTTTTAATTTCTAAAACTTGTACTAGTTCGAATTGATTGACCCAGTTACCTGTTCCTGCAAACCTGTGCACATAGATAAATAACTAGGTCAATAAGGTCAATCCAACATGGTAAATATATGATATAAATGGTGATGAATAAAAATTAAATAAATCATGTAAGGGTTTGATTCATGTTAGGTTTAACAAAATGTATGCAATAAAAAATGCATCATGTCCATAAATCAATCCTAGATCGAATAGAATATATCACACCTACACTTTCAATTGGGGGAAATACAATTGTTAAGTAGTAGCATGACCAATGTGAGAATATAATAGACCCAATTAGGGGATCACTTGTCACAACACACCATGTGAGGTAGGGTTCCAAAGCCTATAGTCTAACACAATCACACAACAACCCTAAAATAGTCTTATGATTTAATATTTCACTAATCTAATAACAAGAAAAGTAAATCTAATTTAGTGCACACCAAATATTGTGACACAAAGTGGGGGTTAGTAAAGAAAATAAATCGCAATAGTATAGGGAACTTTAAATAGATTAAGTATGACTAACACCCTAATACATGGAATATGAAGAGTAATATTATTTGAGCCAACACTTATGCTATTTCTATCTACTAAAAGAGAGGAGAATAAAGTTAGAATATACTAACTTGAATGTGAACCCATCAAGACTCAATCTCTCCCTTATAAAAAGGG
The DNA here is from genome assembly GCA_037957365.1 of Torreya grandis. Lineage (NCBI taxonomy): Eukaryota > Viridiplantae > Streptophyta > Pinopsida > Cupressales > Taxaceae > Torreya > Torreya grandis. The sequence goes on from JARHVA010000187.1 coordinate 1,998,409, forward strand.
GATTAATAAGAGGTTATGGTTTATAAGGATCACTTTGTTAGGCTAAAGCATCCAAGGCCTATCCACAAGACTAGATTCTCCAAAATAAGAAACCTAATCTAAGTCTCCTTAAGTAGGATGGTAGAAGAGCAGATTTTGAAGAAGCATGAGTGAATAATAACTCTTTATTGCATATTATTAATATTGAATAAAATGACCTTATATTTATAGGAATATCTTACCCTAAAATAATTTGGGAATGTTAGCTATGCTAGGTCGACCCTATCGACCTAGCACGTTTTCAGGCTAACTCACTAGGTATATGTTAGGTTGACCTGGAGGCTAAAAAACCAAAAGAGAGAAAAGGTACACAAACTATAATAGGTAAACCATGTCAACTTAGTATGATAAATAGGTCAAAAGGGTGACAAGTAAGGAAATAAAGGATAAAAAATGAAAAATACTAGAAGATTGTGCAAGGGAGGAGAAACGACTTAGGGAAAGGTTTTAGGAGCTAGTTGGATTGGTAATAATATGGTAAAAATGGACAACAATCTTTCAAAGCACTAAAGGTATACCCACCCCTTTCTCAGTGCACCCCTTGAGGCATGCACTCAGAAAGATTGAGATTTTATGGGTTATTATAAGATTTAAAGCATCAATTATTAATAAAAATGTGAAAATATTATGGGTATACATATTTGACCCTATATTATTTATATCATTTCCTATTTCCTTATTTTCTCATCTATCTTTCTTTATTTTCATTATGGACTTTCTACTTGATGATAATACTAAGTTTCAGTCAACAAACATGATGAATTTTACCAACCCTCATAGGGTCTCCCATAGACCGAGTAGGGCTCCTCTCTTGGATGCTAGTGATGTTCATACTGTCACTCACATGATGAACTATGGGACCCCTCCTAATACCTCTTCACAATGTAATTATCTCTTCTCATTTGAATACCAACCTGAATTAGATTATACCCCCAAAATGCTCTTTTTTATCCCTAAATTTCCTTAACATTGAGGGAAATATCCTTCTACCATTTACAATATTATGATTAGTGGTCAATATAAAGGGTCTCATTCACCTACTCCTACATTCTCAACTAGATTTGGGGGTACCACTTTCTTTGATTCTAAGCCTCTTTGAGTATGACCCTTTCTCATACCATGCTTCTTCTCTAACTTCTTCCACCTACATGCCTAACATATCCACTAACATGGTAAGTTCTACATCTAGTGGGACTCTCATAATATCCATTACCCTTAATCCTTCCACTAGTGCATCATTTGTTACCCAAAGTAATCATGACACTAGTGTTTCTTCTTCTCAACCATTCACTAGTCCATCTTTTTAGACATACGCAAATTTTTCCACTAGTGCCTCACATTCTCATATTTCCTCCCAATCCCTTCTCAACACCAACAGTAGTACCCAAGCCACTGACACCACCTTTAATTCTTTTAATAGTTCTAATAAAACACATCAACTATTATTTCAAACACTCAATCAAATGAATACATTTCAAGATCATAACATAAATCAAATGATGAGAATGCAAAACAACTTTATTCATCTTCAATCTCATCCTTAATCAATGGATTAGGGAACATATAACCAAAATGTTCCCCCTCCTCCTCTTTGATATTCTCAAGGAAATCTCATTCATCAACCTTGTTTGGTCAACAAAACCTTTAAGATTCTCCAAAATGAACATATCACTATTCAAATTTCTAACATTGATATAGGATGTATCACACCTACAATTTTTTATAATGGATCAACTGATCCCACCCTTCATCTTAAGATATTTGGAAATATTTATAAGGATTGGGTCAAATTAAACACCTTTGATTCTATCAAACTCTTAGCTAAAACTCTCATAGGTGATGCCTTGGATTGGTACAACCAATATAAAACTCATTCCATTACTAGTTTAGAGGATTTAGTGAATGATTTATTTCAAGAATTCCAAACTAGTGATATTCCCAAAAACACTTTGGCCCACTTCATAAATTACCAAAAAATTGAAAATGATACTAATCAAGACTTTTTTAAAAGGTTGAAAACTTTGTCAAACAAATGTGAACATAACATGGCCAATGAAAATCTTTTCCATCTCTTTACCAATACCCTTTTTCCTAAACTTTAATATCAAGTTTGCACTCTCTTTCCACATACATCTGAGGAGGCTATTGACCAAGCTAGGACAAGATTTTCTTATGTGTCAATTCAGTCCACCTCAACCTTCTATGATTCCTCATCTCTTACTTAAGAATAAAAATTGCAATTTTACCAATGATAGTGTTACAAAATATTATGACACCATTCACAATGTTTAAGCTATCATTCCTACCCTTTCATAAAAACCAGATCTTCTTTCCCAATAATATACCAATCCTTACTTATCTTCACCAAATAACATTAATGTTCATAGACCTCTATCCTCAGTTGAATTACTTAAGCATCTACCTAGGAATCTTCCACAAGAACTTGACCCTACCCATCCTATGAAATCCTAGTATGATCCTAACAAATTTGGTTGGTTTCATGTAAGTTGGGGTCATTCTCATGAGAACTATAGACAAATTCATAATTTAACTATTGACTTTCTTATGGGTCCTAATTTTTATCATGATTCTATCATTCAAAAGTGTCAAAAATCTTATGAAATTTCTTTTAGGGATTATAAATCACATGATTAATCTCAAGCCTTGAACCAAGCCAATGATCATTTGGCTATCTATAAAGACCCTCTTCCTAATCATCATCCTATCCAAGATAATCAAGACAAAACCACCCCTTCCACCGATAATGTATAAATTCTTTTTTAACCCACTTTTGAAGATAATGTGGTTAACATGACTAATATGTGAAGGGAGGTTACATTTATTGATTCCAAACCTATCTACACTCCTCTTTCATCTAGAACATATCGTGTTATCCATGATTCTTCTCCAACTCATTTAAATGAGTTGGAACAAGATGATCTTATAACTTTTGATGATCCAAATTCTAATTCTCCCTTGGATAGCACTTCCTATTATATTTCTACCACTCTTACATCATTTTATAACAATAATGATACTCAAATTAATACTAACACTTCTACCAATTCTCAAAATCAACTTGAAACAACTATTTTATCATCACAACATAATTTACAACCTTGTTTTAAACCAAATTCTTATTCTTATGAAAATAAATTCCAATGCACTTCAACTCCTCCTTTAGAGGACCTCCTTAAGCATTATGCACATATATCTAACAATCTTCTTATGGGTTATGATGAGTGGGATCCCATCATGGAACTCACTCATCTACCATCCTAGATTCTGCTCCTTGAGCTTATGAGGACTTATCCATGTCATAGAAACCATATTATGAGAATATTTTTTGAAATTAATGTCCCTCATCCTCCCTTATTAGGATGGGAAGCAACCTTATCTAGATCCCAAGATAGTATAATACAACAATGTGAAGAGATGTCTATCAACATTGATGAAACTATAGACACTTCTCTTTCCTTAAAGTTTCCTATATCTTCTATAATTCCTAATGATATTATAATTTGTTTAGATGATCATAACTCATTTATTAGTGTCAAAATAGGAAATATACAAGATATGTATGCATTTATTGATGAGGGTTCCAGCACCTATGTTACCTCTCTTGACTTTATTAAGACCCTTGGATATTAAAAATGTAATCTCAATTTTACATGTAACACTTACAAAATATATGATATAATAAAAATGCCTCCTCTAGGTTGTGTGTGGATTCCCATTACCATCCCACCTATCACCATTCATGTGAAGGTGATAAACTTTAACTTTCCCCTTTTTTATAACATCTTGCTTAGTAGGCTATGGACTCACTATATGAGATCTATTACTTATTTTTCCTACCAATGCATTAAATTCCCTCATAATAGAGACATTTATATAATTAAAGGTGACACTAAACCTTGGAATTTTTAATAATAGTAAGACCATGGTGTCTTCAATATTCCTACTTTTGAACCTTTGCTTAATTTTCTATTATGTGAGTCTCAGCATCTTATCTTTCCCATTAATTCAACTTGAGGTTAAAATGGACATACCAAACTCATTGATAACATTATTCCTAACCTCTTAGATTATAATTATGATGAGCCTGATGATATTAACCTAAATATCTCTCACCTCACCTCATCTTTTAGTTTCTTACTTCCTTACAGCCTCATTCTTGTAATCTGCCTTGTGATGATATTCCCATAGTCTTGACCAAGAATCAACATTATATTCACCACACTTCCTTGGATGACAAGGTCATCCCTACTTGTGTCATTGATATTCACACCTTGGATTAAAATGATGGTTATTCCTTAGATGATCCATTTTTAGGTGATTTTATCCAGGCTTGTGATGCCAAAATTATCCATTACCATTCTTTACTAGAGTCTTTTCATATATATTCCAATTTTCCCCTGATTATATTTCCTAATTTTAATATTTTTCCTTTGTATCATAGTATATATATGGTAAAAAAACCATAATTTATGAGGATCCTTATAGGAGTATGCTCATGGATCATGTTATGACTAGGCCTTACCATTTTGATAGGTACCCTGATCACCATAGTTGGTTTACTCCTAATATTAGGGTAACCCTCCTTAGACCTTATATATATATTGATCCTCCCTTAGTAGATCCTTTATCATAGCCCATTCCCACTCCAATTATAGTTGAGACCATTCTTTCTCCTTCTATATTTGAAACTATTTTGACTCCTACTGTTGTTGAGCCTACCCCTGCTTCTCATCCCATTGTTCCTTTTATGGAGCCTAGTTCCATTCATCCTCCATCACCACCTTCCTTTAGTGATGGTTTAATTCCATTACCCCAGATGGATCTATTTTCCACCAAATGGGTTAACAAGTCTTCTATGGCTTCTTCAACTCCTATTACACCTCCTTCTATGAGTGCTTCTCTTAAGACCACTCATAAGTATATCTATTGATTTCATGGGACAAAGAATCATTCTTATACCCATTTTCAAAAGTTTTAATAATATATTTATACTTTACATCCTTCCTCTCTTTCCTCAGACAAATCCATACATCCCTCTAAGGTTATACATAAATACATACCTAAGTATGGTAAGGTGTATTGTCTATGGTAACAATGTGGCACTCATCAAACTAATCACTGTTGTATCCTTCAATAACACCATAAGGATCACCTTATATCTATTTTTATACTTTATTCCATTTATCCCATAGGTCATGCCCATAATAAGGCTTCTCCTTCTTCTCCTATGGTTCCACCTCTAGTGGTTCCATCCCCTCCTATGGTCGCTTCATCACCTTTTATGCCTCCACCCATGATTACTTCACCTATAGACCTTCCCTCACCTGTGGACCCTTCTACATCTATGAGTAATTTATACATGGATCCTTCTCCACCAATGATTCCTACATATCTCATAGAGCCCACTCCCATGCATAATATTGAACATCCCTTTCCTATTTTCCCTATTTAGAATGATCCATCAAATATTCCCACTTTTTAAATTAAGGATATTAGAAGAGAATAATTTTCCCAATTTTCATTGAAGATTGATGAGACATTAGCTATAGTTTATATCTAGCTTCATAGAGATTTATATGATTTTTTGGATAATGTGTATGGGAAGATTTATTATTAATTATGAGAAAATGCATGGTGACTTTAAATTTACATTTTTATTGGACCTATGTTCTATATTTATTTTTATCTATCTCTTATATAATTTGACACTATGTCAAATTCATATTTTTCTCATTTAGTGATTTTGCCTTTTGTACTATATCTTGCTTATATTTTCATCTATATTTTCATATGATTATCTTTATTTATCATTGTCTTATCTTTCTTTCTTGAGTTTTCATAAATACTCTCTTCTTTCCTTCATGATTGTTTGCTTTATTATCTCTATTTTTCATGGATAATTGTCACTATAACTTGGTGATACCAACCTTGCTCCCTTTCATCATGTTTTCTATTACCATGTGATCAGTTAACAAACAATGCATATCATTATAATTTCCTTTCACCAATCCACATTTTAATCTCCTCTTTCTCTTCTTTTTTGTAAACTAATAATATACATGGTTGAGACTTAAGATCACATGCTAGTTCATTATTAAGCCTAAGTGTCCTAGTTAGTCTTTGTCTTTGGATACTTAGCTTCTTTTAGCCTTAACCTAAAGATAACTTTTTTGTATCACTAAATATATCATGATTGGTCATTCCAAATCCATATGGATGAGGAATATAAAAAATCCATAAAACATTAAAATCCAAATCATTTTTACAAAAGGAAATGATATAAAAGGCAAAAATATTCTTATAAGTTAAATCACACTAAAAGATGTGATTCAAAGCACATATCCTTCTTCTAGTCAAATATTAAACTCCATAGTTGGCCTCATGATAGAGTTGAGGTGATTTGGGGTGCAATAGGCCAATACATTAGAAAAGGATAATAAAAAAATCTTTTAGTGTTACCTACTTTCTCACTCAAGTACACAATCTTTGCAGTAGATTGATGACTCTATAAAGGGTCCTGAGGAATAAGGAACATATCATGGGAAGGTAGGTCCATTTTAATTTTCCTTATACCAATATACCTTTATGATTTGATCTTAGTATCACACTTATTTACCTATAAAGCTTTGTGTCTATAGTGAATAGTTTTTCTTTGTACATTGATGGTTACTAGTCACTTAGTGTCTTCTCATGTTCTTATTATACCTCTTGTCTCCTATGGTATTATCATAAGATGCCTAAGTCATGATTTTTACACTCCATTTTTCATTCTATATATCCCTCATATTTTCTCTTGATAAATATTGCTTTGTCTACTAATCAATCCCCTTGGGATTTCATTTGTGTGTTACTTTGTAATACCATGGATAAGACCTGGCCATATTCACAAATTATCACCTTTTTATTTAATATTACCCACATCCTTTATTACCTATTTTTTCCTATTTTTCCACCCTAGTGGTTTTCTCTTTATGAGTTTTAGTGTAAGACCATGGATAGGACCTATAATTGCTCATAAAATTTTCCAATAATACAAGTCACAAACAAAATTACATGTGTCAAATATGAGATAAGATGTGATTGATTGTGGATTTACACATCATTTACATGTTTCCCATCTTGATTTAATGTGTTTTATGCTTACTTCATTTCTCTTTTAATTTTATCTTCTTATTTTTTGAGTGCATGTAAAAATACAACCATTTATTGAATTTTTCATACTTCCCATCTTGAAGTGTGATCAATTTAAAACCAATATTTTGCTAATTTTCTTTCTCTTATGCTTCTCAATGTGATTTAGTATAATTGATTAATTTAATTAATTGGTCTTTTTTACCATTTGTGACCTTTTATATACCTTCCATTTTATTACTTTATTTTTCAAACTTTGTAACATGATTTACTATGATTTTACTTATTTTAATTTGGTGCAGAAATATTTCACTTTGGTTTAAAAATAAATTCATTTTTACCATTTTTTTACCATCCCTTGGTTCTTTATACTTAGTTATTTTCTTGTTATTACACATTTCCTAGCTTGAAATAGTGTGTAGTAAATTTTTTATTGATTATATTTTACCAAGTCCTTTTTGACTATTTTTTTTTACCCATGCATGTGTTCTACATAATGCTAGAAAAGAAAACGCATCTCATATATTTCCTATAACATATAAAACAATAGATAAAATACATGTGATAAAAATAAATATATCCAAAGCATCCATAACCACAACCATAATAACAAAAACATACACAATCAACATCAATATGCCAAAATAATACATCATATATTTATATCTCATGAGTTTTTGATACAATAATTACAACCATATAAAATGATCTAGCTCTATGGTTGGGCCCCATCTTGTCTATCTTGTGGCCTAGCCATGATTCTTACCAAGGCCTTAGTTTGACTCTTCTAAATCAGACGTTATAAAGAGGCCATCTGAGATCTCAATCCCTCTACCTATTTCTATAGGTGTGTTATCTATGCTTGTTCCTATGCCAATTGGGTCATAGTCATTATATGTGCCTATGTCATCTATATCACTATAGCTAGATGCATAGCTCTATACTTTGCTAGGGTGTACCTTGCCCATATCTCACTTGTACCCATCTTTGTTGGTGGATACATCCTATTTTTATACTTGTATCTACATTGATGCCTCCCCTACTAATCTAAACTAACTCACCTAAGCTAGGTTAGATGGTACACTAGGGTCCTCTAATGTAATAGGATCATATGGCTATAGAGTCTCATCAAGGATGTCATGGAGTGATCCACTCATAAGGGACCCCCATCTCTCCTCCTCATCCTTAGCCATGCCTACAAAATCACCTAGATAGAGATTAGATCAGTATTATATCTCACAATATCTATCTATCTCTAGTCTCTATTTCTAAATAGAAACTTAAGTAATAATTTACCCATGGATTTTTTTCATTAACTTCTATGCCTAGTGTTATTCACATTGGACACCTTCACATTTCTTTCATCTTAATTATTTATCTACAACACTAAGGTAAATAAATCTATGTTTTTTTCAATTTTTCCTTACATTTATCTTATTTGTTGCTTACTTCACTTTACTTAGCATTATTTTGGCATGTTACCATGTTCTATTTACCAAATCACCATCTCATGTTATAATTACGTGAAATGTGATGAAATTTTAGTGGGGCGTGTGTATACACATAATATTTTCAAACTTTTATTAATTATCTAAATTTTATATCTTATAACAACCCATCAAGTCTCAATCTATTTGAGTATATACCTTAACAGGTACATCAAGAAAGGGGTGGGCAGACCATTGGTTCTTTGTAAGAATATTTTCCTTTTTTCCATTTTCCATCTAAACACTTGACTCCTAAAACCATTTAACCTAATCTTATTCTTCTTTGTTGTACCCATTCTAATCATTTGTCAAGATTTATCTTCATTTTTCTTGCCTTAACCTCCTTTTAGTAGTTGATTGTACTAGGTTGAATGGATCGACCCTATAAAGTTTTCAAGATTTGATTACTATATAGGGTTGACTAGGTCAACCCTATAGTATTTAGGGATATTTTTCACTTGGATTTTTTTTAGCCCTTCAATTGACCTAGATTAAAACCTAGTGATTTATCTCTTAAAAACATATAGGGTTGACTGGGTCAACCCTATACAATCAACATATTCAAAATGATTTAGGGTAAGATTCACATATATATATATATATATATATATATATATATATATATATATATATATATATATATATATATATATATATATATATATATATATATATATATATATATATATATATATATAAGTTCATTTCTAACCATTTGAGAATAAAAACATATAGGGTTGACTGGGTCAACCCTATACAATCAACATATTCAAAATGATTTAGGGTAAGATCCACACACACACACACACACACACACACACACACACACACACACACACACACACACACACATATATAAGTTCATTTCTAACCATTTGAGAATATAGAAGTGAATAAGAATAAGTATGAACAAACATCTACTTATTGAGCATTCTACTTCAGGAATAAAGCTTAGGGTTTCATATTTTCTTTGAAGACATGAATATTATCTTATGGAGAAGTATTTTTGATGTATAGATAAGTTTTGTAGCCTAGATATTATTTGTATTTGTTATCCTTACATACCAAAATAATCTCTTGTGAATCACCTTGGCTAAGGGAGAGATTGAGGCTCTTTAGGTTCATCTTCAAGGTAAGCATTCCTAAATTTATTTGTCCTTTATAAGGGTAGATAGATAATGCAATTGTGATTCTCTCCCATTCATTAAGATTATCTATACATTGATGTGAGAATATGTCTTCTATACATGTTTAGTTTAGTTTATTTTATTTATAACTCCCACTTTATGCCACAAGCTTTGCTGAGCACTAGATTAGATTTACTTTCTTATTTATTAGAATAGAATGAACATTAAACCTAAGACTCTTTTAGGGTTGTGTACATGATTGTATTAGAATATAGGATTTAGAACCATTTTTAACATAATGTATTGTGAGAAGTGATCTCATAATTGGGTCTAGCAGATCCCCATATTGGTCATGCTCTCACTTAATAAATATATTCCCAATCATAAGTGTAGGTATGCTCTATCTTCACTAATCCAAGATTTATTTATAGACATGATGCATTTTAAATTGTATATAATATCTTTATAGATAGTGGATTACTTTAGGATCTCTAAGATTTAAATTATAGGATACATGTTGCCTAATTTATCAATAAGGCCACCTCGTAGGAGGTTAAATTTTGAAGGTACTTTCTCTAGTGTATTACAAAAGTAATTATGGAGAGTGGTTAAAACTCTCTAATTTTATTGATGGATATACTTATTTATTTATTTATATGATACCTTAGATTTACTTATTATAATAAAAACTATCATTACAAAAATTAGCTACACATGAATCCATATCGAACATATTGATAGGAAATAAAATCTAATTTTAACTTATTAAATCAAAAATAAAGAATCATAAACCCTAGATTAATATCTAAGGTTTTATGTATGAAAGGTTAGGTTCACCAAATGTCTAAACCTAAAATATAGATTAGGGAATCTAGGGTTAAATGGGTAGAGATAGCCTAGGGCACAAGGGTGATAAAATCTCTTTATAGTGGTCTAATTAATTATAAAACCTAGATAAAACATATACTAAATTTATTATTTTGAGATATGTTAAAAATGAAAAGAAAAACTATGATAGATATTACAATGATAATAAAAACAAGATACTTGGTTCAATCTAACACTAATATTGATCGATATCTAGAGTAGGTAGGTGACATACTAGAAAAGGATTTTGGATCAATTGTCAGATTTTTTAAAATTCCTTTTTGTATCTACAAACACTTGCATTGACATGGGATGGCTACATCGATTCTACTAACTTAAATATAGGTGTCTAGTACAAAATATCTACTAAAATTATATGTGACCACCTAGATGGTTTTGGGTTATATGTCACCTTTGATTTGGTGCATTTAGATCTGGGTCATGGACTATCACTCCTTATCAAATGAGAAAACCCTAGTTCTTCATTTTTATAGTGTCTATTATAAAAATGGGTTAGTGTTCATAAGGTGTTGAGCTACGCCAAATATCCCTCTATGAAATAAATATACCTACATATCCAATACTATGAATAGGGCCTTATACTTATGTAATTCTCCCCTACATATTGGCTTGTATGTGAATCATGCAATGTGTGATAAGTAAGTACAATAGTGATCTAGCTTGAAACATGGAAAATGTGTCTCATGGGATAATCCTTAAATACTTTAGATTTTTAGATGTGTTATCCCTATGATTGATATAAAAATATGATAAAATAAGAAAGCTTTGATCACTTGAGTACTTTATTTAATGCCTTTGGTAAATTTTATTATGAGTTATTTAGTATGTGATAGGTCTTTTCTAGGGGAAGAATTAATGGAGATTGATATTGTATTTATACCAATCCCTTTGGATAATATCTTACATTAAATAACTTAGGTCAGCCATAGGTATACATTTCATTTGAAAATTAAATGACTTAAGGGAATTGGACACTTGCATTAGACTATGACACTTGCATCAACATAGGCATGTGACTAAGACACAAGATTTTGAGTAGTTTAAAAATAGGTGTAGGTCTAGAACTTGTAAATATGGAAAATAAGTTACTTTACAACATTTTGGGCAAGATATAAGGCTTGGGTCATCAAAATGACATTGATCATACTAATATATAAACAATAAGGCACAAGAGATGGTATATATGAGCCTTTTAACATTGGTGAAGGTCTAAAAGCTAAAGGTACATCCATGATATGTATTTTACAAGTGTACAAGATTGAGTTTGTATATAATTTATAAACTATTTACAACATGATTTATCTTGATTTTCACTTTCAAAACACTCTCACAGTTAGATAAACAATAAAAAATTATAAATATTCATCCATTTTTATTCTTACTATATCTTACATATTCCACTTTCAAATTAAAAGAATCAATCTGAGTCTTTTGCATTCATATATATGATTGAATGCCATATCTTAATATCTAAATTACATTACAAATTTATATCTCAATTACATGAAGTAATACACCTTAATAAAAATTAGGGTAACACATTGGTGAACTCATACACATATCAAACATTGTAAAACCTTAGGTTCACATTAGGGTTTCATCCTTTTAAGGTTTAAAAAAAAAATTGTCGTAGGATTTTAAATTTCATTTTTGATCTCCTTACACAAGAAAATATTTCTTAGAGTTTTTGTCCCAAAGTTGTAATGATATGATTTTTGATCTGCATATGAAAAATATATTTTCACCTTTAGCCCTATATATTCATTAGAGTTTCATATTTAAAGGTTTTATATTTTATTCTTAGGGTTCCCTTTTTAAATGTGATTTATGATTATTCCCTCTACCTAGTGGCCATGTTGATACTAGGTGCATCTTGTTTCATATGTTTCACTATTATAGGGTAGATCTTTCTATGACATTTATACCATGTTGAGATGCCTATGTTTCTTACACATGCCTTATTGGTTAATCATATCTTACACGGTGATGCATTGATATGTTATTATATTATAATGTGACATTAATACATATTGATGGTGTAAATTCATTCCTTATTCTATGCTCCATTGATGTTATTAATTTTTTACATGATAGGCTAATTTTTTCATAAATGTTGTGTATAGCCATTATTTTTGTGACATTTTTATGTCCCTTGTGTATACAAAGTAAAATGCAACTGATCTACAAATTAATCCTAGCTCAGAGAAGATAAATCATACTCAAACTTCTACTTATTAATACATTTAGATAATCAGGGTCATGTCCAAGACAGATCTTCTAGACCTAACTAAGGTTTCCATTACCACAATAATATTACTAGAGAGTTTTCTAAATCCTCTAGTCAAGTAACACCATGCAATAACCCTAGCTAGGTCCTATGTTTTCATAGATTCACAAAGTAAAAACAAAGCAAAGTAAAATCTAATTTAGTATTCACCAAAGCATGTGGCATAAAGTGGGGGTAATAAACATAAAAAATAAATATGCATAGAAGATATATACTTATTCCAATGTATATAAAATCCTAATGCATGAGATAAAATAAAAATTCAAATCTATATACTTTAACAAAGGAGGAATAAAGTTATGAATACTTACCCTTGAAGATGATCCCACTGAGCCTCAATATGTCCCTTGGCCAAGATTATTCATAAAAGGTTGTTCTGGTATGTAAGGATAAAGAGGATAAGTATGATCTAGGCTAAAAAACATCTCTATTTATCTAAAATACTTATCCATAAGACAATATCTATATTTATAAGTGTAGTATTAGAACCCTAAGCAATGATCCTCAAGTAGATTGGTGGATAAGTAGATGCATAATATGATTTTATTTTTCTTATCTTCCTAATAAATGGTATATATATATATATCTTAATCTAACCCTAAACCATTTTTAAATTTTAGTTGATAGTGTCAACTCAATTCATCTTTATATCGTTAATTAAAAAAATCAAGTTAGGTCCTAGACTGGGTCAACCAAGGCCAACCTAAACCTATAATGTGTTGATGTTAATTTTAGTATAGGGTCAGCCTAGGTTGAAATTTTTTGGTAAATTTCAAAAAGGTTTTTAGATTAGGTAAGGGCTAAATGAGGTGGTGAATTACTTCAAGGACTGTGTAAGGAAGGATATAAAACTTAGGGAAGTGTATAGGAGATGGTTGTGTAGATTGCCTAAATAGGAAAATATCAAACCAATAAATTCCTAAGGAATTTATTGTAAATGATTAAAAACTCACCACAAAATTAAAATAGAGTTGGCCCTATCAACTTAGTTTTCAAGGTGAGAGAAAATCAAGGAGTTGAATATGTAGTAGTGGGCTGATATAGTATCACTAGAGATAGTCAACTGCATAGTAGTGGATTGATCTAGTTTGAAATAAGAAGATAGATGGCATAGTAACCTATGTATAATGCAATTCATACTATGTGGTTGATATAGTTTTCTAAATGAGGTTGATCATATACCAAAGGGTCGATATACTATGCTAAAGTTGGAAAAAGGTTAATTTAGTATTAAATAAGATGATAGTATTTAAAATAAAAAGGTTGACTATGCATCAATGGGAAAATGCAATATGAAAAGAATATGATAGGGATTATTTAGTATTAAATAGGTTGATTATGTAGTAAAATAAGAAAAATAGATCAAACAATCTGAATAAGTAGTTAATTTTTATTTTTTTTAGAATATTTAAGAATGTATTTTATTATTATGACATTGAGATCTAATATATGGTAACTACTATCCATATTGGATAGGTACAAGCCCACATGGCTAACCTACAGGGAGAGGTTATTGGCTTATGATCTTAGATTGCCTCTTTAAAATGTGCCATTCAGAGGGGTCAGTCGTAGGCATCTATGGTAGCATGGCTAGGCCATATGATAGACATGATGGAGCACAACCTTAGGGCCATAGATATTATATTTTATAATTGGTATTATATAAAACACATGATATATATAATGATATTGATAGATCATTGATATTATGAGTTGTACTTAGATTTGGATGGGGATGCATGGATATATTTCCTTTCTAGCACATGTATTTTACTTTTGTTGTATATGCTATGGGAATATTCAATGTATGTTTTATGTTATAGCATTATCTGATACACATGCATGGTTTAAAAATAAAAAGGAAAAAAATATTTGGAAAATTATAATTAATCAAAACAAATGTAATACACACTATATCACAATGGGAAATATGTAAAAATAAAAGATGAATAAGTATAATAAACCAAAGTGGTAAAGTAAATGGTATTAATTTTTATCAAACCATGTAATAAATTTACACCAAGTTAAACTAAATAAATGTCATACTATATCACATTGGGAAGTATCAATATTTGAAATAAAATGGAAGAAATGAAATCAATGGTATAAAAACAAATAGATAATAAAATTAATCAATCATACTAAATCAAGCTATGATGTATGGAAATAAAAATAAAACGTAAGTGAAAATCAAACTAGTCATACTAATTCAAGTTGAGAAGAATGAGAAATTTAATATATGGTTGTAAACATACACACGATCAAAAAATAAAAATGTAAAAGTCAAGGGCTTATGAAGTAAGCATAAAACATACTAAATTAATATGTGAAGTATGTTAATAATGTATAAATCATAATCTAACAAAACTTATCTCAAATTTGAAGCATGTAATTTTGTTTTGACTTGGTTATAGTATGAACTAGGTATTGGAATATTTTGTGAAGAGTCTTGATGATCAAAACTATTCCATCAACTAATGAACCCCATTCCATATTATGAAGGTTAAGTTGGAATCATACTAGTCTAATAGTAAGGTTCTAAAGCTTCAACTATGATCCTAAAGATGGGAGGGGTTTTTTAAATGTTCTAAAAAATAATAAATAAGTTATTGAACATAGAATACTTCATTATAATTTTAAAAATTCACTTATCAAATAATGAATCAGTTTAAATATGAATGTCTAATATATCCTATCTGATATGGAAAGCCTATAAACAAGATAATCTCTTAAAGGAAATAAATCTGATTCAATAA
Organism: Torreya grandis; assembly: GCA_037957365.1. NCBI lineage: Eukaryota > Viridiplantae > Streptophyta > Pinopsida > Cupressales > Taxaceae > Torreya > Torreya grandis. The sequence continues at coordinate 2,014,145 of JARHVA010000187.1, forward strand.
AATAATATATTTCAAAGTAATATCTTGTTTTTGTTTTAATAAATTTCAAATAATACCAAGATAATAAACCATAAATATGAGTAAAATATAATTGAGACAAATCAAAGATGAAAAAATCTTTAATAAAGTAAACAAATAAGGAGAACTCAACACATAAGAGACATAATAAATAATAATCAACAAAATAATAAATAACAAACTAAAAAGGAAACAAGAAAGAATTAAACCTAAACTAGAAAGAACAAACAAATAACATTAATTAAGTCTAATAAACAAAGTAAAACAAACTAAGGCAATCTAAATCTAAACTATAAAATAAAGAAAGAAATCTAACTATAAGAAAATAAACAAGGAGATTAATCTAAGAAAACAACTCGAATGAAAAATAGAAATAAATAGTAAGCTAAAATGAATTAAAAGATAAAGATATTAAAACTAAAATAAATATAAATTAGATTAATTAAAGATCAATATAAAATAGACTAAATTATGTTAAATTTTAAAGTCTATATAAATTACAATATAGATAAAACATATGAGTCTTAGAGAGAGTCATCTTAGCAAAATCGATTGATTTTATTTGAGAAACCAACATAATTATTATAAAATATCTTGAGAGATAGCTTTTACAATCAAATAGATCAATGAAATGTCACAAACAACAAAGTTTTATCATTATTGAGGTTGAATACTTGTATTCTATACATAGGACTGCAAGTAAAAATCATCAAAAGATGTTAAACTTGATAAACTTTATATAATTTGTTATAAATGATAATATAAAACTAAATATACCTATGTTACCTAAGAAATTTACTCAACCGTTAGAGAAAGTATCATTGGATCTATCTTCAAAATTCATGCTATCTCAGAGAAGTTACATAGAAGAAAGAGAGATAAATGATTGACTTCATAATATATAAGTCCTCAATACCTGTGTTGCGCCTCCTCTTCAAATGAATCCTTGATCTCCTTTTATTCTTCAATTTTGGTTGAAAAAGAAGTTGTAACCAATCCTAGTTAGTTACTAATTTAACTTAACTAATTGACTTTTTGAAAGTCAATTAATATAAACATTTATTAGTTAAGGTTTAATTAAAACTTAAAAATCTTAATGGATCAAGTAACTAAATATAGACTGGGTATTTCCTAATGACTAGAGACCCTTAATCAATTAATAATAAAATAGAATAACATATATCAATGAATAAATAGATAAATCAAAGTTTAATATTATTCTTATTTATATTAATACCATAATGCATATTTACAAAAAATTACTTATATATATATATATATATATATATATATATATATCAAAAAATGAAATTTTGATGTATTTTTAAAAACATCATCACCAAAACACTAAAATCAAAGTATCAAATTTGAAAGTACAAAGTTTTGCCAACATTAAAATCATCATGAAAATAAAAATTTATCCTGTCGACATCCAAAAGTCATTAGAATATGACAAAACCTCAATAATCATCTTCCCTTGCTCATTCACACATTCACTATATTCCATCTTAGTTGTAAACTGAACTAGCTTAATCCTATAATCACTTGTATTATCATCAATCTCCAGCTTAATCTTCTTCAAAATTCTAACTTCAACTAGAGTGTCTATGTCATTTTGACTATTTGATCATTTGTTTGAAGTGGTTGGAAAAATTTTAAATGCGTGTTTCCTTCAACTTGAAATAGTCTCCTTCAAACTCAAATTTCTACACCCTAAGATAAGATCTCTCTTATATGGTGAGGGTTCACTAGAAATAGAAGTCAAAGCAATATTAACAAAGTTCTTGACATGGGTTACTTCAATGTCTAACTGAGTGGCTTAATTAACAAGGTGTGAATCACTAACATGTTAGATTATCTCTAGAATAAGAGATTGAATTGGCAAGTGATGAGGATTATACTATAAATGGTGTGAGAAAGTGTTGTGGGATTGAGACCTAACACCAAATATACAATGATGAAATCCTCTATTACCCCTATGGTTTACAGGGTTAAATTATAAATTGTTAAAAATATTTCATAACTCAATATATATTGCATCAAAGTGAGTTAACATTCTAGCTCCCCTATTAGTATTCATAGGGCCAAATCTCCTAACCTTGACACCTCCCCTTAGAAATTATCTATGTGGGTTCTGCTGACTCATGCTACTAGTAGTCTGGTTTATTTCCCAGCCTTCATTATCACTATCTTGACTTGATCTAGGTTTATCACATCTCGATATCCTATATATTTGAGATATATTAAAAAACTAATTATTAACAACTGAAAAAAATCAACATGTTTATATCCAACATGAAAATCAATTATATATTAAACACATAGTCACTTATTAAAAAAAATCTATAAACGATCTATTGACTACAACAAAATTGAATTCTTATAACATCTTCAAATCTTAATGAAATATCCCATTTTGATCACATCAAAACCAATTGAAAAATAAAATTATATACTCATAATCTTATTTTCATAATATTTTGCTACATTCCTTTGAATTCTACTTTCACTATGAATATGATCTGACATTTATATCTTTATCAAAAACTTGCACAAGTTTATAAACCAATTCAATCATATCTAAAATAAAAATTCTTATTCATGACATATATTCCTCAAATTGTAGTTTGCATAACTTCCTTAAAGTGATAAGGGATTTAAGTAATCAAAAAAATAATTCAACAAAACATTTTATCAATATAAAAATTGAACAATAACCTATCTTGTCTAAGTCATAAATAAAACTAAAAAAAGTCAACCAATTATGACTTTCTAAAATAAAAACATCATACTATCCCATAAAATCTCAAAATGACACTTTGAATATATTTTGCATGTACTTGCTTATCACGATTTCTATTGCTTGAATATCTAATGAGAATAAAATTGAACTAATTTAAAACTAAAAATAATATTTCCATAAGGTCCAATTCTTGTCAAATGTTTATAAACTATAAATCACATATCCTTCCACATGTTGACAAAGAAACTAAGCCATCAAAAACCTTTCATCAAAATAAATCTTGAATAATCACATATCTTTCATTATTTTTTTAAATCCATAATTTTGAAAAGAAACCAGGAAATAACTTTTTGTGATTATAAAATCATAAATAATATATGTGAGCCAAAACTATCCATTGAGATATTCACACAATGTTCCCATATATTATACTCAAAAAATATTTTGAATGTAATAGACTTAAATATTTCATATTTCATAAAACCCAAAACACATGAAACCTCAGCTTCAATATAACAAAAACCCTCAAAACCAAAAACTCATGCAAGTCCTAATAAGCCTCCATTATCTTCATGGACTAAATTTAACATACTATATCCATGACATAACCATGCAAGACTTTATTTTAAAACCCATATTTGCATGATATTATGCAAAGCTATGACTGAACAAATTACATGTTCAAACTTAATCCTTATTTTATATATCACTTGTTATGACAAACCATATATTATTTAAAACCCTTCAAAATACTCATGAAACCAAACACATAGAGTTTATTTTTACAAAACTCAAAACCATGACTAACCTTATGAAATGATAAATATATTCATAACATATTAATGAATATATTATTCACATAAACCTAGACCAAACAGTCTTAATATTTCAAGAAAACCAAGCTCAAATATAATTGGTAACCCATATGTTTTTTATCTCATGAAAAAAATTGGTAACCACAAAAATTGCAAGCTTTCCTAACTTTCCAAAACAAACGTGTAGATCATTTATCAAATCATGTAAACCAAAAACAATATATATTTCATGAAATCATAAGCCATTTGAAATAACTCAAAAACATCCCTTAAAACTTATTCATTTTGTTCATGACATACCTGTATGCGCTTTAATTTTAAAAAATTATTCACAAATTATATCTACAACTCTAAAATCTAAATTGATAGAGTAACACTTCTATAAGAAAGCTTCAAAAATGATCAAATAAATGAAAATATTGTTATTTGTAAGCCAAGTTTCTCAACATAGATACCTTGCTTACATGTTCAATCACCATTAGTTTTATCAAATTGATATCAACATTTAGCTTCCTACCAACCAAGTTAGCAGTGATATCAAATATAGTGACTACCAAATACCTTGCCAAACCATCAACTAATATCTATTAATCAAGGCATGTACCCTTAGCATTAAAGCCCCTATAACCATAAAACATCTTACCAAAATCTTGAATCCTCCTCGAATATGCTTCACATTAACTCAACTTGCTAGTTGTTTGCTATGACATGTACAAAAATGGATAGCCAACTCATCTTGCCTTATATCACCATTTATGTCACAATTTATGTGCTTTGAAATTTATGCCTTGATACATAAACATTAACCTTTGAAGATAAGTCTTCAGACCATTAGTCTCCTCAAAAAATTTAGTCATATTACTTTAGAACTTAAGATAGAAAATGTTTCAATTAGGAACCTTAGCCAAATAAAGAACTTAGGATTACCCATTTAGAAACTTTAGGATTCTTTGATAACCTTAATAAATATTTATCCAAATATAAAATCAACCTTAATCATGTCAACATTTCAAAAATGTTAACCAAATGTACAATTATTCATTATATGAAATTGATCCATCAATCATACTGATAAATCCACATAAAGCTCATAGTTGAATTTTCAAATGAAGTTCATGATAAGTCAAATGATATATTTGATTTGTTAAAACCATAAGATGCATTGATTAATAAAACTATAAGAGTCATGAAAATTTGCTTATATACTATTAATAATGAATTAACAAAAAAAACCATTACTACCAATTAATATACTTTTCCATATGAATCAAACCAAGTCACATGTTGTCATTAAAATATGAGATTAAATTCATCACAAACTGCTCAAACTAATCTGATAACCATATAAATTATCCCTATTTCATATTGAATATGTTGTATTTTAATCTGATCATGAATCAAATAAAAAATAAAATGACTGATCACAAACATTCACCAATGATAAATACATATGCATATTTTATTCATTCATCCATTTATGCTTTTTGAAACTACTTAAAATGTAAATATGAACTCATAAACCAATCATCATCAACTTATGTAATTGAAAATATACTACTAATTAACTAGGTCCCTGACATAATTTTAAATTTTATGACCGAGCCATCTCTATGGTAGAAAAATATTAGTTTTGGAAAATTAAAGGGGGTGTGAAAAATATACATAAAACTAGCAACCTTGGTAGTCAATTTTGAATAACAAAACTAAATAGCAATCAAATTGCCTATTGATAAGACATAATCTTGAGAGTTTGATATTGGAAAATAATTTCTCAAGCATCTATGCATGAAGCCCTTTAATAATGAATTCAAAAAGGGATGAGATGTTCAGCTAGCATGGTACAAAGAAAAGAAATGGTATAGTAAGGAAGTTTGGGCTAGATGCATAAACTAATACAAATTCCTTAAATACAATATCTAAAAATCAAGAATTACTTCAATAACTAATTACAACTCAGCATATATTATTCATGTATAAATAAAACTAAATTAATAAAGAGTAATATCTAAAAATAATTGATACTTACAATATAATTGTAGCATCTTCACATTCTTCCTCCATAATGTAAAACTTCATCCCTTTGAAACATTTATTGATCTTTTCAAAAGTAAAAGAAAACAATAACTAGAAAACAAATAAACATACCAAAACAAGAAATAACATAACAAAAAGAAAAAGAAAGAAACACAAAAATGAAAGGAAAACAAGAAAATAAAAGAAACAAACAATTTGAAAAGGATCTAATAATGAAACAATTTCAAATCATGGTCATTAACTGAGTAACGTAACAAATTTCCTTCAAGATATTTTAAATGAAAAGCATTATTTCCAAGTATAGTGGCAATTCTATAAGGATCAAACAATAATAAATTAAATTTATGATGTTTACCAAGAACTTTGTGAGCTTTATCCCAATATAAAACTAGATCACCAGCTTTAAAAATTTTATTATAAACTTTATTATCAAAAAACTTTTTCAATTTTTGTTTAGCCCTTTCTAATTTCTAAAATAATATCACTTTAGATTCATCAATTGTTACTAGATCATGTAATCTTTGTTCAATCAAATTTGTATCTTTAGCAACATATTGTAAAGCAGTTCTAGCTGAAGAAATATGAAGTTCTATTGGTAAGGTGGCCTCAAATCTATATGCTAATATAAAAAGTGAATAACTAATTGCAACCTTACCAATAGTTTTATCATCCCATAAAGTTTTAAAAATTTTAAAATACCAATTCCTTTTATTTTTACAAACTAATTTTTTCATGATTGAAACCAGATTTTTATTCATTGATTAAGCTTAAACATTCACTTGAAGATAACATTTTGATGAATGACTAGATATAATTGAATACTTTCCCAAAATTTATAAAAAATTACTTGTAACAAACTAAGGTCCATTATCAGAAATTGTTTCATAAAGAACTCCAAATCTAGAGAAAATATAATTTTCTAAAAAAGAGATTACTTCACTTATTATAAAAATTTTAAGTGCTTTGGCCTCGGGCCACTTAGTGAAATAATCTATTGTTGTTAATATATACCTATGACCAGTAGATGAAGAGTGATGAATATCTAAAATAAATTTAATGCCCCACTTCATAAAATGTTTTTCAGGTATAACAAGATTTAAGGGCATTGCAGTTAACTTATCTTTTCCATTAAAAAATTAACATGACATACAAAAATGAACTAACTTATAAACATCTTGAAAAAAAGTAGACCAATAATAACTTGCTCTTAGGATCTTATAAATAGTGGGTTTTGTAGCATAATATCCACCACAATTTCCTTCATTATAGCTTCTAAGAACCTTTTGAGTTTGATCATGTGTAAGACATCTTAATAAAATTTCATCTCTATTTTTATAAAATAAAAAATTTATTAATAAATAGAAATTTAAAACTTTTAACCACAAGGAATGTCTTTGTTTTTTATAAAAATTATTAGGACAGGCCTAATTTTGAACATAAAATACTAAGTCATGATACCAATCATCTTCAACTAACATACAATCCCATTCACTCATTTCAAGGTCAAATTTAATTTTTTTTTAAAAAATAGAGATTTTCATAGTCTTTAAATGAGGCTTTTCATTTAAATTTTCATCAACTAATAAGACCAAAACATTAATACTTGAAGCATGTTTAGCTAAATGTTTTTCCAAGTCATCACCTTTAGTTATTTTAGAAGTTTTAAATTCAAGATCAAACTCTTGAATACGTAAAATCCACTTAATAAGCCTTCCTTAAATGGTTGGTTTTTTTAAAAGATAAGATAAAACAGGCATATTCGATCACACAAAAAATTTATTTTCCATCGACAAATAATAAAATTTAATCAAAGAGGAAACCAATGAGAAAATAAAATTCTCAATAAAAGGGCACCTAGTTTCAACATCTTTTAGAACTTGACTAATATAACCAATTGGTTTTTCATCATTATTTTCAAATTCTTGAGTGATAATAGCTCCAATTACATTTTTAGTAGCATGAACATAAAGAATGAATATTTTATTTAAATTTGGTTTAGCAAGTACTGAATCACTTGTAATGGCATCTTTAACATAATTGAATGCTAAATCAACACCTTCATCTCAAGTATAAATTTTATTTTTCTTAAGCAATAATTACAATAGACTAGACTTATTAACAAAACCTAATTTGAATTTCCTAACAAATTTTATTTTACTAAAGAAACACCTTAAACTAGATTGATCTTTAGGAGGAGGTAACTCTTTAATATCTTTAATGCATTCAAGATCTATATAAATGTTATCCTCTGAAATAATGTCCTAATAAATTATCCTTGGTAACAACAAAAACTAATTTCTTTAGATCCATAAAAATATTGTACTTTCTACATCTTGTGAAAACTTCAAGAAGATGATCTAAATGCTTTTTCATCTTGTTTAATGAATGTGAGATAATCAATGTAGACTTGAATAACAATGCCAAATAAATCATAAAAAATAACATGCATATCTCTTTGAAAATTAGTTCTTGAATTCATTAATCCAAAAGGCATTATGTTATAAGCAAAAGTCCCTCTACAAGTATTAAAAGTAGTTTTACGTCTATCTTCAGGATTTAAAAAAATCTAATTATAACCAAAAAATATATCTAATAAAGACATCATTTCTTATCCTACAACTTATTGTAAAATCTGATCAATATTTGGTAGAAGAAAATAATCTTTAATATTAGCTTTATTGAAATCTATGAAATCAACACACAATCTAATGTCACCATTTTTCTTTCTAATTGGCACTAAATTAGCTACCCATTTATAGTATTCTATAGGGAAAATGATACCAACATCAATCATTTTGTCTATCTCTTTGTTAATGGTGTCCTGTAACAAAGGGTTAATTCTTCATATTTTTTGTCTTACAGGTTTAATACCAAGTTTTATAGGTATGTCATGTTTAATAATATCAATATCATAACTTTCAATATTTTTATATGACCATGGAAAAACATTAATAAATTCTTTAAATAACATGATAAATTTAACCTTATCACTTGTAATAAATTTAATTCCTAAATAGATATATTTAGGATCCTCTTCCATACCTAAATTGATAGGAATAGTTTCACCTATGATTCTCTTGGAAGGTTCTTCCATTTTAGAAATTATAGGATTATCGTTAGGTGTAGACATAGATTTTAAACTTATTAAACTAGTAGGCAATTTATTAGTATTTAATTTCAAATAATCCTCATAATTTAGTACATAATCATCATGATCAAAATAATTACCTTTAATTAAAGAATCTATGTGTTCATCACAGCTAAAAACAGGCGAATTGTCATTCAAATTAGGAATTTTAAGTCCAAAAAAATTCAGCACAATAGATTTCTATGGTTGGTTTACTTTCACTTAGATTTGGGTTAGAAGCAAAAATAACAAGCTTATTAGCTCTAATATTATATTCTCTAAGAATACGATTGATATTGAAGGCCTCAAAATGTTCAAGTAAAGACCAAACCTTTTGTATATAATGATGTAAATGGGTTTGATTAATTTTATAAATATTTCAATCTTATCTAACAACTAATTTATAATCTCCAAAGACTTCTAAATGTTTAACATTAAGTTTTAAGGCTTTTTCCAAATGTAAACATAATTCTTCAAACTCTAATATTATTAGGGTTTTCAAATGATAATTTGAAGGCATAATGAAATATTTTACCAACAGGAGAAATTAAGTAAATCCCAACACCATTATTTTATTGAGAACAAGCTCCATCAAAATCAAGTGACCATAAAATATTTTTCTCAAATAAATATTCATGTTGATTTTTAGATTCATCTAAATTAAAAAACTCATAAGTTACAATTATATCCACAACATAAGCAATAGTATAAGAAGTGGATGACTCAATAGGTATGCTAGACCAATCCTCTCTTTTAATGAAATTAATCTCATTACTAATGGGAACCCATGTGATATTTTTTCCAATAAAAACATCAATTGATTTTGACCAATCTCTTCCCAATAACATAACATAATTACTAAGAATGTCTAAAACTTGACCATTGGTCATGCAAATAATTCTTTTGTCATGAGAAATATTTTTGACTGTCTCAAAACTTACCACAACTTTTAGTTTGTTTAGAATAAAATTTGGTAAGTTTTTTATTGTTAGTTTTGTAAGATATACATAATTGATCCACAATAAATTTAGGCATTATATTTTTTAAAGAACCCATATCTAAGATACAATTATGGATTACCTTATTAGTAATTTTAACCATAACATAAAAAGGTGGTATATAGTCTATAGGAGGATCATAACTTTGAAAAAAAATAGTTGATTATTCATTAATGCCTTCTTCTTATAAACTTACATCAGCTTTAGGATTCTTAACAACTTCATTAATTTTATCAAGTTGTTTTAGAATATTAGCTACTTGTAATAATGAGAATACAACTTTAATTGTTGATAAATCATTAATTATATTATAAGCTTTAGCATCAGTTTGTCAAAAATTCTTAGTCTTATAATACTGATATTGACTATTATTATAACTAGCTAATAAAAGAATATTTTGAGAAGAATTATTAGTTGAACTACTTGAAGCATTTTTCTAAACTATTTTACCTTTATCATTAGTATAAGAATTTTTAGTTGTTATTTTATTATTTTGAGAAGAGTTATAATATTTATCTATAGTATTGACAATATAAGTACTTTCATTTTCTGAAGGATCATCAAAAGCACACATGTTTCTATTATCTATTAGATCTTCAAATATAATATATTTTATTTGAAGAATTTTTTTTTAAACTTATGGAAAATAATAGATGAATTTGGATCATGATCCAATTCACAAACATTACAATAATAATCAATTTCTAATTTCTAATTTTTAGTATTTTTTTTATTAGATGAAGAAGGTTTAACATTTAACTGTGTTCTAACAGTGACCAATTCATTTTCTAGACTCTGAATGGATTTTAATTTTTTTTTCATTATCTAAACTTAGACCTATAAAAGACCTATCTTTAAATCTAATAAATTTATGTTTCTTTCTATATTCAATGCAAAATTTTAAAGTTTCATCATATTCTATAATATCCCTATCCTCTAAGTCCATTTTATATTTTATGGCTAATGCACTATAAAAATAAAGTCTAGATAACTTCTTAGAAGGTCTAAGATCATGAGGAATCTTTTGACACAACTTAGTGAATCTGATAGTGAAATGATAAATAGTCTCACCTAGATCAAGAGAAAAATTTACAAGATCATTAACTAGGTCAAAGTCATCTTTTTATTTCCCAAAAGATAACTCTAGCCATTCTTAAATATTTTTCCATGTGTTGATAAATTTAATAGATAAAATAATAAATGCTTGGTAAACTTTCCCTTCAAGTGTTTGAGTAAAAACTCTTAAACAATTTTTTTATTTGTTATACTAAGAATAACACAAACTAACCTAAATGCTTCTAAATGATCTTCCCAAGATTATCTAAGAGCTCCAAAAAAATTTGGTATATTTAATCCTTTAAGGGAAGGTAACTTCCAGGATGATTTCTAATATTAATTAGATTTTTAAAAATCCATGATGTTATATCTATCTATTATTTTTCTTCAACTTCACCTTCACCTTCACCTTCAATGAGATCATTATGATCTCTATTTTCTTACAATTTGTGAATCAACTCTTTTACTTGATCTTCTATTGAAAGGTTTAGTAGTTTAGTCTACTTGAATTGGTTGATTTTATTGAACCTAAGTTAATTGATTTAATTGTAGATTTATATCAATAGGTTTAGAGGGTATAACCAAATCATCAAAAAGAAAAAAAGAAAAAAAGAAATAAGTTCAAAGCCTAAGATTAGCTGTTAAAACTCTATCTCTATCTTTCTAAATTTGTTTATTTATATTTAAAATGTCTTGTTAAGTCTCATGAGTAAGATTAGAATACTAATCTATCTCAAATTCTACATTTTCTTCTTCTTCATTTATAACCTGAGTAATATGATGAAGATTATGAGTATGATTATACCATGTATAACATGTTAAATTAAAATCAATATCAACTTGATCATCAATAATGTCAATTTAAGGTTGGATAATAGGAGGTTGTTGTCCAAGTACCATGAGAAAAAATAAAACATAAATTAAAACAAACAAGGTTTCTGAAATATTTTCCTATCAGAGTCACCAAATTTATTGATGATGAAAATTTCACCATCAATTAATCAACCATTTTGCCTATTATGAAGGTTAAGTTAAAATCATACTAGTCTATTAGTAGGGTTCTAAAGGTTAAATTATGATCCTAAAGATGCGAGGGGTTTCTTAAATGTCATGGAAAATAAAAAATAAGTTATTGAATATAGCATATTTCATTATAATTTCAAAAATCCACTTATCAAATAATGAATCAGTTTAGATATAAATGTGTAATCTATCCTATCCGATAGAGAAAGCCTATGAATAAGACAATCTCTTGAAGGAAAGAAATTTGATTAAATAAAATAATATATCTGAAAGTAATATCTTGTTTCTACTGTAATAACTTTTAAATAGTACCAAGATAATAAACTAGAAATATAATTAAAATAGAATTGAGACAAATAAATATGAATAAATCTTTAATAAATTAAATAGCTAAGGAAAACTCAACACATAAGAGATAATAAATAACAATCAGTATAATAATAGATAACAAACTAAAAAGGAAATAGGAAAGAATTAAACCTAAACTAACAAGAACACAAAAGTAACATTAATAAAGTCTAATAAACTAAGTAAAACAAACTAAGACAATCTAAATCTAAACTATAAAAGAAAGAAATAAATCTAACTATAAAAAAATAAACAAGGGGAATAATCTAAGAAAATAAATTGAATGAAAATAAAAAATAAATAGTAAGCTAAAAATGAATTAAAAGATAAAGATATTAAAACTAAAATAAACATAAATAAAATTAGATTAATTAAAGATCAATCTAAAATAAACTAAATTATGTTAAATTCAAAGTTGATATAAAGTAGAATATAGATCAAACATATGAGTCTCAGAGAGAGTCATCTTACCAAAATAGATTGATTTTATTTGAGAAACCAATATCTTTCTTTACAAAATATCTTTAGAGATAAATTTTAAAATCAAATAGATCAATGAAATGGCATAAACAATGAAATTTTCATCATTATTCAAGTTGAATACTTGGATTCTACACATAATACTACAAATATCAAACATCAAAAGATGTTATACTTGATAAACTTTAGATAAGCTATTATAAATGATAATATAGAACTAGATACACTTATATTGTCTAAGCAATTTACTCAACCATTAGAGAATGTACCATTGGGTCTAACTTTAAAAGTCATGCTATCTCAAAGAAGTTGCATAGAGAGAGAGAGAGAGAGAGAGAGAGAGAGAGAGGAGAGAGAGAGAGAGAGAGAGAGAGAGAGAGAGAGAGAGAGAGAGAGAGAGAGAGAGAGAGAGAGAGAGAGAGAGAATGTACTTTATAATGTATAAGTCCTCAATACCTATGTTTTAACTCCTCAAATGAATCCTTGATCTCCTTTTATGATTCAATTTTGGTTGGAAAAGAAGCTGTAACCAACCTTCATTAGTTACTACTTTAACTTAACTAATTGAATTTTTGAAATTAAATTAATATAAACATTTATTAGTTAAGGTTTAATTAAGACTTAAATATCTTAATGTATCAAGTATTTGAATATAGACTAGACATTTCCTAATGACTGGGGGACCCTGAATCAATTAATAATAAAATAGAATAACATATATCAATGAATAAATAGATAAATCAAAGTTTAATAAATTCTTATTTATATTGATACCATAATATATATATATATATATATATATATATATATATATATATATATATATATATATATATATATATATATATATATATATATATATATATATATATATAACAAAGTTTGTTATATTTTAAAAACATCATCACTAGAATACTAAAATCAAAGTATCAAAGTATCAAATCTAAAAGTAAAAAGTTCTACAAACATTAAAATCATCATGAAAATAAAAATTTATCCTATCGACATTCAAAAGACATCAAACTATGACAAAACCTCAATAACCAAATTTCTTTGCTCATTTACACACTCATTGTATTCCATCTTAGTTTCTATAAATTGAACTAAAATAGTCCTAAAATCACTTGTATTATCATCAATATTTAGTTTAATGTTCTTCATAATTTTGATCTCAACTAGAGTGTCTGTGTCATTATGTCTATCTGATCATTTTTTTGAAATGGTTGTATGAATTTTAATAGTGTGTTTCTTGCAACTTAAAATAGGCTCATTCAAACTTAACTTTCTTCACCCTAAGATATGATCTCTCTTAGATGTTGAGGGTTCACTAGAAATAAAAGGAAGAGAAAGATTAAAAAAGCTATTAGCATGGGATATTTCAACGTCTAACTAAATGGCTTCATTAATAAGGTGTGACTCACTAAACATATTGGATTCTCTTTGGAATAGGAGACTGAATTGTCAAGTGATGAGGATTATGTTGTAAATGGTGAGAATAATTGCTATGAGATTGAGACTTAGAACCAAATCTATTGGCCATAAAATCTTCTATTACCCTTATGGTTTATAATATTAAATGGTAACTTATTTAAAATATTCCAAAACTCAAGATCTATTGCATCAAAGTGAATTGACATTTTCGATCCCCTGTTATCATTCTTAGGGCCAAATATCCTAGCCCTTAAAACCTCCCCGTAGAAATTATCTATTTGGGTTCTACTGATTCATGTTACTAGAAGTTTGGTTTCTTCCCCAACCTTGATTATCACTATCTCTACTTGAATCAGGTTGATCCCAACCTTACATCCTATACATTTGAGATATATTCAAGAACTAATTATTAATAACTAAAAACAACTAACAATATATCCAACACATAGTCACTTATCAATAAAAATCTCTGAACTATCTATTGATTGCAACAAAATTGAATTATTCTAAGATCTTCAAATCTTAATGTAATATTCCATTTTGACAAAACCAACTAAAAAATAAAATTATATACTCATAATCTTATTTTCACAATATTCTACGATAGTCCTTTAAATTCTTCTTTCACTATGAATATGATCTCACCTATATATCTTTGTCAAAAACTTGCACAAGTTTCTAAACTAATTCAATCATATCTAAAAGAAAAATTCTGATTCATGACATATATTCCTCAAACTATGATATGTATAACCCCTTTAAAGTGATAAGGGATTTAAGTTATCAAAAAACTAATTTAACAAAATGTTTTATCAATATAAACCTTGAACAACAACCCATCTTATCTAAGTCATAACTACAACTAAAAAAATCAATCAATTTTGACTTTTCAAAATAAAAACATCATATTGTCCCAGAAAATCTCAAAATAACACCTTGAATATATTTTTTCCTATACTTTCATGACATTGTTTCTATTGCTCAAATATCCACTGAGAATTAAAAAGAACTAATTCAAAACTGAAAAATAATATTTCCACAAGGTCCACTTCATATAAAATATTTTTCAACTATAAATCACATGTCCTTCCATCTAATTAAGCCATAAGGAACCTTTCATCAAAATAAAGCTTGAATAATCACGTCTTTCACTATTTTTTTCAAATCCATAATTTTGAAAATAAAATAGGAAATTACTTTCTATGACTATGAAATCATAAATAATATATGCAAACCAAAACTATCCATTAAGATATTCACACAATGTTCCCACATAATATACTCAAAAAAGATTTTTAATATAGCAAACTTCAATGTTTTATCTTACATAAAACCCAAAACACATAAAACCTCAGCTTCAATATAACAAAAACCCTCAAAACCAAAAATTCATGCAAGTCTTGACAAGCCTCCATTATCTTCAAGGACTAAATTCAACATATTATACCCATGACATAACCATGAAGGACTTTCTTTTAAAATTACCATATTTGCATGAAACTATGCAAATCTATGACTAAACAAATTGCATGTTTGAATATAATCCTTTTTTTATATATCATTTATTATGACAGACCATATATTATTCAAAACTCTTAAAAATACTCACAAAACCAAACACAGAGTTTATTTTTACAAAACTCAAAACCTTGACAAACCTTCTGCAACTATAAATATATTTGAAACATATTACTGAATATATTATTCATAGAAACCCAAACTAAAAATTCTTAATATTTCAAGAAAACTAGGCCCAAATCAAACTGGTAACCCACATATATGAAAAAAATTGCAATGACAAAAATCATAAGCTTTCCTAACTTTCCAAAGCAAACATGCAGATATTTTATCAAAACATGCAAACCAAAAACAATCTCTTTTATGCAATAAAAAACCATTTAAAACAACTCAAAAACATCCCTTAAAACTTAATCATTTTTTTCATGGCATACCTAATGCACTTTTCTTCAAACATTTTATTCATAAATTCTGTCTGTAACTCCAAAATCTAAATTGATAGAGTAACACTTATATAAGAAAACTTCAAAAAATGATCAAAAAATGAAAACTGTGTTATTTTTAAGCCAAGATTATTTATGTAACTACCTTGCTTACATTTTCAATCATTATTGGTTTTATTAAATTAATATTAGTATTTATCCTTTTGCTAACCAAGTTAGTAGTGATATCAAATCTAGTGACTACCAAATCCCTAGCCAAACCTTAAACTAATCTCCATCAATAGAGGCATGTAACCTTAGCATTAAATTCCCTAGAATCACCCAAAATCTTACCAAAGTCTTGAATCCTCCTCAAATATGCTTCACATTAACTCAACTTTCTAGTTGTTCACCATGACATATGCCAAATTGGATAGCCAACACGTCTTTCCATATATCATCATTTGAAGTCACAATTTATGTGATTCAAAATTAATGCCTTAAGACATAGACATTAGCCTTTGAAGATATGTCTTGAGACCATTAGGCTCCTTAAAAAATCTAGTCATATTACTTTAGAACTTAGGATATAAAATGTTTGAATTAGGAACCTTATCAGAATAAAGAACTTAGGATTAACCACTAAGAACCTTTAGGATTATTTGATAAGCTTAGGAAACAATTTATCCTAATATTAAATCAACCTTAATCATGATAAAATTTCAAAATTAATAACCATATTTACAACTAATCATTGTATGAAATTGATCCATCAATCATACTAATATATCCACATAAAGCTCATTGTTGAATTTTTGAATAAAGTTCATGATAAATCAAATGATATGTATGACTTATTGAAACCATAAGATGTATTGCTTATTCAAATTATAATAGTCATGATAATCTACTTATATACTTGTAATAATGAATTAATAGAAAAAACATTTCTACTAGTCAATATAGTTTTCCATTTAAATCAAACCAAGTCACATGTTGTCATAAAAATATGAGATTAGTCACCATTAACTACTCAAACTGTCAAACTAATCTGATAACCATATTAAGTATCCTTGTTTCATACTGAATATATTGTATTATAATTTGATCATGAATCAACTAAAAAATAAAATGATTGATCATAAACATTCACCAATGATAAATACATATGCATATTTTATTCATTTATCAATTTATTCTTTTTGAAACCACTTAAAATATAAATACTAACTCATAAACCAACTATCATCAACTTATGTAATTGAAAATATGCATCTAAATATACTACTAATTAACTAGGTCCTCGACATAGTTTTAAATTTTATGACTGAGTCATATCTATGGAATAAAAGTATTAGTTTCAAAAAATTAAGGGGGATGTGAAAAATAGGAATAACAAGGAGGTACTGGTCTTATCCATGGTATCACACTACAACTCATAAAGGGAACACCAATGAGGTGTAAATAAATATGGGAATGATTTAAAAGATGTTTTTAATATGGTAATTTGTGAGGAGGGTTGGATCCTATCTATGGTATTACACTAAAAATCACAATGGGAACATGAATGAGGTGAATTGTAGTAAAGGAATGTTTTATTATGGTAATTTTTTAGGAGATCCCAGTCCTATCCATGGTCTTACACTATAATTCACAAAGGGAAACCCTTGGGGAATAATCAGTTAACAAAGCAATATTTATCAAGGGAAAATATTAGGAATGTTATAATGAAAGACCTTAGGAAGCCTAATTCATACTAGGTACAAAATAGAGACACTAAGAGTCTAATGACCATCAAAATACAAAGGATACCTACTCATAATAAGCAAAAAGATATATTGGAAAATAGGTGAGATAATAAGATCAATTTATGGAGGCTATATGAACAATAAAAGTAAAATGGACCTACTTTCCCATAACATCCTCCATGTTCTTCAAGACCTCTTATAGAGTCTTTGGTATACTGCAAAGATTGGGTACCTATGTGAGAAAGTAGGTAACACTTATAGATTATTTTTTATTAGGCTATGTCTACTAGTGGAATAAATGGAAGGATAATCTAATGACAACTGATATAACTAGAAATATTTGGTCTAATGATTGTTAACTTTATGGATATTACAATCAGTATGATCAGCCCATTAGGCAAGTATGGGATCAAGTTGTGGCAAAAGAAGAAGGCCATTGCCAAGGGAAGGTGATGCTAGAATAGAAACTAGACTGGGCTTATCTGAAGGTAAAGTGGGAGTTAGACTAGGATCATCTAAAGGTGAGGTTATTTGTGTATAAATTTTAAGAACAATAGATATCATCTCTATAGGAAGTAAACTATAAATATCCTAGTATCTAGCAAAGTGATAAGGGCCAGTCATGACATGATCCATGACCATACTCATAAGGGGCTCTATTATAAATAAAGGTGTACCATGTGAGTGCACCACATATACTTTATGATAGATAGGAAGAAGACTATTATTAAGTACTATAAAATAAGGAATGTCAAAAGATGAATGAAAAGAATAAAATAAATAAGAGTGATATCAAAAATAATTGGCATTTCTAGCTTGGATTAGTTTGTCTAAAAATGGGTCATCTAAAACATAATCATCATCATAGTTAGGTGTATTCAAGTCGATGGTACATATAGGTATGACTTTGTTATCAAATTATGTGTGATGGATAGAATATCTATTCTTGGTTAAGACAATAGGTATATCATCTATAGGTGGTTGACAATATCAAGGTTTGAAATAAGGAGGAATTTGGGTGATAATATGAAGGGATATATCAAAGTTTTTGATCTTGAGGATAATCTCATCCATATTATCATCATCATCATATAAGAGGTTAGGTGTAAATTTCCCAATTAATTCAAAGTGACCATTATAAGCATTAGTGGAATTGATAGGATAATTGAAGAGCTGGGATTCCATAAATGAGATACTAGGTAAAGGTTCAAGGGTAGGAATATTAAATACACCACATTCTTGAAATTATTTAAAATTTCAAGGGTTTGTGTCTACTTTAATCTTATAAATAGTTTCATTATGGAGGAATTTGATGCATTGGCATGTGGATGAGGTGGTTGCTCTCATATGATGAGTCCAAGGTCGATGAAGTAAGATGTTGTAAGAAATCAAAAGGTTAAAGATGATAACTATCACGTAGATGGTGATATGAGGAATAATAATGGGAATCTAAATGCAACCTAAAGGAGGCATTTGCCTTCTATCTCATCCTTGGAATGTGTTACATGTATATTTAAGTTTGCATTTCAAATATCCAAGTGTCTTAATTAAATCAAGGGAGGAAATTTAATTACCTAAACCTTCATTAACTAAGGCAGGCTCAACTTGGATATCACTAATTTGGATGATAATGAATAGAGGAGGAAAATTAACATGAAACAATATCTTTTCAAGAATCATGGGAGATATAGTAAACTTAAGTAAAAGAGAAGTATCCATTGTTTCATCAACATGTATGGACATCTTTCCAAATTATTTTAGTATACTATATTTAGATCTAAATAAAGTAGCTTCATATTCTTCCAGAGGATGAGGGATGTTCATTTCAAACAACAATTTCATTAGATAATTTCAATTATGGGGAGAATTTCACATTAATTTGAGGAAGGTATTTGAGATGGGAGATGAGAAAGTTCCACAATTGGATCCCATTCATTATAACCCATAAGAGGATTACTTGATATAGGCACAAAATGTTGTGATATTTCCTAATAAGGAGGGTTGGAAGTGAAATGAAACTTATCTTGATAAGGTGTAGTTTGTTTGGGCTGCTTACAAATAGGTTGATTGAGTTTGTGTGGTGTGATGGTTGGTTGGGGTATTTCTTATGGTTGGGTTGAATAAATACTATTGGAAGTTTGGTTAATATTGTCTTGTTTTAAGGATTTTGTGGGAATATTATAGATGGTATGAGAGGTATAATAAAGTGGTGGTATTGAGAGTGGCTCTTGATTGGTTATAATTTCCTCTTGCCCCAATTTCATTAGATGGGATGGGGAAGTGTCCTGAATGATGCATAATGGTTGAGAGGTGTGATGTGTAGGTGTTGGATTTGAGTAAATAAAATAAACTATTCTTCTCATGTTAGTCATATTAACCACATTTTATTCCTTATTAGTGTGGTCTATAAGACTTTTAACATTTTTTGTAGAATGTGTAGGATTCTCAATGTTATCTTGGTGGTTGGGAAGAGGATGTATGTAGATGACAAGATGAACATTATCTTAGTTTAAATCTTGGTTTTTATTTTTCATTTCATGGTTATTAAAAGATATGTCATATGATTATTTACACTTTCAAATAAGGGTTGCATGATTAGCATTTGGACCAAGAAGAAAATCCATAGCAAGGTTGTGTAATTGTCTACAAGTCTCATGAGAGTGGCCCCAACTTGTATGAAACCAAAAAAAAATTGTTTGGATCATACCATGATTTCATAGGATGAGTGGGGTTAAGATATCATGGTAGAGGTCTTGGAAGATGTTTTTGAATCTCTGTTAGGGATTATGGTTTGTGCACATATTGTGGTTGGGCTGAGAAAATGTAGGAGTGGGAGTGTTATTTGTAGGGGGAACATGCTCTATAGTGTTGTTTAGAGTGATTGATTGAATGTTATGAATAATGTCATAAGTATTGATAATGCCATCATTAGTTGCATGATTTTTTTTGTTTTTAATGAGAATATGATTACCCTTTTGAGGATGATATGGTTCTAATTGATGCATGAGGAATTCTTGTAATTTATCTTGGTTGAGGGCTTTTTCCAAAGTTCTTGGAGAAAGAGTCCTAACCTGATATTGTAATTTTGGGTATAGAGCCTTAATGAATAGGTGGAAGAGGATATCATTTACCATATTATTATCACATTTTTTAGACATGTTCTTCCACTATTTGATTAAGGCTTGTGTCATTTCAATTTTAAGTTGTTTGTAATTTATAAAGTGGGCTAAGTTGTTCTCAGGGAGATCACTAGTTTGAAATTCGTGGACTAGTACATTAACCAGGTCCTTAAAACTAGTGATATAATGTGTTTTTAATTAATTTTAAAAATATAAATCTTATTCTAAGAGTTTTTAACTAATATTTTGGTAGCAGTTAAGGTGTTAGGTTTTACACAATATTTACAAAGGTTATCAAATGTCTTTAAATATAATATGGGATTAGTGGATCCATTATAGGTGATGCTAGGTTTGATACCTACTAAGTAAATGTTATCAATTTGAGGTGCAAGAGGATTATTTTATATATTTTTGATTTTTTTAATAATTATTGATGGTTTTGGGATAAGGTTACCATGGGAATCCCTAAGGTGGGGTAGGGGGCCATTCATATTTTGCACTCCCCATGAAACCTATTGAGGTTGGTTTTGAAGATGAATGAGATGGTTTTGCATTTGAATCATTTTATTTTTTTTATTTTTTTGGAAGGTATGCATTTGATTAAGTGTTTGTAATAAGAGTTTCTTAGTTTGGGAAGTATTTTGACTAGTGTGCATAACATATGATACATTAGTATTAATATTAATAGCTTGAGTTACACTATGATTAGTAGAATGTGTCACACTAGTGGCATTAGTAACATTGGTATTAAAAGAAGCACTAGTGTCATGAGAATCATTAGTATCAAAATATTCACTAGTAGAATGGTTAAGGGGAAGGGTTTTTTAAGGAGGCCCATTAGAAATTAAGCCTACCATGTTAGTAGAAATACTTGGCATTGAGGTTGAAGAATTCATATAATAAGATGTCATGGTGTGTAAAGGAGACATAATAGAAGGAAAATATTGAGATGCAAAGGAAGTGGTTCCCCCAAATCTATGAGAAAATATAGGGGAGGGTGAAAGAGGTTATTCTATATGTGGACCTATCATAAGATTATAAATGGTTAAAGGGTCATTCCCTCTATGTTGAGGGAATTAATTATTGAAAAAGAGTATTTTAGTTGTGTACTCTAAATCACATTCATCTTCTAGTGAGAACAAAGGATTAAGAATTGAGGACAAATGAGGAGTCCCATAACTGGTATTATGAGTGGCAACATGGGCATTGCTTTCATCCAAAGTGAGTGCCATAATATGTGTTTTAAAAAACCTATTAGGATTGGTAAAACTCATCATTTTTATCTAATTTAAATCTATATTATCTTCAAATAGGAAATTCATTATGAAGAAAAGAGTTTAAAAAATTGATAGAAAGAAATATCAATTGATAAGATATAAAATCAAACCAATCAACTATTTTATGTAAAATAAGAAATAAAATAAGAAATAAGGGACATAATTTTATAGGTTGATTGTATTCTATAAGATAGGAAATAAAATAGAGTAAAAATGTACATATTCGTATAAGTCAAGAAAATGAACATGTTAAAAATATACACAATCATATAGGGTGACTATGTACTAAAGGTAAACAAGACTAAGTATGTAAGATTCTATGTCGATAGAGATGACTATGTTCTAAAAATAGGGAATCTTTTTGAAAAATAATAGCTAATAAAATATAATGAATCACATATTCAATTACATCAATGTGTTTGATCTAATTTTATCACACAACATAAACCTTGCATTAGCATTGGATTATATAAGTTTTATATTACATAATAGAGTGATTAAAGAGAAAGCAACAAAAATTTAATATAAATACTAATCTAATTATTAATTATTGAATATTATTAAGTTATAATTGATTTTTAAATTAATTTGATAGGGAGTTTATTGTAGGAAGGAACTAGAAATCAATCTATGGATAGTTTTAGGTAGTATGGGTTGAAAGGAGTATGTATTGGAGATGGTACTAGATTAGTATTGGGGCTTACCTATTAACTTCACAATTATATAATGATAAGAGTTTTCGGTGATTTGTCAATATATACCATCAACCATGTATTTATACTTGGCCAAAAAACCTAAGTCAGCTTCCCCCTTGGTGATGAAATCTAAGTAGGTAGACCTTGAGAAGAAAGATGTTTAATGTTTTTTAGTGTTAACTAATTTTTAAGTGTGTACAAAAGATAAAAATAGAGTGACTAAATTGGTAAATTGAAAATCCACCTAATTAGTCTATGGTTTTTACTCTAAGCATGCAAGCAACTAAAATAAAAAAAGAGAATTAATCACTAAGAAAATAGATTAATTTATTTGACTATAAAGAGTATAAAGTCAATTTAGGTGATATCGTATGTAAATAATATAGGAAAAAATTGAGAAGTTCATTAATATTTTGTGGAATTAAAATCCAAAATAACACATTTGAATAGGTCAACTATGTCTTGTAGAGAGAAGATAGGCTATATAACTATATCGAGCTAGTTGACATAGTTTGTTATTGGGTTGTAGTTTTATAGAATGTAAACTATGAAAAATAAGACTAAATGAAAAAAAAATGGTAAATAAGGTTAAAATTAACCTTGGTGATTTTTAAGATGCTTAGTTTGCAAATTTTATGCTACATTTCTAAAATGATGAATTTTATATTCTATTAACAGGGTTGATGAAGTTTGTAAAACCTATGTGCTAAAAATAATCTACAAAGAGAGTCAAATAGATTGATTATGTTTACAAAATTGTATTATAAAAAATATAACTATGAATATATTTGATTGAGTTGATGAAGTATGCAATCCTATAGCTAAATAAGAGGACTCTATTGAGTTGATCAATCTAGTCACCTATATTTGGAGAAGACATGCATAGTGAAAAAATATTTTATTTGGAGTGAGTATGTGTTAAACCTATGCACATTATATTAGATTGTATCAACAATTTTAATATAATAATTAAGAAATAAAAATATATGATATGATAATAAAAATGAATGCATGAAATAAAACCTACAAGGATTAGATTCATGTTGAGTTCATTAGAAGGTATACAAGTTGAAATATAACTGATCTAGAAATTAATCCTAGATCAAAGAAGATAAATCAAAACTACACTTCCACTTGTTGGTACATTTATAAAATAGGGGTCATGACCAATAAAAATCCACTATACCTAACCAAGGGGTCCCTTACCACAATAATATCACTAGATTAGGTTTCAAAGCCTCTAGTTAAGCAACACTATGCAATAACCCTAAATAGGTCCTATGTTTTCATATATTCACAAATTAAATATAAATCAAAGTAAAATATAATCTAGTGATCACCAAAAAATGCTGCATAAAGTAGAGGTAATAAACATAAAAATTAAACATGCATAGAATATCTATACTTAAGACAATCTATAGGAAATCATAATGCATGGAAGAGAAGTACAAATGCAAATATATATACTTTAACAAATAAGAAAAAAAGTTAGGAATAGTTACCTTGAAGATGAACCCATCGAGCCTTAATCTCTCCCTTGCCCAAGGTGATTTTCAAGAGGTTATTGTGGTATGTAAGGCTAATAAGGTTAAGATATCTCTAGGCTACACAACTTATCTATGTATCTAAGAGAATTATCCATAAGACATGATCCATATCTCCAAGTGTAGTATTATAACCCTAAGAAATTCTCCTCAAGTAGAATGGTGGATAAGCAGATGCATAATATGATGTTTTTATTCTTATCTTCCTAATAAAAGGAATAAATGGATGTGTATATATAGATAAATCTAACTCTAAACCTTTTTTTGAATTTTATTCAACACTATTAGCCCAATTTAACCTTATATTATTAATTGATAAAAGCAATTCAAGTCCCAAACTAGGTCAACCAATGCTGATCTAGACCCATAACGCGTTGATATTAATTTGAATGCAGGGTCAACACAAGATGAAATTATTTGATAAATGTCAAAAAGGGTTTTTATCTTAGTTAATGGTTAAATAAGGTGGTGAATTTCTAGGAGAAGTGTGTAAGGAAACAAATCTTAGAGAAGTGTATAGGAGAGGGTTGTGTAGATTGCAAGTGGTTATATGGGGGTCAATAATCTTGTGAATCACCAATGGTCTACCAATCCTTTTTTTGGTGCCCCCTTTAAGGAATACACTAAGAGATATTGAGACTTGATGGGTTATTTCAAGAGATAAATCATTAGTAATTGATAAATTTTAAAAATATTATGTGTATACACCTTGTATGTGGACTTTGGCCTTGTGTGTGGTACCAACACTTGTGCTTGTTGGACTTGTTGATATTGAGTGGTACCATCATATATATCATGAAATTGTAACACATATCCTTATTAATTGATCATACTAATATATGTTTCATTGATATATCTATATATGCATGACACTAACATGACCTACACTACATATTTTACATATATGTATTGATTGACATACACATGACTATGATGACATACTCTCCACATGATCAAATAATATTGCATTATGTTATTCTCATTCATGACATTATCTAATTAAATCTTATTTTGATATGAGGGACTTACATGATACATCCTTCATCTCAAAAGGTAAGCATTATAAAGGGTTTGTTTCCTCCTTGAGAATACACTCAAATCAGAGTAC
Organism: Torreya grandis; assembly: GCA_037957365.1. Taxonomy (NCBI): domain Eukaryota; kingdom Viridiplantae; phylum Streptophyta; class Pinopsida; order Cupressales; family Taxaceae; genus Torreya; species Torreya grandis. The sequence continues at coordinate 2,039,649 of JARHVA010000187.1, forward strand.
AAATTTTAGAGATTCAAAATGATTCAAATATCCAAAGGTTAAGATACATTAAAAATATTGTCATATTGATAAAAATTATAGGGGCATATTCCATTCATATTCATTAACTTTACAAAATTTGAGCACATATTCATACACATTTGGGCATATGCATGGGAATATGCACATAATTTACAAGGACATGAATTACAAATCTATATACACACATACAATTGATATACATGTTATAAAATTAAAAAAATAGGTGTTTATGATTCTATATAATTTGGCACAAATTTAGGGTCATGATACTTGTTCATACACATATATACACATTTTTATATTCACGAGGCATGATACTAGTTCTTGCACATACACAATAGCATAATTTATAATTGAATGGTAAAATGTTTGTCACTCCATTTCACACTTATAAAATATATGGTTTTATGGGGACATGCACATTATTCATTCTCTTTTGATCATGCATTATATTATACATTGAGAAAAACCATATAATAAAATCTACGTTCATGATGGGGGTGTTGACCAAATATGACTTCTAGTCAGATTTTATTAACCCCTACTATTTTGAACTTTTAAAGAAGGTTTCATGTATCCTATGGGGCCTCTTATTATCCTATACATCTTTCTTATCCTTCCCCTAGTCCTTTTCTAATTCCATCTCTCTTGAAATGGCCTAGTCAACCAAAATCATAGTTGGTATGGTGAAGCCTTACTAAAATGACATCACATTTTGTCCTTGAACATTGAATAAAAGTCTAATTCTAAGTTGTGAACATTTTGTCTAAGTGTGTGAGTGATGAATAGTGGAATTAAGTGATATTTTCATCCTTACTCCCTTTACCATTTATGTTTAAGCAAGATTTATAATTTTAACAAGTCATATGAAGTGTGTTGATTGTATTAGGTCCTTCTTCAATCAAGAAATTGTCTATATGGTGTGCAAACTACCTCTAGGTCAGTTATCTTGTTGATTATCCCATGTATGCTATCTTTGCATTGAAGTAATTATGTTAGAATCCTTCAATCCCTATAATTGGTCTTGGAAATCTTTGTTCTTAGTAGAATTTTAATATTCTATGGTATATATCTTTTAGGATTACCTCTTTAGTGTAGTTTTCTAATTTATGTAAATATTCTAACTCTTTACCATGAACAAGCATTAGATTAGGTGATAGTCATTCAAATAATAATCTAAGGAGATAACCCTTATAAAATATAGATTAATCTCTCTTACAAGTTTCCCAAAACTTGAGAGATGAATCAATATTTCATCAAATTTTAGGAGTTGAATAGAGTGTACTAGGGTGCACAATTTGATGACAATAGTTCTGGCATGTTGGGTGGGACAACTAGTCCTAATTATTTCCATGTCAAGGTGAATGTTGGTCTTGACAAGACCAAGGTTGTATAGGAATTTTTTAATCCATCACTTGGTGAATTCAAAAGGTTATAATTTTTTATTGTAGATAATGTTCTTCAAATTATACTTCATGGTCTTCACTAGATCATTCAATCAAGTCCCTCTATTTAAAGCTCCTCTTGAGGAACAACATCCTGAACCATTCTTAACATTTAGAGACCTGAACAAGAAGGTTTTGAAGAAGAAGAAGAAGTTGAGGAGATAAGAGATCAAGATGAGGAGGAAGAGATGGCTAGGCAACATCCTTTTCTAGCCTTCAACACCAAAATCCAATTAACCTTCCTATATATGATCTGATTCCTCCAAATTCTACCAAAAGTCTCACTAAATTCAATGGAGAGGGCCCTAATACCCCATATAAATGCATTAGGGACATTTAAATTTTTTTTGAACATCCACAATATCACTTAAGCTAACATAGCTATTAGACTACTTACCATGTCTCTAAAGGGTGAGGCACTTGATTGGTATAGGACATTATAAGTTGGTTGCATTACTAATTGGGATGACTTTGGATAGTTGTTGGTGAATAGGTTTGATAATAAGAGTGACCATACTTCACTAATTCACTAGTTTTAGATTAAGGTAAAAATAGGTTTTGAAGGGACCCCAAAACCCTGAACAAAAGGAGAAAGATAAAACATTAACGTCCATAGGCAAGCCTTTAGCTTACTTCACCAAAGTAACAAAACCAAGAAACAAAGACCAGAAGCTAACAAAAAAACAACCAAAGATAGACCCCAGGTTTTACAGAGACCTGGAAACTCCATAGTAAAAGTTTAAAAAAACCAGGTACCAAGACCAAAAAACACAACCAACTAGCAGAACCAACTAAAAGAACCAGGAACTATTCTTCTAGTTCCAAAGAGGTATTAATGAATTTATGGGGGATTTTAATGAATGGTTTTAAAGGACATGTTATAGATTTCCACCTATCATGAGGCCTCCTCCAAGCTTTGTATTCCCCACTTATCTCAAAGCTATTGGCACTGATGTGGAAGTAATGTTTTAGTAAATTGGAGGATTTAATCTATCAGAGGCATATGAGATAGTTATTGAAGCTAATAATAATTTGATACAAGATAGGAGATTACCCCCAAGAGTTTTTATGCATTTATTATCTCATAGTTGAACTAAAGCTCCAAGTATACAAGTTTTGAATTCCAATTCCAAGCCTATAATAACTCCCAAGAAGGTGGATAATGATATAGAAAAAGATGAAATTATTTATTCATTATAAGCTTAGATCAAACAAGATCAATTTCATGCAAGTGCTCCACCCAATCCCCAATATTATCCTCCATAAACTTATAGACCTGTACCCATATGCAATTACCAAGGAAGAGGAAAAGGTTAAACATGTTTTAATAGGTATTCAAACGTATATAATCCTAATTCCACTCCATCCATAATGGCTATTGTTCTAGTCCATACTAATTTGGTTCAAAGAGAGGAACATTTAGATCATTGGGGGCAATCTCAAGGCCAGTTTGTGTATAATGGTAGAAAAGGTTGTCAAACTTTTGTGACACAAGAAGGAGCTACTCCTTTCCTTGCATTATAATAATAAAATCTCATTCAAAATGATACTCATGGAGAGGGTAGCATTCAAATTACTATTTGCATGAACTTTCAAAAGGAGGATAACTATGTGTTAAACAAAAGTACATCAGTTACATCCAATAGAAGAGCTAAAAAGAGAGGTTTGGGAGAATTTATAGAAGCACATGTGACTCTAATTAATGTCTCTCCAAGGCCATGAAGTGTGAATCCTAGTGTAATACCTCCCACTAGTCACTCTCATCAAAGTCAAAATGTGAGCAAGATTGTCAAGCCTATAATGCATCAAGTTCAATCTTCCTCACTGCCTTTAATAATGTAAGAAAAGATGAATAATTCCCCTCTAAAAATTATTGATTATTTTAAGAATACCAAGAAAAACATATCTCTTTTGGAAGTCTTGTATATGCCTAGTCAAAAGGAACTCCTATAAGAACAACATTCAAACATCCATGTAGTCCCTCAAGATCCAAGACACAATGGTGTATCCCTTACCAATACACCAAATTATGCCCTATAACCCTCCACTAAATCTGAAAATCCTCCACCTTTATTCCTCACACTCATTATGGGAGACAAATTGGTTCAAAATTTCATTATGGATAGTGGAGTTGGTACCGTAGTTATGCCTAAGGTGGTTACAAATAAGTTGGGATTAAATTATGAACCACATAACAAAGATGTGTTTTATCTTGATGAAACTCCAACCAAGATAGTGGGATTTGTTAGAGGATTGAAAATATTTCTTGATGATTGTCTAAGTTTCCATATTATGCAAGACATTGTGGTGGTAGATTTCCCAGTACATTTTACTATTTACTTATCAAGGGACTTCATGGATAAGATAGGAGGACACCTTTCTACTGATTGGTCTTTTCTAGATTTTAGGACAAGATATGGAGCTAAATTAACCATAATAACAAAACCCTTGGCAAGGTTTCATATTAAACCATATGTAGAGACAAATTCAAATCAGAATTGTGTAATTAGTGAAGAATAAGGTGTCATGGGTGGTGAAGTATCCTCTCTCATTGAATGTATTTTTGATCTTTTCTTTGATGATTATGGTACTGAAACATATGATCATGATCTATATACATTCATAAAATATACTGATTTGGAAGGCTATTATATGCATGAATAAAATACTTCTATACCCTCACTTACTAATGAAGATCATGAAGTTAAAGAGATATGTCCTAGTTTGCCTATTCCTCCTCAATATGAGAAAGGGATTTCCAAAACTTGTCATGATCCCTATATTTCCTATAATCAATCCTCTCCATCTTATGTTTCACCTAGTCCATCTATTTCTCCTCCAAGTCATCCCATTACTAGTTTTAAAAAAAACCTCTTATTAGCTACCAAGAATACCTGCTAGACCTTGACACTAGATATGGTTGCAGTCAAGTCATTCCTAGTGTTTTTTATTAGGAGTGTAAGGAATGATTTAGAACAAGTCAAAAGGGAGTGGATACCTATAGATGGGGTTAATTGTCTAAATATTACCTATGAGGTGCTTGATGTTTATGGCCTAATTTTCCATCTAGAAGAGAGATTGAGAGCTTATGAACTAACTCCATCTTGGTAGCCTCAAGATACCCCACATCAACCTTTCCTACTCAAGAAGCCATGGAAATTATCTTTCAACCTTCTCTAACTGATCAATGTTTCCCTTATAATGTTGAGGATTTCCTTGCTCCTTAGGAATATTCTTTGGCTAAACTTCATATTTTTAAGAGGCCTAACATTGGCACTACTAAGAAGGAGGATGAGTTTGAGATTTTAGATTGGATTAAGGATAAAAGAGAACTAACTGCTAGTGAGGAGACATCAGTTTGTGAAGATGAGGAAAAGGATCTTCCTTATGTTGAAAAAGTTTCCTTAGAAGGAGTTATTTTGAATTCCAAAGAAGAAGAGAGAGAGAGATTTCTCTTGTTGTTCCTTTTCATGATCAAGAGGAGGATGATGAATTTTGGTAGAAGTTTGAGGGAATATTCAATGAATTTAAAACCCTCAAGGAGCCTATAAGTCCTTTGGAGCTAACTACAAGCCATGACAAGTAAGATTCTATGTCTCAAGAGGAAGACATGGGGTAGACCTACATGCAAATGCTCCAAGAGTATGAATAATGTGGGAAGACCAAAATACTAATGAAATAAGTCCAAGATGTTGGAGAATAGGTATACATTGAATATCATCATCATCAATAGAGTCTATCTCATGATGGAGTAATCTATGATGATCTTGAGCCTTTTGAAGAAGATTCAAAAGTTGATCCTAGAGCCACCTATGAATCTAATCCTATCAACATCAAGGAAAGGTGTGATCAATAAACACTTCCAAATTGTCATGATATAATTATTTTTGAAGATTTTGAAGAGGTAGTGACAAAGAAGAATGATGAGAGCCTTCAAGAGGACATAAATTTGCAACAAGTTATCCCATACACGAAAGCTCAAATTTGTCATGAAGAGACAAAAGGATAGAAGTATGAAGTATGTTTCCAAGTCTAAAAATATTTCATCTACTTTGGAGACCCATTTGAGATGACTTCATCAAATGACATTTCAAGTGAAGGACAAAAAATAAAACATGAGTCATCTAACACCACATCACAAATGAAGCATGTTTGGCATCCTCATTCATCTAGTGAGGATAAATATTCAAGGTATTCACATTTTGATCTAGGGAGTTATGATCAAGTTGAATGTATATTTTTTTTTGATTTCAATTATTTCTTCTATTCCCTAAGTGTTTGAGTAGCACAAGTGTGTCTTTGTTTTGATGCTTGCTTTGTCCTTTTATGTGTTATTCCTTTCTTTTTTGTGTTTTGAGGTAACTACCTGTGTGTTAGCTAATTCAAGGTCTATTTATATTATTCCCAAGTGTATTCTAACTCCTTTTCCTAATTGATAAGATAAGGATACTATTCCTTAAAATAGGCAAGCATGTTACCCCTAGGAGTTGCTAAGAATGTTGACTAAATATGACTTCTAGTCAGATTTGTTCAACCCCTACTATTTTGAACTTTTAAAGAAGGCTTAATGTATGTTATGGGTCCTCTTATTATCATATACATATTTATTATCCTTCCCCTAGTCCTTGTCTAAGCTCATCTCTCCTTAAATGGCCTAGTCAGCCAAAATGATAGTTGTTATGGTAAGGCCCTACTAAAATGACATCACACTTTGTCTTTGAACATTGAATACAAGTCTAATTATGAGTTTTGAACATTTTGTCTAAGTATATGAGTGATGAATAGTGGATTTAAGTAATAGTATCATCCTTACTCCCTTTATCCTTCATGTTTAAGCAGGAGTTCTAATTTTAACAAGTAGTCATGTGAAGTGTGTTGATTGTACTAGGTCATTCTTCAAGTAAGAAATTGTCTCTATGGTGTGAAATCCACCCCTAGGTTAGTTACATTGTTGATTGTCCCATGTATGCTACCTTCACATTGAAGCAATTATTTTAGAATCCTTAAATCCCTAGAATTAGGCTTGAAAAGATTTGTGCTTAGTAGAAGTTTGATATTCTATGGTATATATCTTGGTGTATCACCTATTTAGTGTAGTTTTCCAATTTATACAAAGCTACACATTATCCCTAATGGTTATATATTTTAACTATGTAGTTATTTGGGTTAATTCATTACATACTTATCCCCACATTGATGAGGTTGGGTCATATTGCCTTACCAACCTAATATATTACATAGTTACACAAGTTTGGGGCATAATCACCATAACTCTCCATATACTTTAGAAAGGAAGCACAAATTTATCCAATGCTTAAAAAAAGAAACATCATCTCTAAATAGTTTCAAGGGAAATATGGTTTTCACTAACACAAAAATGAACTCTATCACTTATTCTTTCAAATTTTCAAAATTTCATTTTTAATTTTAAAATCAATCTATGGACCTTGACTACACATGAATATAGGTTTTTATATTTAATGACCTACAAAATTAGAGTTTCATACCAAATAGAAAATGTATTACAAACACTCATGTACATTTTATCCTTTTTATCTTGTAAATTCCATTATTATAATAAAATGGGGGAATTTTTAGATACTAATATCTAATATTAGATATTTGAAAATAAAAATCTTGACACACATTTACCACACATGACTTGAGCACTTAAAAAATATCTTGATCCACAATTATCACATAATTTTATGATATATTATGATTCAACCCTTACGTTTTTCATATCCCCATACTAATATCTTGATATCAGGTGATATTCTCTATTTTTTTTTAGCATTAAGGCACTTTAATTTGAGTTATCAACATAATTTGCTTAAAATAAGACTTATGGTTTTAGTGGCCATCATTGGCTAGAGGCCAATTGTGCTCACTATGATTTGAAAAGCATATTTATTATGTGAAAACCATTTTTTTAAGATTTTAAACAACATTTATTTGCAAAGGTTCTAAAGCATTAATGTGTTTAAACTTTTAATGTTTATATTTCTAGTTTAAGTCTTGAGTGGCCTTGGAATGTTTTATTAAGCTAAAATCATAGTGTTAGATTACATTATAGGGTGTTAAAATTTATTTATGTTACATGGTCTCAATGATAAAAAGTGTTATGGACCCATTCTAGAGTCAAGGTATAATTATGAAATTGACATTAACCATGATATAGTATCACTTGATTTTTAGGGTTTGTATTTAATTTTGTTAAAACTTTAACAAAGTTAATGGATGACCATCATTACACATGTCCTCATTTGGAACTCAACCTAAATAGGTCAATGTGGTTAAGATGAGTCAGATTCTAGTTTTATTTTGCTTTGATACTATTAGAGTTATGAATTTTGGTGCTTATTTCTTGAGCAATACATGACATAGTGATCATATGTAGCTAGGGCACACCAAGGTTAGAATTTGTGGTAGGGATATTAACTATTTATGCCATGTGAAATGAGGCCTTAATGAGCCACTTTGTGGAAAACATTCACCTTCAAGTTTGCATTACAAATAGTTTTTAGGAGGGATGAGGCTCAAAATATAAGGTTGAGGTCAAGAAGCAAGGAAAGAGGTGGGATTTGGATCTTGGATTATATTTATCATGTTAGTTACTCATCCATTTTGTTAAGCTTATAGATTTTGATTTTATAATGATTTTAGTAAAATCCTTCGTTAGGGATACACAAAACAAGGTATAAACCCATATATTCATATGTAGGTGTGCATATATGAGCATATAACATGGTTAGGGTAATACTCATGACAAATTAGGGTTCACAAGATAGTAAAAAGAGCTCATCTATGTTATGGGAATGAACAAACCCAAACCATGAGTTAGATGGTATAGTAAGTTTGATCTCCTCAAATTCCTTCCATATGTTTGTATAATATTATTATATTATTTGGGAAATATGCATATTAGTATTAATGCTTGTTTCTAAAATATAAATGCATACTTAAGGATTTTAAATGAGATTTAGAGTTAATCCATGTATTTATTTAAGGCTTTGTAAGATAGGTTACCTTGAATTTAGAAATAATCTTTTTGAATTTAAGTTTTATTAATATTTAGTCATGTTTATGATTATGATAATTGGTATGAAGCAAGAAATGTTAGGATAAAAAATATATAATATTTTATTATTAAATTGATTTAGTTAACCATTTTATTCTATTTCATAAGAGAGATGTTTGGTTGATAAATTTTTTGTCCTATTCAAGTGTCCATTATAACTCATTAAGAGAGGTAATATATATTTTATAATTTTACTTGAAATCATTATATGAAATCAAAGTGAGTTAAAGTGAATTTGGTTTGTGTTTATGCACTATTAGTTCTCCCTATGTCACTAGGGAATAAGGGGAAAGTAATAAACTCAATTTAAATTCCTAGAATGACTTGGGGCTTGATTTATTTATAAAAATATTTATTGGAATATCATAAATAATATATATGTGATCACCACTTCAAAGTCTATACGTAGACCCTACTTTAGGGACAGTAGGTATTATGCAGTGACATAATTTCTAGCTAATGTTTATGAATTATATTAATGTTTGCCAATCATTACCCAAAACAAAAATTAACAATGGATATATATATCATGATATAATATAAGGTGATTCATGGGTGGATCCTATAGAGAATAAGGTAGGATAGAAAATATATTGTGTTTATGATGAATGAAGATGCCAATTCTGCTAACTTATAAGACAAATACATGAAACTAATATATACTAGCCCTAATGTAATGCTCAAAGATAAATAAATATATTTTAAGATTAAAATTAAGATAATTCATGTATATAAAAACATACTTTGCATAAAAATAACACACTCATAGTAAATTTCATAACACATCTAGTTACAAATGAGATAAAATAGAGCAAATATACTATCAAATTAGTCATCCTAAAGTTAAGCTAAAATTAATAGAGGCATGTATAAAATTTAATTTCCATATTATTTTTTATAAAAGAGACAATCAGACATCAAATCTTGAGGAACAACACAAAAATAAACAATTAATCACTATAGACAATCTCACAAATTCTTTGGCTCTCTTGTATTGATTCTTTCAAATAAATGCTTCTATTTACCAAATGAGGAGAGACCCCTATTTATAGGCTCAAATTCCTAAGATGATTTTGAAAGGGCCCATAAGTGGCATCTAGATACATCCGAGTGGCTTGAACCACCACATTATAATGGAATATTTTACATTATAAAAAGATTACAAAATATTCCTAAGGGCCTAGAGGTGGTTGTTGTTTTTGCTTCCTTTTGTTTTCCTCCTAGGTCCATGTTTTAGTGCATGATTAATAATCTCTATCTATTTGGGAAAAATCTAGGATCATGGGTCTAAATAAATTAGGTATGTCCTAGATCAGCCTATTGTTCTCTATGAGTATGGTTCTGAGGGCCTCTTCTATCATGTTGGCCTTCTACAGCCTCTAATTAGCAAATGCAACAATATCCATCACCTTTATTAATGTCTTGGAACTATCCACATCCTAATTAAAATGTGTGATGAATATATTCATATGTGCCCTAAAATATTTCTCTTCCATGAAGGATCTGTCAGGCTTGGCTACTTTGGTGATCATGGCATCCTTCAATAAATGGGCTATCTTGAACTCAATTTTATCAAAGGATGTGTTTGCATCCTTGAGTTGATCAAACCATGTCTTCAAAATCCTCCTCCTATTAATGAGTATGGTTTTTGTATATATTATTTCCTCAAGAGGAAAAAATTTGAGATCAGGGAATTTTTAACTTCTTGTCACTCTTTCCAAGTTTTCCAACTTGGTGTCATAATAGACAAGACTTTGGTCAAACTTTATGACCACCTTGGCTTGTTGGATCTCCTCTCCATATCTATTATTAATAATATTGTATAGGTTTAAAAAAATTATTAATATATTTATTATTGAAATCAAAGTGATGTCTAGCACTATAGGCAATATTTACTATTTTAGCCTTTGTAACCATTTTGCATTCCCTTCATTATAACAATATTGGAGTCTGCTTGTGGTTGTAATATTGACCAAATTTGACCCCAAGTAAAATTTGTGTCAAAAAATACTATTTTGAACTTTTTAATAAGGTTTCATGTCTTATGGGGTCTCATAATGGTCTAAACATCTTACTTATCCTTCCCCTAGTCTGTGTCTAAGCTCATCCCTCTTGAAATGGCCTAGTTAACCAAAGTCAAAGTTGGTCAACCTTGGTTAAAGATGGTAAGGATAAAATTGTGTTTAAAATTTTATAATATGACCTTTAACATGTTTTAAGGTGTTTCCATGTCATTAATTTATCTTTCACCTTGTATCATATGCAAAAAGGGTCATTTGGCCACATTTTTAGCTTAATTAACGACATGTACAATTTTTTCAAAGCAATAAAACCATCACCAAGTTGTGTATAAATGTGGGAGAGGTTAAATAATGTTATGATCATGTTAATAAGTATTTAAAAATTAGTTTCATCAGTCAAATGGTAGTTTTCCCTAAAAATAGGCCATTTTTAACACTTGTATAGACTTCTCAAGTTCCCTTGCTGCTAAAAACATGGTGATGTGACTCTTAACCTCCCCATAGGTCATATTAAAAAAATTATTTTAGATATTTCATAAAATTATTCATTTTTAGTTCATTTTCTTTCATTTTCACTTGGCAAGCCAAGGAAGGGTAGACTCAATCACTTGTTATGGGTTGTATAAGTGGAATCAAGAAGAATGCTTCTATAGGTGGATATTAATATGAGTGAAATTCAAATACATAACAATAAGTCTCAAATTTGTGGCTCTTCCTTCATGAACAATCAATTACACTCTAGGCAACTTTTTATGAAATTGCATCCAAGAGAGGTATAAGTTTATATATATTCTTATTTTTAATAATACATGGAGCTAAGTGAGTTTAATGTATTGTTTTAAAGTGGTAATAGGCCCTCTCCAATGGTTTTTTAATCATCTAAAACTTATTATCTCAATGCTATTGAAGGAAATTTCCAAAGTGTGCTTGTTTCTCAAAGTTTGCAGTCATGGGTATGTGACCTATGTTGTTTCAACATGGAAGATGGTTCCATGGGATGTTCAATGTACTTATATTCATGTTATAAAAATACCCTAATTAAAATTACTTATTATAAATCAAGTTATCACATCCTTCAAAGCTAAATTGTCCACTTCTTTTTCTTCATTGCCTTGACAGTTTACAGTCACCTTGTACTTGAGATTCAAGAGGTTTGTACAAAGGTATAAAGAGTGAGAGGCATGATGGAGTTAATGTTTGAAGTTATATCACAACAAAGAGTCATATAATTCATGATATCAAGGCTAATATTCCATTCAAATTAAAATTTTCCTTCAAAAGGTGATCAAACAATTTTGGGCTTTCAGTCCCCAAATGGACCAAACAAAGATCCTAGAGCCTTTTTGGGATAATGTTTGCCATGACAAAAGGAATTTCCCATGATCTCGGTTGATTGGTTTAATATCCATATCTACATAAAAAAAACTTTACCAATTTTTAGGGGAAAAGGGTAAGAGGAAGATAGTCATTAAGACCATTGAAGTTATCAAAAAACCATTAAATGTTGGTAGTGAAGTCTATAAGTTATGGATGAAAAAGTGACTTTGCATTTCAATTATATGATACTAAGTTATTACATCAATGGATATAAATACTAAATGATAAAAATTGTAATCTTAATATTAAATTATAATATAAAGGGTGTATTTTGGGTTTTGATCACTAAAGTACCCTCCCCTATCTGTACATAGGCTTAGGAGAGGCCATCTACAACAGGGTTATATGACAATGAGTTAGGAGTTAGGTTCTTTGGAATTTTTATAAGTTTCAAAATGGGTTAGGATTATTTTTACCCCAAAACATTCATTATAAGTTAAATAATTTTAATCAGTCTTCAAATTTCCCTAAGATCACTTACAAGCAGTCTAATGTGCATAAACATAATCAATCAAGGACCTAATCTATGCTTCTAAGAAAATAAAGAAGGTTTTTGAGGGGAAAATGAATATAAAATGGTTTAAGAAAAACTTTTTAAGAATTTATGTTCCATACATGACATTAAAAAATTTAATTCAGTCCCTAAAATCTCCAAACATAGTTATATCCCCTACCCATCCTCACAAGCTGCCTACTCAAAAGTCTACCTAGAAAATTTGAAGGGTTGGAGGGATTTGAAGGGTTGGAGAGTCTATACTTGGAATTGAGAGATTAAAATTTATAAAAATTATAAAAAATATATATAATAAACACTCTCCAATAATCATATTTGATAAAATAAAATGGTGCATACCCTCTCTATTTTGTCTCAAAGCAAGGGTAGTTTTACCTTATATGGAGATGACATTTTTCAGAAAAGTGGTGAGATGGATAGACCAGAGGTTATGAAATCCAAATTAAAGGTTGGATAACATATATGGGACTTAAAAAAATCTATAACACATTTATATAAGCCTTGGAAGCACACAAGATGCTCTAACCAAGAAGGGTTACAACCATGTGTGAAGAAAACCCTTAAACCTAAAAGCCAAACTGAAGGTCATGTGAATTTTTTACCTCATCCATGCTTTCAACTTGACTAGTTAATGATTGTAGGGGTATTTTATATATTTTTAATCCATTAAAAAAATGTATGGAATCCATCATTCCAACTATAGACTCCTACATCAAAAGTATGAACTCCATCAATATAAACCTATTTTAGGACCCAATGGTGAAAATGAGCCTAAAAGTGCATCTAGATGGATTAATTTAACCATGAGTTTTGAAAATAAGTTGTTTCCAACTCCATGAGATTCAAATCCATGAAATTGGATTGTATGGAATCCATACAAGTAATGTAATAAATAGGTTTTCTTGAAAGTTTTTTTGTGTTTTTCAAGTCCTGAAGATGACCATGAGATGTCAACAACTGGGAGGGTAGTTTGGGGATTTAATAAACTCATAATTCCATTTTTAGGGTATGGTAATGCTCACAATTTGCCTTGATAAGCCTCTCACTTTAGCCTATCTAAACTAGCATCTAGAATGACATAGTGAAGAGTATGGTAACTCAAGTTTGGTGGCCTTTTATGATTTTTCTAATGAATCCAAACATATGAAGTTTCATAACACATGCCACAAGACCCATGGTATGGATCAATTAGGGAAGATACAAATATTATAGTGCCAAGTATCAAAACAATCATATTAGAGAGTGATGATGAACTTGTCTAAGAGAATGTTAGGATCAAGAAAACTCCCAATATAGGTGTAATCATCTTTGTAACTCCCTCTCATCATCACTAATGAGACATTTTTCCATCACTTTTTAATTCTCAATAAAGTAATATGATGAAGGTAGTTCACAAGAGACAATAATGGAGAAGATTTTCTATGTCACACTTGGAGAAGAGGCTAATCTGGGATGTGATCAAGTGCATTTAAGTTTCATGACTATTCTTACACTTCATCCTCATGACTTATAACTGATTTTCACCTTTGGACACTTTTCCTTTTGCCTCCTCAACTTATCCTTTCTCTCTCATCTTCTAAGTTTTATAAGTATGAGCCATTTTGGCTATTGAAATTTATTCAAACTCTTGGTATGGTGAAGCCCTACCAAAATTATACCAAAATTTGCACTTCAGCTAATGAGAATTAGGTTGGTTATAATCTAAGTCCATTTTCACTACATGTTGAAGTGATCCATCTTGAATGTCAAAAATAGATTTAGTTCATCTTATTTTCATGCAATCTTTGAATGTTTTATTGTAAATGACTTCTCTCCTAACAGGTTTCATGAAGTGTATGATACTAAAATAGACTCTTGAAGTGTGTATGAGTTTGATAGTGTCATATCTGACCTTTCCTTCACTTGACTTCATTTTTTGAGATGTTATTTGCCTTCATGAGAAACACTAATGCTAGGGAGATCCATTAATGATGTTGAGGCTAGTTCGGTTGTCTTAGTTCATTATGAAAATTCCAAGTATATGAATGGAAGAAACTCTTGGTGTATCACCCCCTAGTTTAGTTTTTCTTTATGTATCTTTCTCTCCATTTTCACCCATAACATGTAGTCTTAGTAGCATAAGCACATAAAATCATATCTAGGGAGATATCCCTTAAAACATATAGGTTTACTTCCACTATAGGTGCCCCACACATCTAAAAGTATTCCCATGTTGGCCAAATCTTGAAGAGGCTTAAATAGTCTCTTTTAGGGTGTAAGATTTGGAGATAATAGTTCTAGCATGCCTGGTGGGACAAGGTATAAATATTGGGAAGATTTTTGGTGTGTCTTCTCTCTTATTAGATTTTGGAAGCATCCAATAAAGCACCAATGCTTGCTCCAAATGAATTTCTCATTTCAATCAACCTAGTTATCTATTGATGAAGATTTTTATCAATTCTATCTTTTCATGTGACTTATGATGTTGATATGGATGGCTATAAGGAGAATCCTTACCATACACCTCCTTAATAATCTTTCTATGACCCTTTATATCATTCTGAATAGTCATATCAAGAATATCATCCTCCCTATGAGTTGTGGCAGTCCTATGGTCAACCTAGTCCCTTTCTAAATGAGTATACTATTGTTGACTAGCCATATGACCCATACTTACCTTAGCCTTGTCATGAGGAGTCAAGCAACACCATTATTTTTAAGGAAAAATATGAAGCTTTGAAAACCTTACTTGAATAAATTAAATAGCACAATCACTTTGTCCAATCTTACTACACCTCTCATTCTCAAAATGTGTGGGTAGTTATGCAAAAGTTTATAGAATTGGAAAATCATATGAGTATGCTAGATAAGTGTTGTGATGAAACTCTTGGTGGTATTTTGGATTGGTTAAGAGTTTTAGTTGGATTGTTAATGGACATGTGGGGGTGTGTTGAGGAATAAAATCAATATTTCATTAGTGAAGGATTGTCCATGGAAAGAGAGGATTTTTAATGGTGTATTGATATGTTAGAGATATGGGTAACTCAAGAGGCTATGGAATAAGTTTCAGCTATAAAAGAATATAAAAAAATCTATGAACACCCTTAAGAAGATGAGGAGGAAGATGATAAATTATATGAATATCTCCTTCCTATTTCTCATCCTATCTTACCTCTCCCTTAAGAGCCAATTCAAGAATTTTCACCCATCTCCATGCCCATCCATGAACATCACACTCCATCCCCAACCCATAGACCTATATATCTCTCTTCCACCATTCCTCTCCTTAAATAAAAACATATTCAATCCTCAAAAGAGCCTAATAGTTCCAAACTTCCAACTTAGGACCAAATTAAGAAGTCTTGGGGAAAGAAATAGGTTAAAGGAAAAGTCCAAGAAGATGATGAAAATCATGAGGTGGCTGTGGAGGAAAGTGATGTGCCCTCAACCCAATAAAGCCTTTTTGTTATCCAAGAGTCATTTCAAGAGATTTCTCTTTCTTCCATATCCATTCATGAGCCTCTCAATACACCTTACATTCTTTCTTCAGCTCATTCATCCATTTTCCACCCTCTCACCCCATCTCTTCTTGAAGAAGAAACTCTTTTATGAGAAGCATCAAAGGAGGAACAAATTCAATTTGTAGTAGAGCAAGAAGATGACACAAGTAATGATGAAGAAGAATTTATAATTAGAACTCCACTTGCGGATATAAATCATAACTCAACCTTATTGAACCAAGATAAATAAGACTCAAATGAAGTTATAGCTAATCATAAGAAGGATTGGCATAGACTTGGAGTGGACCATGTGACTAAGGATCAAGATGAGGTGTTTGAAGAAGAAGTTCATGAGGAAGAGGTAATCCTTAATGTGAGAAATGACAAAGAGAAATGGATATAATAGATTTAGTTTCTATAAGAGATTGAAGAACTTTTTAGGTTTGAAGGTAAAGTATATGAGAAGATAAATCAAGGAGTCTCCATGAGAGACAATGATAAATATTAATAAGATTACACTAAGCTCCTTTATGAGATTGAATAACTTATAGCTAAAAAACCACTTGTCTATTCTAAAGACATCATGGAGAGCCAAGAAACATACTTTGGTGAGGCATCATTGGATCATGTAAAAAATAATGAGTATTATAAAGCTATGGTGGTTGAAGAGAAAAAAAATTCATCTTTATAGGTGATTTTTTTGAAGTTGTCTCAGCTACATTGAAATCCATGCCAAGAAGATTAGCCAACACCATGAGAAAGATGAAGGATTTTATGCTAATGTTCAAATGGAAAAATGTCAAATTTATCCCTTCATTATTTAAGTAAATAAGAGTTTCAAACTTTCCTTTTGATCCAAGAGGGAGAAATTCTTCTAGTATAGTATATGTTTAGTTTGATTTTCTTTCAGTTTATTGTTGTGTTCCCTAAGTGCTCTTGAAACACAAGTTGTTTATTTTCTTTCTTATTATGTGTGTGTATTTGCTTCTCTGTGTGTGGGTCAACCAACTTTTTTTACTTGATTTAAAGATCTATTTAATTTTTAGTGCCCATATGTGTGATTCCATGCCCAATGGAAGGATTAGGAAACTCGTCTTAAGCATAGTTGACATGCCACCCCTAGGAATCACCAAGAATGTTGACCAAATTTGACCCCAAGAAAAATTTAGTTTAACCCCTACTATTTTTTAAATTTTAAGAAGGTTTCATGTCTTATGGGGTCTCATAATGGTCTAAACATCTTACTTATCCTTCCCCTAGTCCTTGTCTAAGCTCATCCCTCTTGAAATGGCCTAGTTAACCAAAGTAAAAGTTGGTTAACCTTGTTTAAAGATGTTAAAAGGATAAAATTGTGTTTAAAATGTTATAATATGGCCTTTAACAAGTTTTAAGGTGTTTTTAAGTCATTAATTTATCTTTCACCTTGTTTCATATGTAAAAAGGGTCATTTGGCCATATTTTTAGCTCAATCAATGACATGTATGGATTTTACCAAGCAAGAAATTTGGAAGCAAGATGTGGTTTAACATGGGAGAGGTAAAATAATGTTAGGATCATGTCAAGAAGCATTTAAAAATCAATTTCATTAGTCAAATAGTAGTTTTCCCTAAAAAATAAGACATTTCTAACACTTGTATGGACTTCTCAAGTTTCCTTACAGCTAAAAACATGGTGGTGTGACTTTTCGCCTCCCCAAAAGTCATCTCCATGTTTGGATTGTATATATTGAATATTTTTTTTCATTTTTAGCTCATTTTCTTTCATTTTCACTTAGTAAGCCAAGGAATGACATATTCAATCACTTGTTATGGGCCGTACAAAGGATTCAGGAAGAATGATTATATAGGTGGATATTAATCTAAGTTCACTTCACATCCATAATAATAAGTATAATACTAGTGTCTCCTCCTTTATGAACAACCAATTACACTCTAGGTAGCATTTTATGATATTACATCCAAGAGGGGTATACATTTGCATCTATTCTTATTTTCAAGAATTCATGGAGTTGTGTGAGATTTATTAAGTATTTTAAGGTGTTAATAGGTCCTATAAAATTGTGTTTCAATCATATAAAACTTCCTCTCTCAATTCCATTGGAGGAAAATTC
The DNA here is from genome assembly GCA_037957365.1 of Torreya grandis. NCBI lineage: Eukaryota > Viridiplantae > Streptophyta > Pinopsida > Cupressales > Taxaceae > Torreya > Torreya grandis. The sequence goes on from JARHVA010000187.1 coordinate 2,057,697, forward strand.
CAAAGTGTACTTGTTTCTCAAAGTTTGCAGTCATGGGTATGTGACCTATGTTATTTCAATGTGGAAGATGGTTCCATGGGACATTCAATGTTCTTGGATTCATTTTATAAAAATTAATTCATTAAAATTGATTATGATAAATCAATTTAAATCCACTTCTTTCTTGTTCACTACCTTGATAGTTTACAATCACCTTTTACTTGAGATTCAAGAGGTTTATACAGAGATATAAAGAGTGAGATGCATGATGGAGTTCATGTTTGAAATTATAACACACCCAAGATTTATATAATTAATTTTATGAGGTTAGGATTCTATGCCAAGTAAAATTTTCCTTCAAAAGGAGATCAAACCATTTTGGGCTGTCAGTCCCCAAATGGACCAAACAAACTAGAACCTTTTTGGGATAATGTTTACCATGATAAAAGGAGTTTACCATGATATTGGTTGATTATATTTATATAACTATCTACATAAAACAACCATACCAATTTTTAGGGGCAAATGGTAAGAGGAAGATGGTCATTAAGACCCTTGAAGTTTTCAAAAAACTACTAAATGTTGATAATGAAGTCTACAAGGTTTGGATGAAAAAGTGACTTTGCATTTAAATTTTATGATACTAATAAATTAAATCAATGGATATAAATATTAAATGATCTAAATGGTAATACTGAGCTTAAATTATAATATAAATGGTTCATTTTGGGTTTTGATCACTAATGTACCCTTCCATGTTCGTACACAGGTCTGGGAGAGGCCATCTACAGTAGGGTTATATGATAATGAGTTGGGGGTTAGGTTATTTATCTTTTTTATAGGTTTCAAAAGGGTTTATAATATTTTTTAACCCAAAAAACTTCATGGTAATTCAAAATATATCAATCAAGCCTCAAATTTCCCTAAGATCACCTACAAGTAGTCCAAAATGCATAAACACAGTCAGTCAAGGACCTAATCTATGTTTCTAAGAACATAAAGAAGGTTTTTGAGGGAATGAATATAAAATGGTTTAAAAACATAATAGGAGGAATTTATGGTCCATACATGACATTAAAAAGTTTAATTCAATCCTTAAAACCTCCAAACATAGTTCCATCCCCTGCCCATCTTCACAGGATGCCTACTCAAAAGTTTGCCTAGCAAATCTAAAGGGTTGGAGGGTCTTTATTTGGAATTAAGAGATAAAAAATGGTACACATTATAATAAGGATATATGAAACACTCTCTAATAATAATATTTGATAAAATAATGGTGAATACACTCTCTAGTTTGTCTCAAAGTAGGGGTAGTTTTACCTTACATGTAGATGACATTTTTGGGAAATGTGGTGAGGTGGATAGACCAAAGGTTAGGAAAGCCTAAGTGAAGATTGGATAAGCTATTTGGGACCTAAAAAAAGCTATAAAACCTTTTTAAAAGCCTTTTAAGAAAAAAAATATTATCTAACCAAGAAGGGTTACAACCATGTGTGAAGAAAATGCTTAAGCCTAGAAGCCAAACTGAGGGTCATGTACATTTTTGACCTTATCCATGTTTTCCACTTGAATATAAGTGAAGGTTGGATAAGCTAGTGGGTACCTAAAAAAATCTATAAAACCCTTTTACAAGCCTTTTAAGCAAAAAAATATTCTCTAACTAAGAAGGGTTATAACCATGTGTGAAGAAAACCCTTAAGCCTAGAAGCCAAACTGAGGGTCATGTACATTTTTGACCTTATCCATGCTTATAGGTGTATTTTAGAAAATTTTAATCCATAAAAAAATCTATAGACTCCATCAGTGCAACTACATACTCCTATAGCAAAACTATGAACTCCATTAGTATAAACCCTATTTTAGGACCCGATGGTGAAAATGAGACCAAAAGTGCATCTATATGGATGAATTTGATGATGAGTTGTGAAAATAATCTATTTAAAAATCCATTAGGGTCAAATAAATGGAATTTTACTCTATGGAATCCATATAGGTAATGTAATAAATAGGTTTTGCTGATAGTTTTTGTGTTTTGTAGGTCTTAAAGATGACCATGAGATGTCAGCCACTTAGGAGGGTATCTTGAGACTTGATTCAACTCCTCATGTCATTTTCATGGCATGGGAATGCACACAAGTGTCCCTGTTAAGCCTCTTACTTCATCCTAGCTAAACTAGCATCTAGAATGACATAGTGAAGAGTATGGTAACTCATGTTTGGTGGCCTTTTATGATGTTTTTGATGAATCCAAGCATATGAATTATCCTAACAAATGACACAAGACCCCTGTTATGGATCAATTAGGGAAGATATAAAGATGTTAGTGACAAGTGTCAAAACAAGCCTATTAGAGAGTGATGATGAGCTTGTGTAAGAGAATGTCATGATCAAGAAAACTCCTAATGTAGGTGAAATAATCTTTATAACTCCCTCTCATCATCACACATGAGAAATTTTTCCATCACTTACTTTGGAATGCTCAATAATGGCCTATGATGAAGGTAGTTCACAAGAGATAATGATGGAGAAGATTTACTACACCACACTTGGAGAAGAGGCTAATTTGGGATGTGATCAAGTGAATTTCAATTTCATGACTCTTCTTACACTTCATCCACATGCCTTATACCTAGTTTTGATCTTTGGACACTTGTCCTTATCTCCCTTCAACTTCTACTTTCTCTCTCATCTTCCAAGTTTTATAAGTATGAGCCATTTTATCTATTGAAAAGGATTCCATCTCTTGGTATGGTGAAGACTTACCAGAATTGTACCTTAATTTTCACTTAAGCTAATGAGAAGTAATCTAGTTATACTCTAAGTGTATTGTCACTACATGTTGAAGTGATCCATCTTGAATGTCAAGTATAGATTGAGTTCATCTTGTTTTCATGCATTCCTTGAATATGTTGTTGTAAATGACTTCTCTCCTAATAGGTTTCATTAAGTGTATGCTACTGCAATAGACTCTTGAAGTGTGTATGAGTTTGGTAGTGTCATATCTAACATTTCCTTTACTTTCCTTCATTTTTTGAGTTGTTATGCACCTTCATGAGAGAAACTAATGATAGGAAGCTCAATTAATGATGTTGAGGCTAGTTAGGTTGGCTTAGTTCATTATGAAAATTCCAATTGTATGAATGGAATCAAATCTTGGTGTATCACCTTCTAGTTTAGGTTTGATCTATGTATCTTTCTCTCCCTTTCACCCATAATAGGATGTTTTAGTAGTATGAGCACATTAATTCATATCTAGGGAGATAGCCCTTAAAATCTAGAGGTTTACTTCCACTATAGGTTCCCCACACATCTTGAAGTATTCCTATGTTGGAAAAATCTTGAGGAGGCTTGAACAACCTTTTCTATCATGAAATATTTGGAGATAATAGTTCAAGCAAACCTAGTGGGACAATGTCCAAATAGTGGGAAGTTTATTGGTGTGTCTTCTCTCTTATCAAATTTTAGAAGCATCCAAGCAAGCACCAATGGTGATTCTAAATGAATTTATAGTTGTAAGTAGCCCAAGAATCTATTGTTAAAGATTTTGATCAATTCTTTTCTTTTCATGTGACTTATTAATTTGATATGGATGGCTATTATGAGAATCCTTACCATACACCTCCCTATCAACCTTTCTATGACCCTTTATATCCTTCTCAATAGTCATATAAATAATACCATCCTCCCTATGATTCATGGTAGTGCTATGATTAAACTAGTCCCTTTCCAAATGAGTATGTTATTTTTGACCATCCATATGACCCATATTCACCTCAGCCTAGTCATAAGGAGTCAAGCAACACCATTAGTTGGGAGGAAAAATATGAAGCTTTGAAAACCTTGATGAAATTAGATATCCCAATCACTTTTTCCAAGCTTACTACACCTCTCATTCTCAAAATGTTTGGGTAGTTATGTGAAAGTTTCTAGAATTGGAAAAGCATATGAGTGTGCTACATAATTAGTGTGATGAAACTCTTGGTGGTCTTGTGGGTTGGTTAAGATTTTTAGTTGGATTGTTAATGGACATGTGTGGGTATGTTGAGGAAGAAAATAAATATGTCATTAGTGAAGGATTTTCCATGGAAAGAGAGGATTTTCAATGGTGGATTGATAGGTTAGAGATATGGGAAAATAAAGAGGCTATGTAACAATTTGTATCTATAAAATAATATCCAAAAATCTATGAAGAGATTCAAGATGATGAGGAGGATGATGATAAATTGTATGAAGAAGATCTCCTCCCTATTTCTCATCCTATCTTACCTCTCCCTCAAGATCCCATTCAAGAAGTTTCACCCATCTCCATGGCAATCCATGAACATCACACTCCATCACTAGCCCATAGACCTATATATCTCTCTTCCACCATTCCTCTCCTTGAAGAAGAACCTATTCAATCCTCAAAAGAGCCTACTAGTTCCAATCTTCAAACTTGGGAACAAACTATGAAGTCTTGGGGAAAGAAAGAGGTTAAAGGAGAAGTCTAAGAAGATGATGAAAATCATGAGGTGGATATGGAAGAAAGTGATGTTCCCTCAGCCAAAAAAGGCCTTGTTGCTATCCAAGAGTCATTTCAAGAGATTTATTTTTCTTCCATATCCATTTATGAACCTCTCACTACACCTTACATTATTTATTCATCTCATTTATCCATTTTACACCCTCCCACCCCATTTCTTATTGAGGAAGAAAATCTTTTAAGGGAAGCATCAAATGAGGAACAAATTCAATTTGTAGCAGGGAAAGAGGATGACACAAGTAATGATGAAGAATAATTTATCATTAGAACTCAACTTGGGGATATAAAGCATAACTTAACCTTCTTGAACCAATAGAAAGAAGACTCAAATTAAGTTATAGCTATTCATAAGAAGGATGGAGATATACTTGGATTAGATTATATGACCAATGATCAAGATGAGGTGTTTAAAGAAGAATTTCATGAGGAAGAGGTGATCCTTGATGTGAGAAATGATAAAGGAGAATGGCTATAATAAATTGAGTTTCTACAAGAGACTGAATAACTTTGCAAGGTTGAAGGAAAAGTATATGAGAAGATAGAGAAAGGAGTCTCCATGAGAGACAATGATCAAGATTGGGAATATTACACTAAGATCCTTGATGAGCTTGAAGAACATGTAGTTGATAAACCACTTGTCCATTCTCAAGACATCATGGAGAGCCAAGAAACATGATTTGTTGAGGCATCATTGGATCATGTATAAGATAAGGAGTATTACAAAGAAGCTAAGGTATTTGAAGTGAAAAAATAATTCATCTTTATAAGTTATTTGTTTGAAGTTATCTCAACTGCATTGAAAGCCATGTCAAGAAGATTGGCCAACACCATTAGAAAGATGAAGGCTTCCATGCCAATGTTCAAATGGCAACATGTCACATGTATCCATTAATTATGTGAGGCAAGAAGAGTTTTAGACTTTACCTTTGCTCTAGGAGGGATTATTTTTTCTAGGATAGTATGTATTTAGTTTGATTTTGTTTTAGTTTGCTTTTGTGTTCCCTAAGTGTTCTTGAAACACAAGTTATTTTCTTGCTTTTTTATTGTGTGTGTGTATTTGCTTCTATGTGTGTGGGTCAACCAGCTTGTTTTCCTTGAGTCAAAGGTCTTTTAAATTTAATTTGAGTGCCCATATGTGTGACTCCATGCTCAATGGAAGGATTAGGCAATTGGTCTTAGGCATGCTTGCATGCCACACCTAGGAATCACCAAGAATGTTGACTAAATTTGACCTCAAGTCAAATTTGGATCAACCCCCACTATTTTGAACTTTTGAAGAAGGTTTCATGTCCTATGGGGTCTCATAATGGTCTAAACATCTTACTTATCCTTCCCCTAGTCCTTTTCTAAGCTCATCTCTCTTAAAATGGCCAAGTCAACCAATGTCAAATTTGGTCAACCTTAGTCAAAGATGTTTAAAGGATAAAATTGTGTTAAAAATGTTCTAATATTTCCTTTAACATGTTTTAAGGTGTTTTCAAGTCTTAATTTATCTTTCACCTTATTTCATATGAAAAAAGGGTCCTTTGGCCATATTTTTAGCTTAATTAATGACATGTACAAATTTTTTTAAGCAATAAATGTATCACTAAGATGTGGTTCAACATGGGAGAGTTAAAATCATGTCAGGAAACATTTAAAAATTAGTTTCATCAGTTAAATGGTAGTTTTCCCTAAAAAATAGGACATTTCTAAGACTTGTATAGAATTATCAAATTCCCTTATAGATAAAAACATGGTGGTGTGACTCTTCACCTCCTCATAGGTCATATCCATGTTTTTATTGTAGATATTTCATAAAAGGCTTAATTTTTATCTCATTTTCTTTCATTTTCACTTGGCAAGGCAAGGAAGGACAGATTTATTCAATTGCTATGGGTCATACAAGTGGAGTAAGGAAGAATGATTATATAGGTGGATATTAATCTAATTTCACTTCACATAAATAATAATAAGTCTTATATTGTTGGTTCCTCCTTCATGAACAATCAATTACACTCTAGGTAAATTTTTATGAAATTACATCCAAGAGAGGTATATGTTTACATCTATTTTTTTTTCAAGAATACATGGAGATGTGTGAGTTTGATGAATTGTTTTAAAGTGGTAATATTTCCTATAAAATGGTTTTTTAATCATCAAACACTTCCTCTCTAAATTCCATTAAATTAAAATTCCAAAGTGTGTTTGTTTCTCAATAAATACAGTCACGGGTATGTGACCTGTGTTATTTCAATGTGGAAGATGGTTCCATGGGATGTTCAATGTGCTTAGATTCATGTTTAAAAAATTACTTAATTAAAATTCCTTATGATAATTAAATTTATCACCTCTTTTAAAGATAAATTGTCCACTTCTTTCTTGTTCACTAGATTGATAATTTACAGTCACCTTTTACTTGAGCTTCAAGGGGTTTATAAGGAGGTTTAAAGAGTGAAATGCATGATGGAGTTCATGTTTTAAGTTATATCACACACAAGAGTAATATAATTCATGTTATTAAGGATAATATTCCATTATAATTAAATTTTTCCTTCAAAAGGTGATCAAACCATTTTGGGCTCTCAGTCCTCAAATGGACCAAATAGAGATCCTAGAGCCTTTTTGGGATAATGTTTGCCATGAAAGAAGGAATTTCCCATGATATTGGTTTATTTTTTTAATAATAATATATACATATAACAAACATAAAATAATTATGGGAAAAGGGTAAGAGGAAGATGGTCATTAATACCCTTGAAGTTGTCAAAAAACCACTGAATGTTGACAATGAAGTCTATAAGGTATGGATGAAAAAGTGACTTTGCATTTCAATTTGATGATCCTAATATATTCCACCAAGGTATATCAATCCTAAATTATAAAAATGGTAATACTAATCTTAAATTATAATATAAAGGGTGTATTTTTGGTTTTGATCACTAATGTACCCTCCGTTGTCCATACACAGGTCTGGGAGAGGCCATCTACAGCAAGGTTATGTGACAATGAGTTGGAGGTTAGGTTATATGGAAATTTTATAGGTTTAAAAATGTATTAGGATATTTTTTTACCCCAAAAAATTCATATTAATTCAAAATATATCAATCAATCCTCAAATTTCCCCAAGATCACCTATAGGCAGTCTAAAATGCATAAACACAGTCAATCAAGGACCTAATCTATGCTTCCAAGAACATAAAGAAGGTTTTTAAGGGGAAAATGAATATAAAATGGTTTAAAAACATCATGGTAAGAGTTTATTTTCCATACATGACATGAATAATGTCAATTAAATCCCTAAAACCTCCAAACATAGTTTCATCCCCTGCCCATCTTCATAGGCTGCCTACTCAAAAGTCTACCTAGTAAAATTGAAGGGTTGGAGGGTCTATAATTAGAATTAAGAGATATAAATTTGTAAATATTATAAAAATTATATATTAAAAATAATAAATTAATATTATTTTATAAAATAATGGTGTAAACACTCCCTTTTTTGTCTCAAAGTAGGGGTATTTTTACCTTACATGGAGATGACTTTTTTAGGAAAATTGGTGAGATGGATGGACCAGAGGTTAGGAAAGCACAATTGAAGGTTGGATAATCTATATAATACATAATAATATATAAAACCTTTATATAGTCCTTTTAATCAAAAAATATTCCCTAAACAAGAAGGGTTACAACCATGTGTGAAGAAAACCCTTAAGCCTAAAAGCCAAACTGAGGGTCATGTACATTTTTGACCTTATCCATGATTTACACTTGAATATTTAATTATTTTATGGGTATTTTAATATTTTTAATCCATAAAAAATTATATGGACTCCATCAGTCCAAATACAAACTCCTATAACAAAACTATGGACTCCATCAGTATAAACCTTATTTTAGGACTTGATGGTGGAAATGAGCCTAAAAGTGCATCTATATGGATTAATTTTACCATGATTAATGAAAATAAGTTGTTTATAACTACATGAGGGTTAAATAAAATTAATTTGATTTTATGTAATGCATAAAATTAATGTAATAAATAGGTTTTATTGATAGTTTTCTATGTTTTTTAGGTCTTGAAGATGACCATGAGATGTCAACCACATGGGAGGGTAGTTTAGGACTTTAATAAACTCCTAATACAATTTTTATGGAATTGTAATTCTCAAAAGTGTCCTTTATAAACCTCTCACTTCAATCTATCTAAACTAGCATCTAGAATGACATAGTGAAGAGTATGGTAACTCAAGTTTGGTGGCCTTTTATGATGTTTCTAATAAATCCAAGAATATGAAGTGTCATAGCACATGACAAAAGACCCCTGATATGGATTATTTATGGAAGATACAAATATGTTAGTGCCAAGTGTTAAAACAAGCCTATTGGAGAGTGATGATGAGCTTGTGTAAGAGAATGTCATGATCAAGAAAAATCCCAATGAAGGTTGAATAATTTTTTTAAATCCCTTGCATCATCACACATGAGACAATTTTTCCATCACTTACATTGGAATGCTCATGAAATGCCTATGATGAAGGTAGTTCACAAGAGAGAATAATGGAGAATATTTTCTATGCCACACTAAGAGAATAGGCTAATTTGGGATGTGATCAAGTTAATTTTAGTTTCATGACTCTTATTATACTTCATCCACATGCCTTGTGACTGATTTTCACCTTTAGACACTTTTCCTTGTGCCTCTTCAACTTCTCCTTTCTCTCTCATCTTCTAAGTTTTATAAGTATAAGCCATTTTGTTTATTGAAATGGATTACAACTCTTGGTATGGTGATTCCCTACCAAAATTGTACATTTATTTTCACTTAAGCTAATGATAAGTAAGTTGGTTATACTCTAAGTCCATTTTTACTACATGTTGAAATGATCCTTATTCAATGTCAAGTATAGATTGATTTCATCTTGTTTCTATGCATTCCTTGAATGTGTTGCTGTAAATGACTTCTCTCCTAATAGGTTTCATGAAGTGTATGATACTATAATAGACTCTTAAAGTGTGTATGAGTTTGGTAGTGTCATATATAACTTTCCCTTCACTTGATTTAAGTTTTTGAGTTGTTATGTGCCTTCATAAGAAACACTAATGCTAGGGAGATCCATTAATGATGTTGAGGCTAGTTTGATTATCTTAGTTCATTACGAAAATTCCAAGTGTATGAATGGAAGAAAATATTAGTGTATCACCTCCTATTTTAGGTTTGATTTATGTATCTTTCTTTCCATTTTCACCCATAATAGGAAGTTTTTATAACATTAACACATCAAGTCATATCTAGGGAGCTAGCCCTTAAAATCTAGGGGTTTACTTCCACTGTAGGTGCCCCACACATTTGGAAGTATTCCCATGTTGACAAAATCTTAAAGAGGATTGAACAAATTATTCTATGGTGCAAGATTTGGAGATAATAGTTCTGACATGCCTAGTGGGATAAGGTCCAAATAGTGGGAATATTGTTGGTGTGTCTTTTCTCTCATCATATTTTGGAAGCATCCAAGCAAGTACAAGTGGTGACTCTAAATGAATTTCTAGTTGTAAGCAGCCCATGTATCTATTTATTAATATTTTGATCAATTATTGTCTTTTCATATGACTTATGAAGTTGATATGGATGGCTATGATGAGAATCCTTACCATGCACCTCCTTATCAACCTTTTTATGACCCTTTCTATCCTTCTCAATAGTCCTATCAAGAATACCATCCTCCCTATGATTCATGTCAGTCATATGGTCAACCTAGTTCCTTTCCAAATGAGTATGTTATTTTTGACTAGCCATATGACCCATATTCACCTCAGCCTTATCATGAAGAGTCAAACAACACCATTAGTTGGGAGGAAAAATATGAATCTTTGAAAACATTACTTTAATGAATTAAATATCCCAATCACTTTGTCCAATATTACTACACCTCTCATTCTAAAAATGTGTGGGCAATTATGCCAAAGTTTCTAGAATTGGAAAAGCATATGATTATGCTAGATAACTGTTATGATGAAACTCTTGGTGGTCTTGTGTATTGGTTAAGAGTTTTAGTTGGATTATTAATGGACATGTGGGGGTATGTTGAGGAATAAAATTAATATGTCATTAGTGAAGTATTGTCTATGGTAAGAGAGGATTTTAAATGGTGGTTTGATAGGTTAAAGATATGGGAAACTCAAGAGGCTATGGAAAAAGTTGTAAATGTAAAAGAATCTCTAAAAAGCTATAAAGAGCCTCAAGAAGATGAGGAAGATGATGATAACTTGTATGAATAAGATCTCCTTCCTATTGTTCATACTATCTTACCTCTCCCTCAAGAACCCATTCAAGAAGTTTCACCAATCTCCATGCCCATCTATGAACATCACACTCCATCCCCAACCCATAAACCTATATATCTCTCTTCCACCATTCCTCTCCTTTAAGAAGAACCTATTCAATCCTCAAAAGAGCATACTAGTTCCAAGATTCCAAATTGGGGTGAAAATATGAAGTCATGGGGAAAGAAAGAGGTTAAAGGAGAAGTCCAAGAAGATGATGAAATTCATGAGGTGGCTATGGAAGAAAGTGATGTGCCCTCAATCCAAAAAATCCTTATTGTTATCCAAGAGTCATTGCAAGATCTTTCTCTTTCTTCCATATCCATTCATGAGTCTCTCAATACACCTTACATTCTTTCTTTAGGTTAATCATCCATTTACCACCCTCCCACCCCATATCTTATTGAATAAGACACTCTTTAAAGGGAAACATCAAAAGAGGAACACATTCATTTTGTAGTAGAGCAAGAAGATGACACAAGTAATGATGAAGAAGAATTTATAATTAGAACTCCACTTGGGGATATAAAGCATAAATATGCCTTCTTGAACCAAGAGAAAGATGACCTAAATGAAGTTATACCTATTCATAATAAGGATGGGGATATAATTGGAGTGGACCATATGACCAAGGATCAAGAGGAGGTGTTTTAAGAAGAAGTTCATAAGGAAGAGGTAATCCTTGATGTGAGAAATGACAAAGGACAATGGCTGCAAAAAATTGAGTTGCTACAAGAGATTGAATAAATTTGAAAGGTTAAAGGAAAATTATATGAGAAGATAAAGCAAGAAGTCTCCATGAGAGACAATGATCAAGATTGGGAATATTACACTAAGCTCCTTGCTGAGCTTGAAGAACTTGTGGCTAACAAACCACTTATCCACTCTCAAGACATCATGGAGAGCCAAGAAACATGCTTTGGTGAGGTATAATTTGATCATGTAGAAACTAAGGAGTCTTATGAAGAAGATGAGGTAGTTTAAGTGTAAAAATAGATCATCTTTATAGGTGATTAGTTTGAAGTTGTCTCAGCTGCATTGAAATCCATGCCAAGAAGATTGGCCAACACCATGAGAAAGATGAAGGATTCCATGCTAATGTTCAAATAGAAACATGTCACATGTATCCCTTAATTATATGAGCTAAGAAGAGTTTCAAGATTTCCCTTTGATCTAGAAGGGATAAATTATTCTAGGATAGTGTGTGTTTAGTTTGATTTTGTTTCAGTTTGGTATTGTGTTCCCTAAGTATTCTTAAAACACAAGTTGTTTGTTTACTATCTTATTGCATGTGTGTATTTGCTTCTATGTTTGTGTGTCAACCAGATTGTTTTCATTGAGTCAAAGGTCTATTCAAGTAAATTTGAGTGCCCATACATGTGACTTCATGTCCAATGAAAGGATTAGGTAACTGGTCTTAGGCATATCTAACATGCCACCCCTAGGAATCACCAAGAATATTGACCAAATTTGACCTCAAGTCAAATTTGGGTCAACTGCTAGTATTATGAACTTTTTAAGAAGGTTTCATGTCCTATGGGGTCTCATATTGATCTAAACTTCTTACTTATCCTTCTCCTACTCCTTGTCTAAGCTCATTCCTCTTGAAATGGCCTAGTTAATTAAAGTCCAAGTTGGTCAACCTTGGTCAAAGATGTTTAAAGGATAAAATTATGTTGAAAATGTTCTAATATTTCCTTTAACATGTTTTAATGTGTTTCCAAGTCATTAATTTATCTTTCACCTTGTTTCATATATAAAAAGGGTCATTTGGCTACACTTTTAGCTCAATTGATGACATGTATAGATTTTTTGAAGAAATACATTTGTTACCAAGATGTGTCTCAATGTGGGTGAGGTAAAGTAACGTTAGGATCATGTCAATAATAATTTACAAATTAGTTTCATTATTCAAATGCTAGTTTTCCCTAAAATTAGACCATTTATAACACTTATATAGACTTCTCATGTTCCCTTATAGCAGAAAACATGGTGGTGTGACTATTCACCTCCCCATAGGTCATATACATGTTTATATTGTAGATATTTAATAAAATGTTTCATTTTCAGCTCATTTTCTTTCATTTTTACATGGCAAGCTAAGGGAGGGTATATTCAATCACTTGTTATGGGTTGTACAAGTGAAGTCAGGAAGAATGATTATACAAGTGGATAGTAGTATGAGTTAAATTCATATCCATAATAATAAGTCTTATATTGGTGGTTCCTCCTACATGAATAATAAATTACACTCTAGGCAACTTTTTATGAAATTGCATCTACGAGGGGTATACATTTGAATATGTTCTTATTTTCAAGAACCCATGAAGCTGTGTGAGTTTGATGAAGTTTTTTAAAGTGTTAATAATTAATATAAAATGTTTTTTCAATCACATAAAACTTCCTCTCTTAATTCACTTGAAGGAAAATTCCAAAGTGTGTTTGTTTCTCAAAGTTTGTAGTCATGGGTATGTGACCTATATTGTTTCAATGTAGAAGATGGTTCCATGGGAGTTTTAATGTGCTTGGTTTCATGTTCTCAAAATGAATTCATTAAAATTACTTATGATAAATCAATTTATCACCTCCTTAAAATCTAAATTTTCCACTTCTTTCTTGTTCACTACCTTAATAGTTTATAGTCACTTTTTACTTGAGCTTCAAGAGGTTTATACGGAGGTATAAAGACTGAGAGGCATGATGGAGTTCATGTTTGAAGTTATATCACACCCAATAGTCACATAATTCATGTTGTGAAGGCTAATATTCCATGCCAAGTAAAATTTTTCTTCAAAAGGTGATCAGACCATTTTGGGCACTTAGTCCCCAAATGGACCAAACAGAGATCCTAGAGCCTTTTTGGGATAATGTTTGCCATGGTAGAAGGAATTTCCCATGATATTAGTTGATTGGTTTAATATCAATATCTACATAAAATAAACATAACAATTTTTATGGGTAAAGGGTAAGAGGAATATGGTCATTAAGACCCTTGAAGTTGTCAAAAAATCATTGAATGTTGATAATGAAGTCTACAGGGTATGGATGAAAAAGTGACTTTGCATCTCAATTTGATGATCCTAGTCTATTCCATAAAGGGAGATCAATACTAAATGATAAAAATGGTAATTTTAATCTTAAATGATAAGATAAAGGGTGTATTTTTGGTTTTGATCACTAATGTACCCTCCCTTGTCTGTACATAGGCTTGGGAGAGGCCATCTACAATAGGGTTATCTGACAATGAGTTAGGGGTTAGGTTATTTGGACTTTTTATTAGTTTATAAATGGGTTAGGATGTTTTTTTACCCCAAAAAATTCATGGGAAGTAAAAAAATCTCAATAAATCCTTAAATTTCCCTAAGATCACCTACAAACAGTCCAAAATCCATAAACACAGTCAGCCAATGACTTAATCTATGCTTCCAAGAATATAAATAAGGTTTTTTTAGGGGAAAATTAATATGAAATGGTTTAAAAAAATCATGGGAGGCATTTATGGTCCATACATGACATGAATTTTTTTAATTCAATCCTTAAAACCTCCAAAAATAGTTTCATCCCTTGCCCATCTTCACAGGTTTCCTACTCAAAAATCTGACTAGCAAATTCGAAGGGTTGGATGGTTTATCCATGGAATTTAGAGATTAAAATTGGTAAATATTATAAAATTGAAATATTAAAAACTATAAAAAATAATATTTGATAAAATAATGGTTTAGATCCTCTCTATTTTGTCTCAGAGTAGGGGTAGTTTTACCTTACATGGAGATGACATTTTTTGGAAATGTGGTGAGATGGATGGACCAGAGGTCAAGAAAGCCCAAGTGAAGGTTGGATAAGATGGAGGGGACATAATATAAGATATAAAACCCTTATATAATCCTTGTAAGAAAAAAATAATGATCTAACCAAGAAATGTTACAACCATGTGTGAAGAAAACCCTTAAGCCTAAAAGCTAAACTGAGGGTCATGTGCATTTTTGACCTTATCCATGATTTCCACTTAAATAGTTCATGATTTTAGGGGTATTTTAGATATTTTTAAGCCATAAAAAAATATATGGAATCCACCATTCTAGTTATAGACTCCTATATCAAAATTATAGACTCCATCAATATAAACCCTATTTTAAGACCCGATAGTGAAAATGAGCCTAAAAGTGCATCTAGATGGATGAATTTGACCATGAGTGTTAAAAATAAGTTATTTAAAACTCTATGAGGTTCAAATTCATGGAATTTTATTGTACATAATCGATATGGGTAATGTAATAAACAAGTTTTATTAACATTTTTATGTTTTTCATGTCCTAAAGATGACCATGAGATGTCAACCACTTGGGAGGGTAGCTTGGGATTTAAATCAACTCTCATTCCATTTATATGGGATGGGAATGCTCAAAAGTGTCCCTGTTAAGCCTCTCACTTTAGCCTATCTAAACTGGCATCTAGAATGACATAGTAAAGAGTATGGTAACTCAATTTGGTGACCTTTTATGATGTTTCTAATGAATCCAAACATATTAAGTGTCTTAACATGTGGCACAAAACCCCTGGTATAGATCAATTAGGGAATATATAAATATTCTAGTGATAAGTGTCAAAAGAAGCCTATTAGAGAGTGATCATCATTTCAAAGGGATGATGAGCTTTTGTAAGAGAATGTCATGATCAAGAAAACTCCAAATATAGGTAGAGTAATCTTTGTAACTCCCTCTCATCATCACACATGAGACATTTTCCATCACTTGCTTTAGAATGCTCAAGAAAGGCCTATGATGAAGGCAGTTCACAAGAGATAATGATGAAGAATATTTTCTATACCACACTTGGAGAAGAGGCTAATTTGGGATGTGATCAAGTGCATTTCAATTTCATGACTCTTCTTACACTTCATTAATATGCCTTGTAACTAATTTTCACCTTTGGACACTTGTTTTTGTGCCTCTTCAACTTCTCCTTTCTCTCTCATCTTCCAAGTTCTATAAGTATGAGCCAATTTGGCTATTGAAATGGATTCCAAGTCTTGGTATGGAAAATCCCTACCAAAATCATACCTTGATTTACACTTAAGCTAATTATAAGTAAGTTGGTTATACTCTAAGTCCATTTGTACTACATGTTTAAGTGATCCATCTTGAATGTCAATTATAGATTGAGTTCATCTTATTTTCATGCAATCCTTGAATATGTTACTACAAATGACTTCTCTCCTAATAAGGTTCATGACTTGTATACTATTGTAATAGACTCTTGAAGTGTGTATGAGTTTGGTATTGTCATATCTAACCTTCCCTTCACTTTCCTTCATTTGTTGAGTTTTTATGTGCCTTCATGATAAACACTAATGCTAGAGAACTCCATTAATGGTATTGAGGCTAGTTTGGTTATCTTAATTCATTATGAAAATTCCAAGTGTATGAATAGAAGCAACTCTTAGTGTATCACGTCCTAGTTTAGGTTTTATTTATGTATCTTTCTCTACCTTTTCATCCATAATAGGTAGTTTTAGTATCATAATCACATCAAGTCATATCTAGGGAGATAACACTAAAAATTTAGAGGTTTACTTCCACATAGGTGCCCCACACATCTAGAAGTATTTCCATGTTGGAAAAATATTGAAGGGGCTTAAACAACCTCTTCTAGGGTGAAATGTTTGGAGATAACATGTACTATAGACACTGAGTCCTCAACATACTCTTGAACTTCTCCAAGGCCTACTTTTATTTTCTTGATCAAAGTGAAGAGTGGTTCTTCACTCTCAAATATCATAGTTGAGTTAGGATATGTCTCTAAATTACCCTCTTCATGGTGTTAGTGGTGGGGTCAATCCTCATCCCAATTTAGGTTAGATCTTAGATTGCCTGAGGCCTTCCCTATATTATTGTCTACATCATGCCTTTTACCCAATTTGGGGCGGTTGGATGAATGGTAGATGGTTGTAGTAGGAGTGCTTGGGAGGAAGAATAAGCCATGACTTTATCTAGAATATATATTGGTTGGGTCTAATTTCTAAAATATATTAAATAAGGACTTGGATAGTCCTATATCTAGGATAAATGAGGGCAATGTAGAGGTCCCAACCATTTTGTATTCTTTATTGGGTGATGTGTATTCTACCAAGTGAGTAATTTAGGAATGGGTTTTAGTGGCTTGGTGGGTATGAGGGAGCCAAGGGTGAGTGATTTACTTGTAGTGGTTATCTAGGATTGAGGTGGAAAGTTGGTAGTAGCATGGGAGATGAATTGTGCCTCCAAAATAAGTAATGGCTGGGGATGTGAACATGTGGGTGGCATGGGTAGCATAAGTAGGGATAGTTATTAATGTATTAGTAATTGGAAATGAATTCAAAGGTGTTTAACTTACTAAGGGGTTTTTGGAGGCCATTAGAGACTTCTTCCTTGTATATACATTTTTGCCCATCCTTCCTACCAATGATTATAGTCCCTCTAATGAGATCTCAATTCCCTATGGGGACCCTTCTTATAGATCAATAATAATAGGACTTAGTTGGTCAAATCTTTGTGGAGAAACTTTATCAATAGGTGTAGACATAATAATGGGGCTTTAAAAAGGACCTAGCTGACTACTTTATTGTCCTTGCCTAGATCTTAAAGGTGTGTTTTACTCATTTAGAGTAGCCTCAACTGGGGGACTATAGGGTCTATTTCTAATAATAGGAGTGTCATCCTCTTTTTCTTCTTCCTTTTCCTCATAGTCTACATTAAACATGCTCCCATGAGTTGGTAGCAGATGAGGTCTTACCATGTCTTGTTTCCTCCTCTCTTGATCAAGTCTCATTTGAAATGGTATATTATTATTCACCACATTCCTAAAGACCACCTCATCATGTATTTCATTGAGGTATATCCAATCATGTACCTTGTCTTGATGCTTATATTCTATAATCACATCTCTTTTGAACTTGGTGAGGTGTTTGGCAATGATTTAGTTTGGATCCCACATTGTGTATTCATCCTTGGGTAATAGGTATGAATCCTATGTTGGATTCCACTATTACATATTTCCATTGCTTCACCTTATCTTTCCCCAGTTGGTAAGGAACCTTATGTGGGGGTGTCTTATTCTTCCTCTTGAAGAGGCCATCAATTCTATGCAAAATTTGGTAAGTTATTTATTTTTCTACCAACTTCATTGTCACATACCTTGATAGCCCGAAGAGAGATACCATTACCCCTTCTACTTATATTATTTAAAACTTGGCCCTATAATGAAGGCAATGAAAAGCCCTAGGTTCATGGATTTGAGTAATATATCCTCATATTTTGGCATCTTGAAGATGATATATACTAGGTCAGCATATGGCATGACCTTAGATTTTACTATGGCTTTGTGGAAACCAACAACTTGAAGTGATAGGATGTCTAAATTGAGTTGAATGACATGGGGCATGGTCTCTAAATCTTTGATATCCCTAGATCCTTAAACATTATAATAAACACTATTGTAATGCATGTCCTATAAGTTTATGGCCTTAGCAAAGAATGTTGTGTCCCTAAACATGACTGAATTACCATATTGAAAAAATATATCATCACTTCAAAATGTAATTCCCTTACTCAAAGTGAAAGGTTCTACTTGTGCCATTCCTAGTGTTATTGGATAGTAATTGGCATCCTTTCTTACTCTTCTAAAACTTTATAGCTCCAATAATGATGGTCAGAACATAATTCATGAAGATCTTGAGCTTTGTTCATATTTGAGAATGTAACTTATAGAGAGAGATCAAATGCTTAGGCATTCTAATGCAAGTGTAGATGACAATGATCAAGTAGAGTATCCTTTTTTAGATTGACTTGATTAATGCAAGGTTGGATGGTAATCCTGGTTTATACCACATTAATGGTGATCACATCACCTTTGCATTCAAAATTTAACATTGATTTACCTTTTATTTTCCATTAATTTTAGCTCCAAGACTAAATATCACCACTTTTTAACATGTGGCATGCCATATTGGATCCAACTAGGCAATTTTAAAGCTTGAAGATGACTAAGTTGCATAACCATCTCAAACTAGGACATGTGGCATTTTATGATTAATCTTAGTGTTCTAGATGTGTCTTTATATGATGAATTATTTATTTTGTGCCACATAGAATATTTTAATTTATGGTGAGCTCTTGGATGGGGCTATCTAATTTGGTTGGTTGTTAGAGTACCACCTACTACTTTTACAAGCAATAAAGATCTAGCTTGGATAGGTATCACTCTCATGAGTAGCCTCGACTTTGTTTGGATAGGTGTCACTCTCATAATAAGTCTCAAATTTTCTTGGATAGGGGTTGCTTACTGATCAATCTTGGTATCTATTGGTAATTATGTGTAAAACATGTGGCTCAAGAGGAGCCGCACATCACCCTCAAATGCAATCTATTGATATCAGATGTAGTATTATGGGGATGACACTTGGTATCATATCATAGGTTCAAGGGTGACACACATCATTCTTGTGAGATCCTCCTCATATTTCTATCACTTATTGATATTAGAGAAGGCTTGGATAACTAGATACTATCAAGTCTTGATCAGATGGATTGGTTGTATCCATGTGTTCATTTGGCAAGCTCTCACAAGATTTAGATTGGCTATAATGTAGTTTTGATATGAATTTGTATGAGATTAACCTTTGTGGACACACATCAATTTGGAAGGTTGCCCAAATTTGGATGGTTTTGCTTGGGACACATGGAATCATCTTGTGGGGTTCAAACTGATCAAGTTTATTTGGATGGGATATGATCACAACATGTAGATTATGGATTTGAATTCAAATAACTAACTCGTTTTCAAGCTCTTATAATGGCACCATATGGTTCATGGGTTTCATAGATTCATTCTAAGTGTCATGCATGGAGTGATGAATTATTGAGGTGCCATGAAGACTAGCAAGGTGGACATCTATCCTCTTTAGGTAATAGGCTTTAATTTGACATCCCAAAAGGCATCATAAACCACTACTTTAAATTTTACATATTATTATGTCATTAAAAAAGTTGATTTAGACTTCAAAAACGTCATATGCCAATCAAAAGTAATTTAAACAAGTTTAAATCAAGGCTACAAAATTAAATGCTTCAGATAAAATGCAAATTTAGTTCAGTAAAATTTGGTGAAATCTATTATTCTCATGCCCATTTGAAAACTAGGTGAAATACTTTGATGAAGGTCTCTTTGTACATCTTTAATTAGTTTTTGGTTAATTATTCATTAAAACCTAGAGAAAACATGAAGTGACTTGTAATAATTTAGATATTTTTAAAATCTAGTTTGTAGTACAAAATGAATATTTAACCAAGAAGTTGTTAATAAGAATTGAATCCATTACTATGTAGAAAAATAATCTAATAAGTTTGGATTTTAGTCATTTTGAAGAAATGAAATAGGAGGTTCCCCATTTTAGGAATAGGGGGTAGTTGAGCATCAAAAAATGGTGACCTCCATTGGGAAACATTAAAAAATGTTAGAATCCAGATCTTTTGTACAAAGACTAATTAAAACTGAATCACCTCACTAGGATTTTTATTTAATATCAAAACTATTTTTGTAATAAATTAAATCTCATAAGCTATAAATGGAGTTTAAATTTTGTTGAGAATCATACTATGTATGTGCTTTAAATTTCTTTGACCATTTCCAACAGGATCAAAAATGTTAGCTTTCAATTTTCAAATCATCTATACATGAAATGATTTAAGCATTTTTTAGATTTAAATAATAATGCTTTACTTAATTAAGGATAACTTGAGCATTTCTCTACTTCTAGATAGGCATCCATAGCCCCAACAGAGATACCTTTGGCTCCAATCCAAGCCTTGCTCTATTGCCATCCAAGTGTCCATAGCCCTGATAGAGATTACCTAAATCACCATTATGGGAAAGTGAAGTAGTTTATTATTTCACTTAATTGGTGTATCATTTTTTTATTTCCTTTTTTATATCAGAATTCACCAAGTGTAGGTATTATGTCAAGGCATAATCTAAATGTCATCCACTCTCAGATAACACTTTCTACCTAGGCAACTTATTTAGTGAATTTGAGTGATAGTATGATGGTCCATATAGATTCAAACTCTTGTTAAAGAAAATTATTAGTCATATAAACTATATTATATCCTTGAATAGATCATGATCTGCATGAAAATACTAATCTTCTAATTAACCCCATCCAAGTTTTCTAAATTAGAATAGTGATAGAGGTTTCCTAACTTAGGACTACCAACATTTAAGATCAGTGATCCCTTCTCCTTATTTTAAGATCAAATTGATATAACTTAAGCCAATGAATTCTTGTCTAGAGGACTTATTACTAAACTAAATCATATGATAAGAAATAAACACACAATGGGAAAGCAAAGCAAGATAGGAAATGACAAAAAGTAAAAGTAGAAAAATAAGAAAGAACATAACAAGAAATTAAATCAAGAAAGGAAACTACACTACCCATACCTACTCTATTTCTAAATAATCTTACTCTCCTTGTGGAATTTAGGATAGAGTGGTAGAGAATTAATGCTTTATGTATTGCCTATTTACTTGCAAGGCTAAGTCATTTCCTTATAAGTATTTAAGTTTGAACACATTTTCACCAAGTATCTCTACTACTTAATAGGGTCCAATCTAGAGGGGAGTGAACTTATCATGTTGTCCTTTATTTTCATGGCCCTTGTTCCATAGTAGGACTAAGTTTGAGATTAAAAATGCTTTGACTTTGGCTCACTTTTCAAACCATATTTTCAAAACGTCCTGATGCTTGCTAAAACTTTGTAATGCTTCATCTCTATTATCCTTAGTTGGATGATGTTTAGGATCCAGGACTTCACTCTTTCATCATTTTCCATATACTTGACCATAAATTCATATGTATGTAGCTTTAAAGTGATGACAAATATAGGTTTTTACCCATAGACTAGTAGGAATGGGGATGTCTTAAGAGCCTACTTGTATCTAGTCCTGTCTTCCTATAGAGCAAACTTTAGTAGGATTGCCACTCCCTTGTTTTTTTCATATGGAATTTTTAGTGGCATTCATCAAGTTATTGTTAGTGATTCATCCACTCCATTACCCTAGGGTTACTATTTTGAAGCAAACTTTGTGATTATCTAATTGTCATACACTCATTCTATGAATTCATTTGATGCAAAGGCTAGACCATTATCACACACTAGAGATAGGGGTGTACTTAACTGAGTAATATTTTTTTCTTCTAAGAACTTGATGACATCAATTATTTTTCTATTCTTGGTGGCTATTGCTTTAGTCTAGACCTGTAATATTTAATGGTGGTGAGTAAAAATTTATGCCCCACTAAGGAGTTGGGATTGACTACTCTTATGAAATTGAGACCCCATTATTCAAATGACCTTTCCTCAATTAATGGTTGTAAATGTATGGTTTCCTTTAATTCTCTTCAATCAAACACTTGACATTTGTGGCATGTTTGCACATGAGCATGTGAATCTTTGAAAATAGTTAGCTAATAATAGCGAGCCCTTAATATCTTTTATTCAGTGGTACATCCTAAAGGATAGCCACTCCCCATCTTGTCATGGAAACTATCCATGATCTTAGTGGCTTCAATGTTAAAGACACACCTCAAATAAATTATTATTTAGTTTTTTCTATAGAGCACCGCTCTCTTGCTCATAAAGTGAGATGATCTCATCGTAAGGGCTCATTTCTATTATCTTTTAAGGTGTAAGGGATATACTTCATGCAACAAGTAATGAACAATGTCCTTATACCAATCTCCTCTAGGTATTTGGCTTGTTTCCACCTGAAAAACATTAATACGAGGATCATAAGAGATGGATAAGACCTTGACCTCTTACTAACTTGGTAGGTTTTATCTACGTCATATTATTAGAGTTTATTCATCCACTTCCCTTTTATTTCCCCAAGGTTTTTCTATCCTAGCATTAATTTTATAGATAGATTAGACACTATGGCATGTCTTATTTCTTAGGATGTATTATTTAAATTTCTTCACAACCTTCACCAACACATAGGATTGTATATCTAAAATAGGGTATTTCAACTCAATATTCTTCAAATTAGTACTCATGAAGGCTATAGGGTGTTATTTTTCACCTTCTTTCTTTGTTAGGACAATAGCAATAGTATGGTCAGAAGCAAAAGAGTATAGACAAAAATCTTTATGAAAATCAAGACTTATCAGGATAAGAGCTTGAATGATAGCCTCTTTAGTGTCTTGAAAGGCCTTCTTTGCCTCAACTATCAATTCTATCTTGGTATCTTTATTTAAAAGGGCATTTAGTCATCTCACAATCTCTACAAAACAAAATATAAAATTTCTTACAATGTTGATTTTACCAAAGAAAGATTTTAAGTCTTTTTTTCTACTTAGAACTTCTACTTTCAAAATTTCATTGATCCTATCAGGGTTGATGGTCATACCTTATTGATTGATTACATGTCTTAATATTTTACCTTTAATCACATAAAAGATACTCTTATTGGGGTTTAGGGAGAATCCATACCTTCTACACCTTTCCAACACTTGATCTAAATGCATCATATGATCTCCCCTATTTTTAGAAAACATAGTTAGATCATCCATGTAAATAATAATTCATTTACCTATTAATCTATGGAATTCATTATCCATTTCTTACTATAAGTTTGTTCCCATGTTGATTAATCTGAATGACATTCTTTTATTGGTGAACACCCCCCATTTAGTGGTGAAGGTAGTCTTCATTTTACATCTCTTGACTACTAGGACTTGATTATAGCCTAAGAATCCATCCAAAAATGACATCATTCTAGATACACTTAATAATTGCATGACCTCATCCAAAGATGCTAAAGGGTAATTATCTTTCTCGAAAGATCTATTCAAATTTTAAAAATCAACACAAAGGTGGATTTCTTCATTCTTATTCCGAACTAGTATGATATTGGCAACCCATGTCAAGTTCCATATATAAAATATTATCATTGCATAAAGAAACTTATTCACTTCCTTATAAATTAGAGGTTCTAATACTAGATTGACTGGCCTTTGTCTTTTCCTAAAAGGTTTGTAGGATTCATTCAATGAGATAGTGTGAGTGATCATACTAGTGTCAAAAATATTTAGGTCATCATAAGACCAAATGATGATTTCTTCAAATTCGGTCAAAGGGAAGCCACTCTCTTTAATTCTTCATCAGTGTATACTAAGCCAATATTAATGTCCTAATAATTCTCAAAGTCTCCTAGATTTACTTATTTGTAAACCTTCCTACTTACTTTGGGATACTTAGTTTCATTTCCTTGTCTATTAAGGTTGAACATCCTTTCCAAGGAGATCATGCCTTTGGGAATCTGATTCTCTTTAAGCTGGACTATTCCATCTTCATGGTCATTTAAAATTTCTACAAGAATTTTGTCATGTTCATTGATGATGGAGGATTTTAACATGTTAGCATTACACAAGAGGTCAATTATTTGATGGTCATCATCAAAGACTTGGAAGTGGTTTATGTTATCTAGCATAAATGATCATGAGATTATTTCCATAGTGAATTCTTGTAAGTTTAGGGATTTTTGAGGTACCAAATTTATTGTGATAGATGCTAAAGCATCTGCTAATTGGTTTTATTCCCTAGGTAAGTAAATAATATTAAATGAGTTAAAGTATTAGATTAAGTCCCAAGCTCTAAATTTATACTTCCCTAAGTAAGAAAGATTAAATTGATATTTACTTCTAATTTTATTAACCAATAACTCAAAATCACCATAGACTAACATTTATTTAACCTTATGTTTAATTTTAAACTAAAGTCTTAAAATAATAGCTTCATATTCTACCAAGTTGTTAGTGCAAGAGAACTATAATCTATAAGAATCTAAATAGTTCTTCCTTTCAAGCCTCTTTAGAATAATTATGATTTTTGAGCCCTGTTTATCTTGTGTGCCATCAAAGTACAATATACAAGGGCCTTTATTCTCTTTCTTCATGCCATCACCTATAAAAATGTTAGTGTTATCCAAAGTATAAACACCCAAATTACAAGATTAGTAATTTACCTTTTCACTCTTGGAATTGTAATTTGTAATCAAATACTTCATCTTGGGCTCACAATCAATCCTGATCTGATTGGGAATCCCATGCCAAGGTAACCACATGTGAGAACAATTAGTGGACATGTATTCATTCAAGGATTTAGTTTAGTCATGGATAAGTAATAACCCATAAGCTTCAGGTATGTTTATGACCTTAATGTTGATGAATTGTTGTATATGAGGCTCTTTAGCTAGCTACATATGGATGTTCGATAATTTACCAATCATCTTTACTCTTGACCTGTCCAACTATACCACCACCTTCTTAGATCTAACTAGTTTTAACCCCATATTTTCACATATTCTTAGGGGCATAATATTAGTCAAAACACTAGAATGAAGTAAGAAATTATGAATATTTTTACCAAAAATTCTAACTATTAACAGGAATGGTGGGACCTCATTCTTGCTCATGTACATCACCACATTGGCATGAGATTTGTTAGCTTTGTTAGAGAAAGGATTTTCATTCAAGTATTTTAACAAAAAATCACATTATTTAGTGATTTATGTGAGCTTATGCAATGTTATATTCACTTTAATTTTATTCATGTCTTTCACTATATTTTATACACATTTTGACATTGTGTAGCGAGCCTTAGTTATTGGCTAACTCTCCTTACCTTTAGGGTGTGGAGGATTATTGTTTGTCTTGATATTAAGGGGTGTATCTAGTTTATTGGTTGAGTGGAGGTTTTCAATGGTGGGTTATAACTTTTACTTTTCAAGGTGTAGTTGCTTCATTAGAATTATTGAAAATCATATACCTCTTCAACATTATCCTTGGCTTTATTTTCATCTTGGATGGGAAAGTCATAAGTCTCAACCATGAGGACCAATTCATGTGCTCTAGGGGCATCATTAGAGTTATCAGAGCCTTTAAAATTATTTTGGTCATTGGAATTAATGTCTAATCTCTCCATTTGGCTCTGGATGGATTTGAATGCATGGTAGAACTTGACACAATCTAGCTCTCCATGTCTAGTTTTATTGTGCACTTGACACCAATTAGGTAAGGCCGTCTCATAGAAATTGATATCAAGAAATTTACTCAAAGGAGACTCACTATTATTGTTAGACATATGGAAATGTCTATTGTATTTTTGGAAATTTTAGTTTTTGTTGGAGCTCTCAATAGTGTTACCCATCTATTTTTTGAGATCTAGGAAATCATTGATGAGATTTTGGATAGTTTTCTAGATTGAGTCTAACTCTCCCTTTAAAGGTTTTGGGCTCTTGTTATAAGTGGAACCTTGAACATTAGTGTCATTTATAGGCACCATTTATTGATTGTTCTAAGGGTGTGCCTCATCACTTGCTTAGTTGAAGAATGCAAGCCATTAGTTAGGTATGGCATGACTCAAAAGCAATTGGTTAAGCACTGGTAATTGGTACAAAGTGGGTTGGTTTTGATTTATGTTAAGGATGACATTTAGATAAAATAGTTGGATCAAGGTTAAGAATGGTAAAGGTAGGGTGTCCTTATAGTTTCATTTTCTTATCAATATGTATAGCCTCATCATAGGCTAAATGCAATGTGTCAATTCATACAACCCTCCTTATAAAAATGGTTATCATTAGATCTAAAGTGTTCTTGTATATTTCTAAGGCTAACGTATCTATAAGATTATATGGTGGGGATTTTAAGGTGTACATCTTTTAGAACCTAGGATTGAATGTTTTGATTGGCTCTTTTGGGTCCCTTTTGAGGGTGGTAAATTATTGGTATACAATTCCTAGACTAACCACCCTTCTAAATTTGGCAATAAAGGAGTCATTGAACTAACCCCATCCCATGATGTAATCTTTAGGTAAGTTAAGGAACTAAGCATAGGTTGCATCCCTAAAGGTGAAGGGAAAAAAGTGATAGGTGACATCCTCATAAATTATGTTGAGAAACCTTACATATGCCTTAAATTAATTCATGTTTTTTTAATAGTCACTATCCCAGTGGGGGAAAAGAGGGGCAAATACTTCTCTAGATGTCTTGGCAAATCATGTGTAGGTCTAGGGACATTTATGGATGAACTAGATAACCATGCCATGGCTAGTAAGAAGGGTTGAAAATTATATTTAGATGGAGAATTTAGTTGATTCTTAGACTTTTTATGTCTACCTTTGTCTGCTCTTTCTTTCTTATGGGTTTTTTAGAGATGCTAAAAGGATTCTAGGCTCAGATCAGGATTTTGTTCTAATCCTAGGTAAATCTAGGTTGAAGAATGGGCATGAAGAGCTAAGAAACTACAAAGATAGCCTATACCTATGCTAAATATCACAAATGTCAATCAAAATTTATCAAACATTTGAATAAGTAGTTTTGCCTTAATCTTTGAAGGTTTAAGCTATGAAACCTTAATTTCTTAAAATCTACATAAATACTCATTAGCTCTACATGTAAACCTAAAAATATAAATGTCAAATCAATATTCTAGAGGATATCTATGCCTTATTTGATGATCTAAGAATGTTGGCTATCTTTAGTAAAAATAAATGAAAATATTTACTTAAATATAATCAAATTACAATAATTAGGATATCAAATGCCTAGATTTAGTATAATAAATGCTTTAGAGATTTATATTTGCACATATTTCCAAATTATTTAGTAAATTTATGCAAACTTTGCAAAGATGATCAAAATAATGTTTAATGCATGTAAAAAGTGGGGCATTTCACCTATATTTACATGAATTTAAATAGATACCCAGGTTATTACACTAGATTTGTATAAATGAACACTATCTCAGATAAAACCTTTAAAGAATGTGAAGATTCATGCAAAGAATGTAAATATTGATGAAAATAATGTATATCCCTAGTTTTTATTCAATGATATTTATTTAATTTTAAATTATTAAGTACATATATAAGGAAGTACACTAAAACTCAACAAAGATTAATGAAATTAGTTATATAATGGCCCTCCTTCTAGCACTAGCTTTAACCTCACTATTGATGCACTTGTAGTGCTCCCTGTGTCACTAGGGAACAAGGGTAAAGTAAGAAACTCAATTTAAAGTATTAAAATGAAATGGGGATTTATTTTTTTATAAAAATATTGCTTGAAATATCATTAATTGTAGATATGTGATCACCACTTCAAAGTCTGCAAGTAGACCCTACTATAGGGACAACAAGTGTTATGTAGTGACATAATTTCTAGCCAATATTTGTGAATTATCTTAATATTTTACAATTATTTCCCAAAATGTAAATTAAAAATGGATATATACAATATGACCCAAGCTAAGGTGATTCATGGGTGGATCCTAGAGAGAGTAGGGTAGGGAAAAAAATAGATTGTGTTTATGATGAATGAAGATGCCAAATCTGCTAGCTTATAAGACAAATATGTGAAACAACATCTACCAGCCCTAACATAATGCTCAAAGATAAATAAATGTAGTTAAAGCTTCAAATAAAGATAATTCATGTATTTAATGGAATACTTTGCATAAACATAAACCAATCATAGTAAATTTCATAGCATATTTAGTTGTAAATGAGAAAACAAAGAAAATATACTATCAAATTTGTCAACCTATTGTTAATCTCAAACTAATAGATACATGTATAAAATTTAATTTCCATATTAATTTTTAGAGAGGAGATAATTAGAGATAAAAAATTAAATAACAACACAAAAATAAATAATTAAGCACTATAGATAGTCTTATAAATTATTTGGCTCTTTTGTATTGATTATTGCAAATAATTATTTATATTTATAAAATGAGGGGAGACCCTTATTTATAGGCTCAAATGAATAAGATTATTTTGAGAAGGCCCACAAGTGGCATCCAAATACATCTAATTGGATTGAACCACCACATTATAATGGAATATTATACATTACAAAAAGACTACAAAATATTCCTAAGAGACTGGAGGTTGTTATTGTTTCTACTGCCTCTCATTCTCCTCCTAGGTCCATTTTTCAATGCATGCTTGATAATCTTTGTTTGTTTGGGAAAAATCTAGGATCATGGGTCTAAATAAATTAGGTATATCCTAGATCAATATTTTTTTCTCTGCGAGTATCGGTATGAGGGCCTCTTCTATCACCTTGGCCTTTTGTAACCTCTAATTAGCAAATGAAATAATATCCATCACCTCTATTATTTTATTGGAACTAGACACATATTATTGGAAATGTGTGAATAATATATTCATATGTTCCCTAAACTCTTTCTCTTCCATGAAGGAACCATCAAGCTTGGTTACTCTGATAATCATGACATCCTTAAGCAAGTGGTATATCTTGAACTCAATTGCTCAAAAGATGTGTTTTCATCCTTGATTTGATCAAACCATGTCTTAAATATCCTCTTCCTATTCATGAAGATGGTTTGTGCATGTATTATGTCCTCAAGAGGCAAAACTTTAAGATCAAGGAATTTGTTGCTTCTTTCCACACTTGCCAAGTTTGCCAACTTGGTGTCATAGTGGAAAAGACTTTAGTCAAGCTTGTGACTACCTTGGATTACCAAATCCCCTCTCCCTATCTCTTCTTCATAACCTTGTATAGGTTGAAAACATTTATTACAACATTGATTATTAAAATCAAAGTGTTGTTTGGCATTATAGGCAACATTTCTCTTTTAGCCTTTGCAATTGTTAGTATATTCCCTTCATTATAATAATAGTGGATTCTACATGTGCTTATACCATGGGCACTATGTCCTTAGAATGCTCCTCCACTTTTCTAGGGCCTAATTTTATTTTATTAGTTAGAGTGAAGAGTGGTTCTTCACTCTCACATATCATAGTTGAGCTAAGCTATGGTTGTTCCCTTTGTCTCTGAATTACCCTCTTCATGGTGTCATTGATGGGGTTAAACCTCATCCCAATTTGGGTTAGAGCTTCACTCACCTAAGGCCTCCCCTATCTTATTATCTAAATCATGCCTTTTACCCAATTTGGGGTGGTGTAATGAATGGTATGTGGTTATAGTAGCAGTGCTTGGGAAGAAGAAAAAACTAGGGATGCAACTAGAATATATATATTAGTTGGGTCTAATTTCTGAAATAGATTGAATAAGGATTTCATTGGTCCCATATCTAGGATAAATAAGGGTAATGTAGAGGTCCCAACCATTTCAAATTTAATAGTGGGGTGAAGTGTTGTTTCCAAGTGAATGATTTAGGAATGGGTCTCAATTAGTTGGTAGGTATAAGGGATCCAAGGGTGAATGATACACTTGCAGTGGTTGTTTGGGATGGCGGTGGAAAGTTGGTAGTAACATGGGAAATTAATGGTATAATGGTGCCTCCAAATTAAGTAGTGGTTAGGGATGTGAAAATGGGTGTGGCATGGGTAATAAAAGCAGGGCTTTATGAATGTACTAATAATAGGAAATGAAGGCAAAGGTGGTGTACTTACTAAGGGGTTTTAAGAGGATAATAAAGACTTCTTCCTTATATATAATTTCTTGACTTTACTTATTTCTAATACTTGTAGTCCATATAATGAGATTTAGTCCATATAATGAGATTTAAATTCTCTATGGGAAGCTTTACTCTAGTTCACTAATAATAAGACTCGATTGGTTGAATCTTTGTGGGGAAACTTCATTAGTAGGTGTAGACATAATGTGTGGTTTTGAGAAGGACCTAGATGGATGCTTTACTCTCCTCACCTAGAACTTAGAGGTGTGTTTTTCCCACTTGGATTATCCTAAAGTGGGAGATTTTAGGGTTTATTTCTGATAAGAGGAGTGTCATCCTCTTCTTTTTTTTTCCATCTCATAGTCTATATTAAACATGATCTCATGAGATGGTGGGAGATGAGGTCTCACCTTGTATTCTTGACTCCTCTCTTGATCAAGTCTCATCTCAAGTGGTCTATTCTTATTCACCTTATTCCTTAGGACCACCTCATCATTCATTGCATTTAGGTACATCCAATCATGTACCTCATCCTGATGCTTGTATTCTATAGTCACATCTCTTTTGAACTTGATGAGGTGTTTGTAAATGACTTGGTTAGGATCCCACATCCTACATTCACCCTTTGGAAATAGGTACAAATACCTATTCTAGTCTACCACTATTACATCATGCCATTGTTTCACCTTGGCTTTCCCCAATTGGTAAGGAAACTTATGTGGGGGTATCTTCTTCCTCCTCTTAAAGAGGCCATCAATTCCATGTATCATTTGGTAAACTATTTATTCTTTTACAAACTTCATTGTCACATACCTTGGTATCCTAAAGTGAGATACCATTACATCTTATACTCAAATGAATATACAATTGGGATAGATTTAGAAGCTACCTATATCTCTCAATACTTTCCCAACCTATGATGGTACTCTCTGCATTTCACATTATGTGACTAACTTGTAGATAGGGGATAAAAATTCTCTACAATTATTTTGATATGGTTCCTAAAATGACGAATATGCATTGCTATATATGTTTTGGGGACTGATTCATCTCATTCAAGACTCCATGTGTTCAACCCCAATTATGTAGTTACACAAATAGAATCTGATAGGTAACTCATCATGTAAAATGGGGCCCCATTTAATCAATTATCATGAATGGCTAAAATCAATTTCCTTCTAATAATAACTCTAATTAAGGGGATCTGTTGATGTTCCATAATTATTTCTAATAGTGAGATACCCCATATATCCATGTATCCAATGTGGGAATTGTCAAATTCTCTATTTAGTAGGGCAAGGCCAATACTGACTCCTATGTCTAAATTGAGAAATGGGTATATCCCTTGGTCATCCATGAATACTCTAGCTAGGTTTGATGTCCATAAAGCCAAGATTACCTCCAGCTTTTGTGCCTCATACCAATTATTTATGATGTTCTGGTTATAGTCTAACTAGGATAGGGATAGGTCATAATATATTTTATAAATTGGACCTAAAATGAAGGCAATGGGAAGCCTTAGGTTCATGTATTTTACTAATCTATCCTAATAGTTTGACATCTCGAAGATGCCATATACTAGGTCAGTACATGGCATGACCTTGGGTTTTGTTGTAGCTTTATGGAGACTAGTATCTTGGAGTGATACGATGTCTGAAGAGAGTTGAATGACATAGGGCATGGTATTAGAATCTTAAAGATCCCTAAATCCTTTAACATTATAATAAACATTGTTGTAGTTCATTCCCCCTAATTTTATGGTCTCAAGATGAACTGTATGTCCTTAAACATGACTAAATTGCCATATTAAAATAAGAAATCATCACTTCCAAATGTAATGCCCTTACCCAAAGTGGAGGGTCATGCACATGCCATTCCTATAGTATTTTTAGATAGAAATTAACACGCTCTCATACTTCTTTGTAACTTTGGATCTCAAATAATGGTGGTCAAGATGTAATTCATGAAGAGCTTGAGCTTTATTGATATTTGAGAATGTAGCTTGTACAGAGAGAGTAAATGCTTAGGGCTTAGAATGTAAGTGTAAGTGAAAATGATAAATTTGAGTAGAATTTTGAATATTTCCTTGATTAATTAAAGTTTGGATGGTGATTCTAGTTCATGCCACATTAATGATGATCTTATCATCTTTGTATTCAAAATTTAGCATTGATTTTCTTTTTATTCACCATTAATTTTAGCTCTAAAAATAAGTATCACCACCTTATAACATGTGATATGCCATATTATATCTAGATAGGCATTCACAAAGCTTAAATATGACTAAGATACTTAGCCTACTTAAACGAGGACATGTGGCATTTTTTTGATTGGTCTCGGTGCTCTAAATGTGGGTCTATGTGATGACTTATTTATTTTGTGCCACATAGAATCTTTTGATTTATGGAAAGCTCTACGGTGGGGCCATCTAATTAGGTTAGATGTGAAACTACCAATTTCTACTTTTATAATCAATTGGGATCTTTCTTGGATAAGTTTCACTCTCATGAGTAGTCTCAAATTTGCTTGGATAGGTGTCACTCTTGTGATCAGTCTTGACTTTGATTAGACAAGTGTCACTTCATGATCAATCTTGATAGATGTTGGCAATTCTATGTTAAATGTGTGGCTTAAGAGGAGCCACAAGTTATCCTTATGGGTAATATATTGATCTCAAATGTAATATTACAAGGATTATACCTAGAATCATCTCATGGGTTTGAAGGGAACACATATCATTCTTGCTAGATCCTCCTAATCTTTCTTCCACTTATCACTCTCAAATGAAGATTAAATAGTTGGATACTATTGAGCCTTGATCATATAGTCAAGTGTAGCCACATGTTCATTTGGTGGGCTCTCATGAGCTTTGCATTGGATGTAATGTTGTGTTGACATGCATTGGTCTTAGATGAACCTTTAGGGACACATGTCAATTTAGAAGGCTACTGAGATTTGGATGATTATTCTTTGGACACATGGTAGCATCTCATAGGGTTTAAAATTATTAGGTTTTCTTGGATGGGCTATGATATCAACACGTATCCTTATTATTTTAATTCCAATGGCTAACTCCTTTGCAAGCTCTCAAAATGGCACCACACAATTCACAAGTTTTACAAATTCATTCCAATTGTCATATGTGGAGTGATGAATTATTGAGGTATCATGAAGACTGGTGAGGTGGACATTTTTCCTCTTTAGGTTATAGAATTTAATTCAACATCCTATGAGGCATCATAGACTTCTATTTTAAATTTGATGTCCTGTGAGGTCAAGTGAGAAGTTGAGTTAGACTTCAAAAATGCCACATGCCTATCACAAGCAATTTAAATAAGTCTAAAGTAAGGTTACATAAGTAATTGCTTCAAATAGAATGCAAAGTCAGTTTGGTAAGATTTAGTGAAGTCTATTATGATCATGCCCATTTG
The DNA here is from genome assembly GCA_037957365.1 of Torreya grandis. Classification (NCBI taxonomy): domain Eukaryota; kingdom Viridiplantae; phylum Streptophyta; class Pinopsida; order Cupressales; family Taxaceae; genus Torreya; species Torreya grandis. The sequence continues at coordinate 2,091,413 of JARHVA010000187.1, forward strand.
AATATCAAGTGAAATACTTTGACGAAGGTCTATTTGTACATCTTGAATCAATTTATGGTTAATTATTCATTGAAACTTGGAGAAAATTTGAAGTGACTTGCAATAATTTGGATATTTATAAAAGCTAGTTTGAATTACAAAATGAATATTTAACCAAGAAATTGTTAATAGTCATTGAATCTATTACTAAATGGAAAAATGACCCAATAAGTTTGGATTTTAGTAATTTTGAAGAAATAGAATAGGAGGGTCCCCATTCTAGGAATAGGGGGTAGTTGAGCATCAATAGTTTGGTATGAAACTACAGCATGTCTTTTTAGACATTATGGCTAAGATCATTGATGGAAGTAAAAGATTCAACTATACATTGTGTGGCTAATAGTGAATTATGATTAATTAAGGAATCATTTATTTTGAATGGTTTTCCCTTAGTTACCCATTTAATCTTGATTGGTGTGATGAACTCAATTGGTCTTAAATCTATCTTATTGGTACTTAGTGGATTATGCCTTCATAAGACAAGTAAAATGTTTGTATTTTGTCATGTCTAGCTATATATTGTAAGCTTGTATAATAAATTCTTTTTAGTAAAATTATTTTTTCTACTTGATCATTAAATCTATAAATTCAAGTCAAATACTTAATTGTATTCTAGGTTGGTAAGATGCTTGGTCAAACCAATCTTGGTTCTCATTGCTTCCATGTGAATACTTGACTATAAAGTTGTATTTATTATTATATAAAATATTTTTATGTCTTATGACATTCTAGATTAATATACCTGAAGAACATATTTATTTTTAAAATAGAAGTTCAACTACAAATTGTAAGATAATATAATAACTATTTTAATGAAATATATTTATAATATGTGATTACTAATATTTAAAAAATTATAAGTATAGAGTGGGTTATCAAACTCTATTCTTGGTTGGTATAGTTAACTAGTTGAGCTTACCTCTAATAACACTAATTTCTGAGTGCTTGAAAGGATTCTTGATGATATCCCCAACCCCTATACTAAAAATTTACATTTGTATTCATTCACATGTAAATAACTATTTATGTGTGTATGAAATTTTCTACCCCTATTATGGATATTGAAACTAAATATTAAATGAAAGAAGTTAGTATGCATTTATGGTGTATAAAGCGTGACAATAGTTAGTTATGGCATGATGATTATTCTAGTTTTTTTTATATTTTCCTTTTGAAAATAAATGAAGGGTATGCTCTTCCCATATGGAATTTTAAAGTAGGATTTGGGCATTATGGGAAGGTTTTATCATATTCTCTTGGATTAATTTTAGACTTAAATATACATAAGGGTTCCCACTCTTGTTCAAGCTCCATGTGGTTCTAATTCAATTCTAGTTTAAGATGAGGCTATGCTTTTGAGTAACAAATTTTAGCTAAGTTGTAAACTAATATTAGTTAAAAATATTGATTGAATGAACAAATTAATATGAAATACTATAAAGGTTTTCTTAGTGACTATGCTATAATTTTATTGATTAAATGACAATATGAATATAATGATTAAATACAATATTTATTTACAAAATTATGTCAATAACTTATATATATATATATATATATATATATATATATACACAAATGCAATTATCTTAGCTAATTAAATTTTGAGTTTTGAGTAAGGAAAAGGAACATAATGGTATTAAATTCACTTGGTTTATATCTTCTTGTTGAATGGGTTATTCTTGTATTAACCTATCTCATCAATATGACTATCTGATTATGTTCATTGTTTGCCTAGTTGCAATGCATGATTATTATTTTTACTCGATGAATGAAGTTATATATGTAAAGTGAAGGAATTGTAAATAATTACTTAGTTTTATAAATGACTTCCTTAAACCATGATTGAGATTATTATGATGAAAAAGAAAGTGATTACCCACTTAAATTAGTGACTAATGCATCTCTACGTTCATTTTTATTTAATTTTATCTTAATGAAAATTTATTAATAGTGGTATGCAAAACTTGTGGAAATACATTAATGTTCTTATGATCTAGTGGAACAACAAGATAACACAACTTTAAGTTCTCTTGTTTTTTTATGAGATCAAGAGAAAGACTAACTTAAATATCATAAGCTTTAAATTATGCTTTCATGATGATAAATATAACCCCTTGAAGACTCAAAATGATATTAAATTCAAGTTATCTTCCATTATAATTCATAATAAGAACCCTATTATCAAATAATAAAAAATAGTTAAAGATTTAAAAGCATGGAATCTTATAATAATTAAAAATTTATTGCAAGGTTAAGATAAAATTTGGTGTTTAAACTATTTTTTTTGGAAATATATATTAGGTTCACTAGGGTGAGAATAAAAACCTAGTACCTTTGGTGTATTCTTGTGGAAATATGAATTTGTGATAAGGAATGGCTATGGTATATGAAATTATTGGGTCAAGTTAATTGTGATAATAAGTTCACTCTGCCCAAAGGGACTACATACTCATTGGGTATCCTTAGTAATATTGGTTATTGTTGTTTATCTTGTATATGAAACCCTATTTTTATAAGTGGTTTATTATGTATTGTGCTAAATTTCTAATGATTTGGATAATAAAATAAGTTTAGAAAACTGGTTTATTTAATATACTAGTAATTGATGCCTTGCTAGAATCAACTATGCTAAGAAGCAAGTTTCACATCGTGAAAATATTATATAACCATGGTGAATAGAGTGGATACTTGAATTTTTATCTTAGAAACATGTGTGGATCCTTGATTTATAAATAAAGAGATTAATCTACATGACTTATTAGTTAATGTTTCTCTCTATGTTATTCTCTTACTATCCACTATATTACCTACCATCAATTTCATGCAATTGGTGTATAAAGATGCATAAGGTCAATTTTTTTCACTTACTCTCAAGTTTGGTCATTAAATTAAAGTGGAAGTTTGAGCATGTTGCATTACTCCATGGAAGTGATGGGTATGGAATCTCTTGTGAATTATTATGTGTGGAGAATCACCAGTAAGGAATCATGTAACCTACTTAGAGTGAGAGTAATTAAATTGGATAGAACACATAACTGTGAAACTTTAAATTTAGCTTAGAATGAAATTAATGATGACTTTGAAGGAAATTATATTTAACCATTATGATCATTGTTATAAGTATGAAATTTATAACCTAAGAAGCCCAAAATTTTGTGGGTCAACTTTGGGGTCATTACACCATTATTATGTTACAAACCTACAAAAATCTCACTATATATTATAAACCTACTAAATGTCCTAAAAATACATCTACATACTCTCATTTTATTCCTCTTTTACATAGGTTGGTTCTACTAGATTTGATCAATTTTGGTTGTTTATATTGACAAGATTTGGTCAATATTGCCTTGCTCCCAATAATTACTATTTTTTAAAATCAAACCTAATTTTTTTTTTATGTCATGGGCATGATGAATTACCTAATTGGATACATAAATAAATAAATTAATCTCTCATTTGAAAGGGACTTGAAACATAACTAAAAAAAATTTATACATTATTATACATTGAGAAAATATACCCTATTCTTCCCAAATTACAAATCTATCACTCAGATTAGTCACAAGCCAATCCTAATGCACTCTAAAACCACATCAAAGTAATAATTTTTAGGTATCAAAGATAAAACATTAGTTTCATACATATATTAATGGAACACAATTTCATAATAACACTAGGTAGGAGAACTAATGTGGCTTGATTTCTATTTTTGGAGTATCAAATAAGTAGGTAGTCATCAATCATCAAATTTTATAGATTGGGGTCAACTCAAAACATTAATTTTTTTTTTCAATTTTATATCCCTCACAAGCACACCTAGGGTTTCAAGGCAAAAGAGACTAATTTATGGAGCTATACACATCATTACGGTTTAGGATCACAAACTAAAAGTAAGTAGAGGTAGGTGCAAGTGAACTTAAAATAAATATTATACATTTAATTATAGGTTAGTACTAATTAGTGTATTTCATTAGTAGGCAGTGATACTAACTTGATCTTGAAAAACCATCCCCATGTAGATAGAGAATAAATTATAGAATAAAACATACCACATGACTTCTTTATCTTGATTTTAAATTCTAGAATCTAGTCATAGTTAGAAAATAAACCAAAAATTAAGTATTCATTTTTTTTTAATTTACTACATTTATCATATACCACTTTTCAAATTAGAAGAATAAATATCATTAATTTACATTTATATGTATGCTTGAATGTCATATATCAATATCCAAATTAAATTACAAGTCTATATATTAATTATATTGAATAATCCACCTTAATCCAAATGAGGGTAAAACACACTTGATTAATTGAATAAAATACATGGGATAAACTATTCAAAGTGATCACTTTTAGGTAGTATTGATGTCATAATAGGATATTTTAATAGTGTGAATGTGCATAAACAATGTACATGCTCCATAATTTTATATTTTTGTGCCAACATGATATAGGATGATTTGAATCTATATCTCATTTGTCCCAAATCTTTTTTTTTTGAAAAACCTATGACTAATGTTTTTGAAAAATGTGTATATAGAGTGCATATGTCCCCAAATACATCTCAATATGTAAGTATTTAAAAACCTATAAATCATGTCCCTATAAAACATGCGCATATGCTCTAAATAAATATCAATATATATATATATATATATATATATATATATATATATATATATATATATATATATATATATATATATATATATATATATATATATATATATTTACAACTATAATTCATGTTTTTATTAATTATGTGCATATGATCCAAATTTGTCTCAATCTATGCATATCTACCTATTTTACCCTAGTTTATATTGGTTGTTGAGATTAATATAATTTAGGTATAACTTAGAAATGTAATTTAGATCAACAAATATGGCATTCAAGCATACATCTACAGTAAAATACTTAGATTGATTTTTATAATAAGATAAGGGCATATCCTAAATATAGAAAGTACTAAAGAGATTATGATGCTTATATTTTACATGTGATTGTATGGTTGTGACTATAATCTAAAAGTGAAAATAAGAGATAAACAAACATGTGGTTTGTTTGGTTCTAAAACTGATTCATTATTTGTGATGGGTCACTTCTAGATCAAGTCATTATCACTAGTTGATATTGACCTACATAGAATTAGGGCATAATGACTATACAACCACTTAAAACTATATTTTATTGTTGTGTTTGTAATTATAAACCCTGATGTTGTACTTAGTTCCAAAAATTAGTCTCCTTTACTTCAAAACCCTAGGTTTTCTTATGAGGGATATAAACCTACAAAAATGGGGGAAGTGAAATGGGATGAATAGACCCCAATCACCCCCACTTGATGATTTGCTATTACCTATTCATCCAATAGTCTAAGGAGGGAAATAAACCATACATAAATCTCCCAAGTAGTGTGATTGTGTAATTATGCTCCTTTGTTATACATATGTAGCTAATGTACTTGATAATGCTTATTTTGAATTTGTTTTTGAGTGTTTCAAAATTGGCTTGTGATTGTTCCTAGTGATAGATAAGCAAATTGGGAAGAATAGGGTATATTTTCTCAGTGTGTGATAGTGTATATATGTATATCAAATAAGTAAAAAGTTATTTGATTCCTTAAATTATTTATAAATGGATCCAATTGATTATTTTTTCACACTACTGATATACTAGGATAATGGGCCAACCCTAAGGATGGGTTTGTTTAAAAAAATAATCTTTGTTATGAGTGTCTCAATACTAAATAGATCATGTTAATATCAATTGGTGATATTGACTGTATCTAGTGGAACCAACGTATTTATAGTTGGACTCAATTGAGAGTCTAGATATGTATGTAAAAGATATTTAGTAGGTTTGAAATAAACAATGAGGATCCTATAGGTGTGTAATAATAGAATGGAAGGGTTGGCTCATAAGATAACATCTAAGTTTTGAAGACCTTATTTATAATGATTAATTCATGCAGGTAAATGTTTCTTAAGTTTTTCATTGTCAATTATAAAAGACCTTATTTTAGTATCTTCGAATTCCCCCTTTTATTCTAGTAATGGAATTGTACGAGTAAAAGGATAAAATATACCTAAGTGTGTACAACACACTTTTAATTTTGGGGGATGGATCCAATGTACAACTTTGATCCATGAAAAACCTACATTGAAAATTAATTAGTCAATGTTAATATGTGAAATCTGAAATCTGAAATTGAAAATTGAAAATGTTTTAAGATCAAAGGAGTACACTTGTTTGTGAGTAAACCATGTTGCCCTATAAATTATTGGAGATGATTATTCCTCATTTATGCATTGGATAACTATGATTCCTTGGTGAATCACATGGAGACTTGAGGTGATCATGCCATAAACTTGTGAATGGGAAGAATAGTATACAATGTACTAACCCAAATAAAAATGTAGGAAAGAGAGAACCATCAAGCTAGGTTTGCTCAAGGAAAAGACTACGCAGGTAAATGATAAAACCATCAGACCAAGATTTATAAGAGAAAATGAATCAACCACAATAGATGTATAATATATTCAATTTTAATGTTTTGCTCCAAGTAGGATAAATTTTAGTTGATGTAAAAATAAAAACTCATGATTGAAAGGCAATGAAAAATACTCATTCCCCCATCATGTATGTATTTTTAATTTTTTAGTTTAACTTAATATAAAATAAAATTCATGAGTGAAATATAATGGATAATTTCCATGCCCTGATCATGATCAAATATTTAATAAGTATGAAGTGGAATGAGAACCATTTTCCATTGAACTGTAACTATGTTTTTGTGTATGTGTGTATGAACCAATATCATGACCCTTTAATTTATACCAATTGATTTATAATATTATGCATCTATCTAATTAATTTGGGATCATATATCTAAAATGTGTGTTTATCTAAAAATCTATAATCCTATCACTATAAATTATCATATATATGCCCATGTATATGTATCCAAGTGTGTATGAACATGTCCTCAAGTGTTTATAAAGTGAATGCATATGATCTTGTAATTTTTATCAATGTGACAATATATATCATGTATATGAACAAATATAATATATAAACCATATAAATATATAAAATCTATACTCTATTATGACTTGATGCTCATATAATCTTATGTCTCTATGACAAGCCCAATATAATGACCTCCTTTTGAGATGAGGGATGTATCTTGTAAGTTACTAATATCAAAAGAATAGATAAATTCATCATGTCACATGTAAATATAACATCATGTAATAAAATTTTATCATGTAGATAATATGTCATTATTATAATATATGTATCAATCAAGGCATGCATGTAACATATGGAATGCAGGGCATGTAATGTAATGTCTAGATAGATGTATTAATGAATCACACAATAAAAGTGTAATTGGATAATATAACATAGTAATATTTCATGATATAAATCATTTCACCCCTAAATGTTATAAAACTTAACAAGCATAAGTGTCAGTATCACACATAAGGTTAAGATCCACATACAAGGGACATAAAATGTCACAAAAAATAAGGACAAGGGCCACACATAATATGACATAAAAATTTACCAAAAATGGACATTAAGGATGTCACATCAATTAAGGAAAAGGGCCACACATAATAGTCACATATGAATTAAACTATCATGTAAAAATTAAAAAAAAAAACAAAAAAACAATGGATCATAGAACAAAGAACTAGTGTACACCAATCACATGTATCAATGTCACATCATAGTATAATAGAATTTTATGTATCAATATGTAAGAAATAATACTTATGTAATAAATATAAGTAACTCAACATGGTACAAAGGTCATAAGAATATATAGCATATAATAGTGAAAATTGTGGGAAAAAATTCCCCTACTGTATGAAAGTAAAACTAGATAGATCTATAACTTATCCTACTCAACAACATTCAATCTTAGAGAAGGTAATTAACTAACAAGTCTAATTAGAGATACATTTATATCAGGGTCATGACCAATAATGGATTTTATAAACCTACACTAAGGGATATCTTATTGCACAAAGGAAAAGGAGAGGTTTCCAAAGCCTCTAGTTAAATTTCATTTTGTGATAACCCTAGATAGGTCTTATGATTGTAATAATAATAAACAACCTAATATAATAAATAACATTTAGGATAATATAGTAAATGAATATGCAATCTAATCTAGTGCTCATCAAATCTTGTGTAATAAATGTAGTAGATAATAAATATTTAAATATAGTCTTATAACATTAAAATGATATAATAAAGAAGAGATAAAACTCAATCTATTAGTTATACAACATCTACTTATCTAAATATGAAGGTCTAGGAATATACTTACCTTGTTGAAGTGAACCTGTCGTGTCTCAAACTCTACCTTGGCCAATGGTGATTTATAAGAGGTTGTTTTACTTTATAATGATTACAAGGACAAATTAGATATAGCCTAAAATACTTCTTCTATGCATCTAAAACCTCCATAAGACAAGTTCTACTTATCTAAGGTGAAAACCTATGAAATGAAATCTCCTATTCATTATATAAGTATATTTTTAGCATTAAAGATGTAAATTTGAATGATCTTCTATTTAGAAATGAAATTAAGGAGACATTTATAGCCAAATATTAACCCTAAACCCTCCTAAGAATTTAATCAACAAAATTGGCTTGGTTGACTATTTTAGGTGGGAAATAGAGATGTTAGGTCTAAAACTATGTCATCTTAGGCTAATAGAATTATGTAGCATGTGGTAATACCAAAATAGGGCTGACCTAGGTGTCATAGTATTAAAAATGGTAAAAAGGGTTTTTTTTCTTAGGTAATAGCTATTTTGGGTGGTGAATTTCTTAGGGGATTATATAAGCAGGGTTTTAATGCTTAATAAATTAGATAGGAGGTAGATTTTAATGGTTTTAGGTGGTGTTACATGGGGAAATAATCCAATTAATCACCATTGGTTTTCTAACCCCTTTCTCAATGCACACTTTAAGGTGTGTAATTATATAGATTGAGATTTGATAGGTTTCTATAAGAGAGAAAGCATTAGCAACTGATAAAGATTAAAAATATTGTGTGTATACATATACCCCAATCAAAGCTCACTATGTGTCACATAGTTGTAACATTGGATGGTGATTCAAGAAAGAACTTATCAACCCATATGCTAAGCTAATAAATTACAATAAAAATCATAAATTGAATTGACAATAAGGAAATAACTGAAATAACTAAAAGTAACATATACGTGCCTTGACTTACCTTTATCAATGAATGTTTGTATGCTGTATTTTTATTCTTGATCATGGAAGGCACATTAATTTATTTGTATAAATCCTAAGGATACACTAATAAAGATCAAAAACAAATAATCATGGGGAAATCAAAATAACTAAACTATATATAACCAAAATAAATGACTTGGTCAATTGGTAAGCTAGGGTGATAAATGCTAAATTAGAACTAAAAAGACCAAGTAAAATTGAGATTAAAATGGGTAACCAAAAAATATAAAGCTAATGACTTTAAAACTAAACAAATGTATCTTAAGTAATAAAAGTAAGAAACCAGATCAAACCAAGGATATGTGAAAGTGAAATAATAAATCTAACATCAATGTAAAAGAAGTAGCAAATGAAACTTAAACAAAAATAGAAAGTTAGAATAAATTAAAACAACAATGATGATGAGTGAGAAGTAACAATCCAAACTTAATCAAAAATGGAAAATCTAAAATAGAGAAATGAAACCAAACTATCTACAAAAAGAGTGACAAATAATTTTTATAATTTTAAAAAGAAACTAAGGAAAACCAATAATAATAAAGCAATGGTGTAAAGAAGTAATGTATAGTCACACAAAAATATATTTTTCTTCTTAATATAGATAAAACCAAAACAAAGATATTGGTAGTATGTTTTAAGAAGATGTGAATAAGAGGGAATATAAAAGTTGGGAAATAGATTTATAAATAAACTTGAGTGTTAATGGGTGGTGGGAAAAATGTAGGCATTACCAAGGTAGTTAATATTTATTATAATTAAGACACTCAAATTAAGTTGGAAAAATAAGAGGAATTTTGAGATTAAGGACTCTAGATAACTTACATTAACCACACAAATTTGGGTTATCTAGTGTTGGACCCAAAATTTTGTATTGATTTATTATAAGTACTTTTTGGAAATGACATAGAAGATAGAGGTGTAGAAGTGATCCAAGGCATGGGATAGATATGTCATAGAAGGCCTTAGCATGGGAGAAGTAAGTCACAAGGAAAAAATATGTAGAAAACATGGAGGAACTGAGGACACAAGACTTGGATAATAATGTTTAATTTGGACAAGGGTGGAGAAAGCAGAGATGGTTAGGAAGAAGTTCACACAAGCATTGGAGGAGAATAGTCAAGCAAGAATATAGAACCAGTTCGCAATAAAATAGGAGCATGATAATGAATATCTATCACATAAAGGGTATATAATGGAAATATTCATTGAAAATTCATCATTTTGATATTAATATTGTAATAAAATGGTTGGTGTAAAACCATGTATAAATACCCCAAGTTTTACTTAGAGAGGAGATCTTTGTAATGGTAATCTTTTAATTGTAATATTGAGTTTAGTTATTATCCTGATATGCGACATGACCTATGAATGGTGATATTTGATACGTAATGAGATAAAATACTTGTGTTGTTGAAATACATTTTGTAATATTGTTATGAAATTAGTGGTACTATTACTATTTTTATCAATTTACACCCATCTTTTTCCATGATGATTATTTTAAGTATGGAATAATATTTTTAGGATTATATATATTATGATGTTAGTGGTTAAATAACTATGTGCTTGTTCTATAACCTTAGTATAAATAACTCAATACATACATCACCATGCAATATAACTAATAGGAATTGGTCTTAATTTGTGTGTTTTGGGTGAGTACATGAGGATAATTATCCCATGATATGCTAGCATGTTAACTTATTGGACTACTTATTCTCTTTAATCACATGACTAGGGTAAGTCATAATAGAATCAACAAAAAGAACACAACATTTTGGTTCTATTGTCAGAGACCCATTACACTTATTAGCATGATGGTATAAAAATTCTTAAGTAACTTTCTTTGGAGAATATCGAGTGTTGGATTGGTATAGTAGAAGAAAAATTTGCACTCCAGTATCTTGAATCAAGATTTTTTGCATGTAGATGGGTAGAGAAATATTTATTTTATTCTCTATATGAAACATTCTTAATGGAATTACCCATGCACTTATATGATTAGTTTTTGTCATATGCACAAAATTATTCTAGAAATTATGGGTGGAAAGCTTCCTAGTTAATAAAGCATAAGAAGACCTTGGCCAAGATAGAAACTGATTAGATACAAGTAGTAGATATCTGATGGAAGGGAATGATTAAAATTTATATGTTTTAATATGGTGTATCTATATATTATTGCTTAGAAGAAGCATAATTCAACTCCCTAAGATAGTTGGGTGTATGTTATATCAAATAGTTCCCTTTAGAGATTGAAAATCTTATGGTTGATTCTAGGCTTAAGAAATTTCCTAGGGATGGTTAAACTCTCTCACACATGAGTAGTAAAATTGGTGGGGAAATGGAGGGGTATATATTGGTATGAGATTGGGAGTTCAACATGGAAGTCAAGTAGTGGGAACTATGGAAGTGAAATTATGATGAATTTAGGTAAGGGATATGAGAGGCAACGAGCTAGGGGGTTAATAGGAGGATACTAGAAGTGCCACAAGAATCCATAAGAGTGCATAAAGGCATAATGAATACCCCCTAACCATGGGTCCATACCTTTCAATAATGTAGTTACACATGAAAGAAGTGGGACAAACACTGGTAGAGGACTTAATCTAGATAGAGCTAATAGCCCCACCATAATGCATTTGAGTTTGACAAAATTCTTGTAAGAAATTTTGATATTAGTAGTACAGAATTTGAAGCCAAGGTAGTAGAGGAATATTTAGAAGTGAAAGTTTAGCATAGAAATTTACCTTTAACATTTAATTTTCCATTTTAAGTTTTACCTATGGCTCACCTTCTAATTCTAAGTGGACCTAATATAAATAGTGGGAAAAATACTATCCCAACCATAACAAATCAACCTTCTTTAGCACCCATTATTTTTAGCACGCCTATTATTTTAGGTAGTATGGGAGGAAGTAATAGGGGTGGTTATATTATAGGAATATTAGGTGGTGGTATTTAAGGTGATATTGGACCTCCACCATAGGGTATAGGAAGGACTATAAGAATGCTACAATAGGTTCCACTACAATCACCAAGTGCACTTATAGTATACTATGAGATGATGCTTCATATCCCCAAATATTAAGGCATAAAAAATATGGTAGAAAACATTCATGAGTGTGAACTCATTTAGAAATCATGGGGTATTACTTATTTATAAATAAAGGATGTTTAGTTTATCACTACTTTATTAGATTTCATGCATAAATGGTATTGTAAATTTGATCCTCAACAAGCCATTATGAATTGGGAATTATTGAAAAATGATTTTCTCTAAGAATTTAACATCCTAGAGTTTGAGAAATATAGTGTCACTACCATAAATGATATCAAATAATATATCACTAAGAGTGTGCATGAGTATGATGCGACTATAAAATTACTTCTTTCAAACTATCATTTGAGATTAACCCAACATAATATGCTCAATGGTTTGTGGGATGGTTGTTACTTCCTTTTCATTGAGATTTATCCCAAAAGATCTTTAATATCCTACATGAAGCACTATAAAATTCTCTTCACACTAAAGTTATGGTAATTATAGATATGTGCATCATCCCATTTATGGAAGCTCAGATTGATTATATGGATTATTAATTGGAGAAGCTAATAGACAATTATGATCATGACACATGAAATAACATATAGTATGTTGACTATGTTGTAGAGGTCCATAACGAGAATAACTTCCCATGGAGGAATGTTCATACCATAATAAAATAATCTTATGAGATTTCTTAGGATGATCATGATGTAATAAGTTGTCCTTTGCTCTAGCATGTTACCCAGGATAAGGTGCCACTATACTATAAAATATGTGATGTGTACACACATGATACTAATGAATACCAAGTCATTAATGAGATTTATGAAGCATGCATGAGAGGAAATTCAAAAATTTATGTTGATAATAATCATTAGATTAGTAAATGTCAATATTTCCAAGGACAATGATTGGAAATGGATGCAAGGGTGGTCATTTTACACCTATGACCTATTACAAGTATGTATCTCTAGTTCACTACTAGTGTGATTACCTAGTTTACCCAACTTATGCCTTTTTTAAGAATGAGCATCATTTGGAATAATAGCTTAACTTATATGTGGATATCACCAAATAATGCAATGATAAGGGTGCTAAAATGATTTATGTCAATAAAAATATAGGTTTTTAATGGATACTATATTCTAACACCCCACTAGCTACACCTAAGGTCAATATTATTACACAGAGTGGTGCTCAATCCCAACCAATTTCAAATCCACCTATGGAGAGGGTTAAACATGAATAACCTCACACTCAACACTACCCTAATGCTAAAAAAAAAGTGGTGTATGACATGATGGAATTAGTACATGAACTAAAAGGAAAATTTGATTTTTTAAAGGAAAAGTATGATACCATGTGCATGAAGATATAAAGAGAAACTATCTTGATAGACTCAGGTCAGGATGAATTTTAAGAACCTTGAAAACTTCTTCTTAGTGAACACATCATCCCTTTCCTTAAGACCTAGCTATGACAATTAATGAATAATATTTGGTGGATCATAATTTGAACCATGCATGATGACAAGAGACTCATATCCAAATAAATCCCAAATGTGACAAAAAGGTCATTGTGAATGCATCCATTAATGGTTGGATGATAGAGATATATTGGTGTAAATTATCATAGAATTCAATGTTTTCATGAAGGATGCCTAGAGGAAGATGGTAAGTCCCACTATACAACCTTCCCCACACATTCTATTTATCACCAAAAAAACTTGAGAAGTGCTTATAGACATTCTTAAGTATGCCACCACTAACATCTTGCGTGTCCCATTCAAAGGTTATTTTGATGTAATAAAACTAGCTATAGATGATGATTTTTTAGCTTTATTGACTATGGTTCTATGCTAAAAATGTTGACTTACATTTCAATAAGTGTCACACTAGCTTTGAAAATGACACCCAATGTGTGGTCATTCCTCTCAATACTAACCAAGGCCCCCCTTTTGTATAAAAAGTTTATGATGATAAGGATCTCAACCACATTTATAACATCATGATATAAGGAAATAAATATGTAAATCCTAAGGCTTTGTGGTATAATTTAATGGAAAGATATGCATTACATTTATGACATCACCAACATTACTTATGAACATTGGGCTCATGAAGCATATGGCCTAAGAGGATGAGGATGTGTTACAGTTGGTTGATAGATAAATGTTACATGTAAGATGATTAAGTGTTATAAGTTAATTTGACTCATCGATGGATGCCTAATGAATGTACCACCCTCTTAGCTAGACCAAACACTTAGGTTCCATGGTTAAATTAAGGTTTAGGAATATTTACAATAATTAGAGGATTACTATGTTTTTGAAAATGAACATATGCATGTGCTCCCTACCATAATTCAAGGAAAAATTACTCATTAGTTACTCATCAATAAAATTTATTGATGTGGGAATAGATACACACCTTGATACATCATCACTTTCACCATGAAAACTATGTTCATGACATACTTAGTTATAATGGTATTGAGTCCGTAAATGACTATATAGTCATTTGTAAGGTATTTAGATTATTGATGAGACATTTTTACCTAAATCCTTATGGGTTCATACATTTTATGGAATTCAACATGCTATGGATAGAGCATGGTATGTTTATCAAGATATGCATAGAGATATAGATACATAGGAGTGTATCAAATGTGGTTTACTCACCATATTTTTATTTTCTTCACCATGATCATATCTAAATTTATCCCTACAATAAATACATCAAGTAGTAGTAGGTGATCATGAACTAGTTTAATATAGAATATGGACCGTGCATGGTGTAAATAAGAATGCTTTTTCCATATTCCAAGGAATTATTACTCCCATAAGGGCTCAGTTGGAACCTGAATCCCACTTATAATATGACCATAGGGAATAAATATTGAAGGGTAAGAAAAAGGTTGTATGTCAAGTTGATGATGGTACTAGAACTTGTTAGTTCCTAGTTATACACCTCATACATTCAGCCTTGCACACATGAAAGGAAATTTTAAACAAAGATGAAAAACTTTCTAAAATGTCACTATTACAAGGGAAGGGTTTTGCATCAATATTAGAATGAATGTATAAAATGACTAAGAGGCACCTATAAAAGGTATGGTTATCTCCTTGCTACTTTTGGCTTTACCTAAACCAAGGTGAGAAAACCTATGGGGTAGCTTACTCACATGGAGGGATTTTTTAATTCAATCTCCATGGGGAATCTTATCACAAGGGACAAATATGACCATATCATAAGCAAGTTTTTACACTTTACCCATGAAGGGTTGTCACACAAAATGCATAAATGCTCTATGTCATACACAAGCTACTAAAGACACATGAGGGGATGACTTCAATATTCATTCTAAAAATATTCAACAATAGAGGCCAAATGGAGAACTATAGTACAATAATTTTAAAGAAAAATCACAAACACATTTCAAATATGCAAGATCTTATGAATTTTAAAGGCAAGTAACACTTATAGTATGCAACAAGGTGTGTTATTTGCATTGTAGGATATCATAAGACAAGTTAGGTGATTAAAAAGGAGGGTGGCATGCTAGCGGTTTCTAAATAGTAGGGTATCTAGAAGTATTACATGATAATATTATTTAGTAAAGATGTAAAAAAAACTTCAAATGTAATAGAATGCTAAACTCCAAATGATCCCTGAGAGATTAGAACATACACTGAAAATAATCTTTCAAATGTCTTTCTTTATTGAATCCATAAACCTAGGGTGCCCTATCAAGTTACTCAATAATAGATTATAAAATAATGCAAAAAGGGATTTATAATTCAAATCAAATCCTAAAATAACAACCATTAATAGGCATAAAACAATATATCAAGTCAAAAATATTTGTATAAGATGTTTTTGTACTTCATCAACAAGAAACAACAAGAGCCATAAGCATTTTCATTAAACTAAAAAATAAATATCACAAACACCAACACTTAAAAATGCTACCATGGGGACAAGCATGGTGAGATTTATCTTTTGACAAGGGAGACATAAACATCCTCTCAAATCTTGATAATGGTTATATAGTTACAACCACCTTAACAAGGGTGACAATATCTACACACAATAATTGATTCAAAAAACATATCTGTAGAACCTACACTTGGACAAAATGGATGCTTAAAATAATGACCTACCACAATGAAAAGCCAACAAAAACCTTAGAATAGAGGACAAAACCACTATTTATACATTTTTGAATCCAAAACCATGGGTCATAACTTGAAAAATTTTAGAACAAGCCTTCAAGTCTACTAAGATACTTCTAGCTAGAATATTCCCTTTACCATGCCTAAGATCCTCATCCACTTACAAGATAAGAACCATTATTACAACTTAATTTTCAAATAATGATGAATATTTGCAACAAAACTTTGATATTTTAACTAAAGATGTCAGCGAGTTCATAATCTAGACAATGAACTTAATAGTAGAGGCCCAAACAAATATTTTTCATCTTATGCAACCACTTAGAGATGTTATTGGCCACTCACTTTCACATCTAGAGGGAGAAAATTATTTAAAAAGCCAAAAAAAAATTCCTCATGTGTAACTTATCTAGAAATGCTCTCTTATTGATTGATTGAAAATCATGAAAACTTCTAAATAGAAATTCTCTTCTTTATGCACACTAAGGAAAGAGCATTAACTTGTGATGATTAAAATTAGAAATTTTCAACTATGATGAAAATAGAAAATATAAGTAGCCGTTAATTAAATATTCTTTGGAATGGTAGTTAAACATTCCCAGTGCTTTTGAATCATTGCCACATTCATGAAAGAATCATCAATTTTATATTTTAAACTAAACCCTTTCATATACTAACATTTGACTTGCCACATTAGATCCAACTAGGCATTTATGGGGCCTAACAGTGACTAATTCTATTGATTGACTCCAATCTAGACACTTATCACTTCCTCATTCAATCCAATCCCTTTGAAAAATCCACATCAACTCACATCGTTAGATCATCCTTGCCCAAGGAAACATGAGCCATAGATATTTCATAAGATGCTTGATTTCTAATTTATGGCATGCAGTCATGGCACTTATTATTTCTACATTTTTTCACAAGATCCTTAAATTTTTAACATTAGATACACATCATCAGATTTGGTTGGGATGAGAAAACATGATCTGTTAGATCATGATCCAAAGGGTGGATGATTATTGGTTATCTATAGGTCTTGTATTAAAATGGTGCCACTTGATATCTCTATGGGTTCTCTACATCCTACATTATCTGTACTATCAAGATAATGCACACTTGCCAAGTGGTGGTCCCACATTCATTCTAGGATTTGTTAAAAAGTCTTGACTTAATACATGTTGTAGATCAAATTGTTTACACTTGAATGTGCATCATTGATCTCTGGGAATGTGCTCAATATTTAAATCATTCCCCTCTATTTTGACACTTGTCATGCCTACACTTATCCTAGGTTCCTTTGACTATTCATCTTTGATCACACACTATAAGATCATCTTGTTCTATGTAAATGCATGTCATTAGATCTACCTTCATTTGAAAATAAATAGCTACTTTATGGGTTCTAAAATTGACACTCACATGACCATCTTAGAGTATTTGAATCCCAATGACTACTTGTTGTGCCTTAAAATTGGCATCCAAGTTCCTATCAAAAGATGTCCATGAAACCATCACACTTGTGCAATTCAGGCAAGTTTCTTTAGGAGTTTACTCATCAAGTCTTTGGTCTATGGGCTCTTTGTCTTGGCATCAATTTCACCAAGATAATTATCCTACAAGAAATCCCTATTTTTGGCCTTTTGGTCTTTGAAATAATTTTATTATGCCTTTTCTCTTTAGCTCCTTTGTCTTTGGCACAATTGTCCTACAACATTTCTTTGAAATAATTTATCTTTGATATTCCTTCTCTACAACAATATTTTTGGGCATTCTGTTAGGAAAATTATCTTAGACAAAATGTTCAAGACAATTTCCTTGAAGGATTTTCACCTTCATTGGAATAATTGTTTTAGACATTTTGTTCGAAATAATTTCCCTGAAGAAATTAGTCTTTTGCACTTTTATCAAAGATATTGGACATTTACACTTTTTCTAAAATAATTGAGACCTAGATCCCTTTATCTTCATTGGGATAACTATTTTAGACATTTTCTTGAAAAAAATTTCCTTGTAGAAATTGAACTTCACATTTTTCCCAAATAATTTGAAATTTATACTTTTATCAAAAAAATGAAACTCTTTCAAACTTTTTCCATGGGAAAAATGCTCAAAGGAAATAGGACTTATACTCTACAATAAATTTTCCAAAATTACCCTTTAATATTTTTGTGCATACCCTTCAAAAGTTTTGTCAAGGGAAAATACCCTATAGAATTACCCTTCAACCTTTTGGAATGGTCCTGTAGATCTCTTGAAAGTGCCTTTCAAACTTTTTGAAGGTGCCCTTCAATAATTTTAAAAGGGGAAAATGATAGAAATAATTGATCCTTCATGGATTTTGCAAAGACAAAATGACCCTACTGAAAGTTCCCTTTGAAATTTTATAAGGGCAAGATGCCCAAAGGAAATGACCCTTCAGGGATTTTGCAAAGGAAAAATTACCCTTATAAAAGTGCCCTTTGGAAAATTTCCAAGGGAAAGATGCCTAAAGGAAATGACCCTTTAGATATTTTTCAAAGGAAAAATGACCCTTTGGACTTTTTTTGTAGACAAAATTCCTAAAGGAACTAGCCATTTAGGATTTTTGTCTAGACAAAATGCCTAAAGGAAAAATCCTTTAGACTTTTTGTGCAAAAAAAATTCCCAAAGGAATAATCCTTAATAATTTTTGTAAACACTTTGGATGAAATAAATAAGTCCTTAAAATTTATCAAAAACAAAAGAAATAGCCCTTCAATATTTTTGTGCATACAAAAAGCCTAAAAGAATATGGCCTTCAGATAATATTCATGAACACCTTTTATGAAATACTTTGAGGGATTTGTACCAAGTAAAGACCAAATTAACATAAAGAAATACCTAATGTAAATTTCTTGAAGGAAATACACTAAGTAAAGACCAACTTAAATCACCTAGCCACTTAAAAATGAACTTGACCTTTCAAAAGAACACTTTGAAATAGTAATTGGGCTAAGGATTTAGGTTTTAATACTCAACTTAGGTTGTACTTAGAAATTTAAATTTGAAAATGGATTAATTAATTTGATCCAATTTTAGGAACCCACTCTAGCTCTCACTTGGGGATGCATACCCCCTATAGGTGTGTAAATAACCCCAGAATGTAAGACCAGGTACAAATCCATTGGGCCACAGAGTCAAGACTTAGTAATTTTCAGCAAACACTCATGAAAGCTCAACAAATCATGGTAATTTTGAAAAATAGATCAAGAGGATCTAGAAATAAAGATGCAATAGAACACAAAGGGAAACTATATAAATATGGCCCAAAGTAGAGGGGAAACAAAAGAAATAGAAGGACAAAGCAATAAAATATGGTACATAGTTAAAAATAGACTTAATCAAGGAAGTGTTTTAGATGTCTACCATTGACTGGTATCTCTATTATTTCACCATCCAATTATCTCAAGAAGAAATTATACCCATCAATCTAGTAGTCAATGGAGTAGGGACCCATCCACAAGGCATCAAACTTGTCATATTTTCCTTTCTCCTCATGCCTATTATCCCAAAGTAGAACCAAATCACCTACTTAGAAGGTTCTTAGTGTGACCTTCCTATCAAATATTTTCTTCAGCTTCTCCTTGAACTTAAGGTGTCTTTCATGAGCTTGTCTTTAAATTTCATCAATCTCAATAATCTAGTTCATCCTAATTTCATAGTGGTTGATCTACTCATCATCCCCTAATTATTACATGAGCTAATAGGTGGGAAACTATAAATTCATATGTAGAACCACTTGAGTTCCATAAGTAAGCTCAAAAGTGCTTTTACATGTATCTCTCTTAAGCATAATTCATCAGTGCACAAGGCAAACTTTAGTTGTTCACCCCACTTATTTTTATTTACTTCCAAAGTTTGTCTAATGATCTTGAGAAATTTCTTCTTAGTTGATTCTAATTGCCCATTCCCTTCAGTATTATAATTAGAAGCATAGGTCAATTCAATCCCATACTCTTTTCACAATGCCACTAAAATTTTAGCTTTAAAGCTTATAGCATTATTGGTAAAAAATTTAAAAGACACACCAAATATATAAATAATATAATTTAGGAAAAAATCCATTACTACTTTGGTGCATTGCTTTTTCTTAGAGACTTCCTCAACCCATTTCATGAAGTATTCAATTACAACTAGTATCTATCTATGTCCAAAATTTGATGAATCAATAATTTATCTAATAAAATCCATTCCCCATTATCTAAATTATCCTTCAATCATCATAGGATACAAGAGAAGATAACCTATAGCTTTCATCCTCCTAGTAAAGTGTTGACATTTCTCACATTTTTTTATTGTCTATGCAACATGCTTAAATAGTAATAGCCAGTAATAAATATCTCTCAATTTTTTTTAAACTATAACCTTAATCACAAAATGACCACCACATATTCCACTATTAAATTATTCAATTAGGTTAATAGTTTATTCTTATATCATGCATCTTAGGATAACCCCATATAAATTATTCCATGCTAGTCCATCCTTAGTCAAGAGGTATTTCTAGGACACAAGCTTAAGATTTCTTCTTTGATTCTTGTCTAATTTAGGGGGACAAATTATATATTTCAAGTATTAAACAATATCTATATATCATGGAGACATGTTAAATTGACTCAAATAATCATCAAAATTAAAAACAATAGTGTTTAATTCAACATCTTGCAAATTGGTCTCAACCATAAGCTTGGATAGACCAATCCCCCTTACTAGCTTGGTGGTTTGGATATCCATGTCATAATCTTGTAACCTATTGACCCACCTACATCTCTTGCTAGATAATTTATCTTGAGTCAAGATGTCCTTCACCATGGTATATGAGACATAATCAACAATCTTCAAACTCAAAATATATAGCCTAAACATTTTAATAGCCTTTATAAGAGCAAAATCTTGTTTTTCCATGATAGTATAGTTTAGTTTAAGACATTTAATAGCTTTTATAAATAAATATATGGGTTGTTCATGACCATCCTCATTATTTTTTAAAATAACAATTACAATAGTATTGTATAATACAAAAGAGAATATCTGGAATGGCTCTGTGTAATCAGGACTAGCCAAAATAGAGATAAATTTTAAAGATCCTTTGATTTCAATAAATCCTTACATGGCATTCTCCTCCCACTTGATGGTTTGGTCCTTTTTTAACATATAATTAATAGGAAAATTTATCTCTACACAATTAGACACAAACCTCCTTACAAAGTTAATTTGTCCAAAGAAAGACTAAATTCCTTTCTTGGAATATGGGATAGGCACTTTGTCAATGGCTTCGACCCTTTTCAGTTCAATAATGACACCATCCTTAGACACTATATGTCCCAACAAATTCACCTTTTATACTCCAAAGTGGCATTTATTTGCATTAATAAAAATGCCAAACTGTATCTAATCAACACCTTTTTTAGATGACTAAAATGTTCCTCTAGTCTTAGAGTACATAGTAATGTCATCTTGATACATTATGATGAAATGGTTAATTATACATAAAAATCAATGTCCATATCCTGTTAGAATGTCACACTAGAATTTATCAACCTAAAAGGCATCCTCATATGTATATACATTCCCTAAGGCATTATGAACATAGTCTTGGATCTCTCAGATTATTTCACCATATCTTGATTGTACCCTAAGAAGTCATCTAAAGTAGACAACATTTTTGATCTAGTAATGCTTTGTATTAGGTTATCCATATTGGGTAGGGGATAATTATATTTTAAAGAAGCTTTGTTTAAATTTCATAAATACACACACAAGTAAATATTGCCATTTTTCTTTCTTATAGGGACTAAATTTGCAACACATGATGAATACTAATGGGTTGAATGATACCACCATCCCTTAGCTTCTTTAGTTCATCTTGCATCTTAGTGGCCAAGATAGGGTTAATGGGTCTCTTATTCTACTTAAAAGTCTTGATATCAAGCTATAATGTGATGACATGTTGAAACAAGTCTTCCCTATATACTATTAGCTCAAAATGAGACCATGCTAGATAATCCTAGTACTTCTTTAGAAGTTGCATGTAATCTTTCTTCTCAACTGCACTTAGGTGTGTACCCATACAAACCTTCCTTGGATTATCATGAGAACCTAAGTTAAACTCAATCATGTCTTTTGAAATGAATGAGTATCTCAACTTTATTGTATCAACTCTATCAAAATATGCCTCCAAACTCACCAATCCCCTTGGGATCATATTTTTCTTTAGCTAAATAATGTCTTTCCCAAACAAGGTTTCTTTTCCATCACAAATTTAAATCATGGATTCTAAGTCTATGAGATGATCATAGAACTCAGCCTCATAGTTTAAAAACCTATTAATCTATTCATCATCATCAAATACCTACCAATGATGAAAATTTTTTGGGATTGAAGGCCTGAAAAGCACCTCCACTTGATACTAACAATTAGGGCTTGTATTTGCAATGTTAAATTAAGCACCTAACCCTACAAGTCTATCAATTTTTTGGTTGAAACTCCTATCATGATAACATATATTGAATGCATCAAAAAGTTCAAGTAAATCCCAAACAACATTTTGATATTATTTCAACCTTTTATTTTTTATAGAAAAAGTACTAGAAACTTGATTTACCACTAGCTTAAAATTAACCTTGACAATCAAACATTTAATTCCATATTCATGGGCAATCCTTAAACCAAGAAAGAGTGCCTCATACTTAGTAGTATTTTTAGTGTACTTAAATGAAAACTAAAAAGAAAACATAAAGCATCTACTATTAGGGGCATAGAAGACAACACCAACTCCATTTCTAAGGTTGGAGAAATATCCATCAAAACACATCTTCCAAATTGCATTTTCTTTGTTAGGTTAAAAATCAAGAATAATAGGCTATTCACTATTATCAACATTCCCAACAAAACTATCAAGCTCAACATCCATGTACAACACTTCATTAAGAACATGTTTTAGATCTTCAATCACATGTAGCATTTTTGGCTCTCTATAAAGCTTGACGATCTTACCCTCAAATAGAATGGTGGCATAGAAGAGGTCCATTTGTACACTTCCATGCTAGCGTCCCATTTTCATGACAATATATCCCACTTAGGTAGGCAATCTATAACTACCATATCCATATTTAGATACTTTCTTGGATACACTACCAACTATACCACCAACCCCTTAACTTGTCCAACAACTAGAACCTCTCATGAGTCCATGGCATAACACTTTCCAAATGCTGACATGATATTCACTCCAAGCTCATTGAGGACACCTAAGGGCATCACATTATAATAAGCTCTATAATCAAACATGTAGTTATGAATAATCAGAAGATTGATTAGCAAGGTCATATAAAATGGATATAATTTTAGTTTACTTTCTACCAATACAATCCCCAAATAAACCTCTAGAGAAATTTCAACAACCTTTTCTGATTCTTCATCACTTTTTAAGGGTATTTGGCATAACTCTATTTCATTCACATATTAATTATCACCAAATTCTAAGTAATCAAATGCTATCTTCTTATGTTCAATTATTCTTAACAATTCAAAAAGTGGCACTGTGATTTTTAGTAGGCTCAACACTTGGGCCATATCACATATGTTATACTAAGAAAGAGGAATAATTGGTGGAAGAGTGAAAACACCTTCAACTAGAATATAATCACTCAAGTTATAAATTTGAGTGGGTTGGGATGGATTTGAATATTTTATAATAGCCTTCAAAGGTGTATTTTGTTTGAACTCATTAACACCCTTAGGGATACTAGACAATATGGTCACTTTATTCTTGGATGGAACACCTCTTGGATTAGTAGCTTAGAAAATAGGTATAGGTTTAGAAGCTTTAGGGACTAATATAGTTTTATAAGCATCCTTACTAACATCCCCTCCCTTAGAATTTGTAGAGCTAGTGTCTTGAGGAGCAACATCATAATATTTGCTTCTTAAGTGATAATCCTCTTTGGAAATTGATGCATTAATTAACAACTACCTATCCTCAACTAAAAAAATCCTACCATCATATTTCTTGATTATCATGGAATGTAAGAAATAAAAATCATGAATGGGCAATTCTTATGATTGTGCCATATTGACATCACAAACAAATTCAGGAGTTGGTACACTTACTTTCTCAACTACACTCCAATATTGATCAAAAATAATATCACTCAACAATTACATGGAGATATTTATCTCATTATAGGGGATTTTATAATTGAACATCAAGATCTCATCATCAGAGGATGAAGACTCAAGCTCATATACATCTTCAACAATCAGTTCAACTATATCACATGGGGGATGTGGAAGAAAACACTTGTCACATCAATCAACATCAATGTCACAATCTACATCATTCACCTTGGTGTTTAAAGGGTCAAACATTTACTTTCCAACCCCTTTATTCTTATTTATTTTTGTTCTTTCTTTATGTGAAGGCCTCTTCCCTTTATCATTATCTTGATTATGGAAACTATTCCACCTTTATGTTTGATTCAGATTTAGAGCCCACTTGTAGATGTTAGACACATGAGTAACCCTTATTTTAGCTCTATCCAACTTATATGACATCATTTTAATAGTAGAGGCCAAAGCTTTGATATTTTCCTCCAATTTGGTTGTCTTCATGGGCTATGTATTTTCTAGATTGACCAGCTTCACATCAGCCCTCTTGTTCATTGGCTTTCAGATAACCTTTATGTTGTTCTAAATTTGGATGGCCATATTGAATGACAAATATAGTTTATTGGGAGCCTTATCCCTCAAATAATATGTAACCTTCTTATCAAATTCATTGTAATACTTTTTCAAACATGTTTTATCACTGGGCTTGTTGTTTTTGGGTAGTTGCATCATAGTCTTGTTAAATCGGGTGTTGAAGTCCTATACACACTCATTAGAATTATTTTTGATATTTTCAAATTCAGCCAAGAAAACCTTAGATCAATCCTAACACCATACTGAATTCTAAAAACATTTTTTATCTCTTTCTATGAATAAATACATCCAATGAGAAGGGAATTGAATGATTCACAAGAATTTCCCTCTAGCATATGTACAAACAACTTGATGCACACATCCTCATACTCAACCTCATAATCTTAAATAATATTTTGGAAGGCCCTCAAGTGCTAATCACCACTCACTACATTATTCCCTTGGAATTTTGGGAGACATTTCCTAACTTCATTTGGGACTTCATTAGGATAGAATTCCATTTCATTGAAATTGATAGGTCTAAATCTATGAACATAGAATGCAAGATGTGCATTCTCATATTCGTCCTTATGCCTCATGATTGGTTCAATAATAGGTTCAATAATAAATGGAAAATGGATATGAGGGGGTGAATGAGGTAGACTTGGTAGATTAGAATTGAGAGGGGATTCAGTTGGTTGGGAAGGAGATGGAAAATAAACAAGACTATGTGTTTCAAAATCAATAGAAGAGCTATGATAGTCCTCAATAACTAGGGGTAAAAAAATATCTCAAGATTATCAAAATATAGACAACCCTTAAAATCTAATCTTTTCCCTTTAATATGCCTCTATACTTGTCCCCTTCTTCTTTGAGGAATACCTAAGGGTGGAACAAATTTCCTAGATAGGTCACTTTGGAAAGATGATCTCAGCCCTTCTAACTTTGCAAATAAGAAAATACTCAAATATAAAATTTAAAATAATATTTATAATAGTCACAAATATTTATTTAAACTAGAAAATAAATTTGGAGTCATCACTAGAATCAAACTTCTAGAATATAACAATTGACAAAATATTGTGATACATGATGAAATTAAACTTGTTAAAGCTTAATAAGATAGAGAACAAAGACACTAAAATTTTCAAAATAATTTTCAAAAGGGAAAAAAAACCTTTCAACATGTTATGTTAACATTTTTTTATAATATACTCAACAAAGTCAAATTTTCAAACCATAAAGAATTCCTAGCACATCCCTATTGGAGTGTTACAATGTTGACAGTGAAGATAGTCAGATCAGTATAGTAACAATAGAGAACTTCACAAGATGAAATAATCATAGCTCTCTTCAATAATTCCCAACAAGACAAGTTACTAGAATCTCAATTTAGTCCCTAAAAATGGTGTCAAAAATGTGTTGGTTCCTAGTTGTACATCTTGTACATTCAACCTTGCACACTTAAGAGGAAATGGAAAACAAAGATGAAAAACCCACTAAAATGGGATTGTATCTAGGGAAGGGTTTTGCATCAAGATTATACTAAATGTATAAAATGATTAAGAGGTACCTATAAAGGGTATGTTTAACTCCATGATACTTTTGGCTATGCCTAAACCAAGGTGAGATAACTGATGGGGTATATTGCTCACATGGATGGATTTTGCAATTCAATCTCCATGGGGATTCTTGGCACAAGGGACAAATATGACAAGAGCATAGCCAAGTTTACACACTTCAACCCATGAAAGGTTGTCACATGAAATTCATAAATTCTCTATGTCATACACAAGCTACTAAAGATAGATGAGGGGATGACTATAATCTTCATTCTATAAAATATTCAACAATAGGGGTTAAATGGAAAACTAAAGCACTAGAATTTTAAAGCACAAACTACAAAAACATTTCAAATACTCAAGATATTATACATTTTGAAGGCAAGTAACACTTATAGTATGAAATAAGGTGTGTTATTTATAGGGTAGGATAAGATAGGACAAGTTAGGTGATTAAAAATGAGGGTGTTATGCTAATGGTTTCCAAATAACAAGGTATCTAGTAGTATTTCATGACAATATTCCTTAGTAAAGATGTAGAAAAAAATTAAAATGCAATATAATGGTAAACACTAAATGATCCTTGAGATAATAGAACATAAACTGAAACTAATCTTTCAAATGCCTTTCCTTATTGAATCCATAAACCTAGGGTGCCATATCAAGTTACTCAGCAACAGATTTTAAAATAATGTAGAAAGGGATTTATAACCCAGATTGAAGCCCAAAATGACAACTAGTAATGGGCATAAAACAAGATATCTATCTAGTCAATAATATTTGTAAAATAGGTTGCTACACTTCATCAACAAGAAACAAGAATAAACACAAGCATTTTCATTAACTTGAAAAATAAATATCACAAACATCAACACTTAAAAATGCTATCATGGAGACAAGCATGGTGAGATTGCTCTTTTTTCAAGGGAAAAATAAACATGCTCTCAAATATTTTAATGTTTGTATAGTTTCAACCACCTTAGCAAGGGAGATAAGATCTACACATAGTAATTTATCCTAGAAAAATCTCTACAAAACCTAGACTTGAAGAAAATGGATGCCTAAAATAATGACCTACCATAACCAACATCCAAAAACAACCTTAGAACAAAGGACAAAACCCCTATTCATACATATTTGAATCTATAACTGTGGGTTGTAACTTTCAAAATTGTAGAATAAGCCTTCAAGTCTATCAAGATACTTCTAGATGGAATATGCCCTTTTCTACACCTAACATCCTCATCCACTTGTAAGAAAAGAATCATTGTTGCAATTACCTTTACAAGGAATGATGAATATTTGCAACAAAACTTTTATATTTTGACTGAAGATGCTAGTGATTTCATGATACGGATAATAAAATTCATAGTGGAGGCTTGAGAAAATATTTGTCATCTTATGCAACCACCTAGAGATGCTCTTGAATCCTCACCTACATAGCAAGAGGGAAAAAATCATTTGAAGAGCCAAAAAAAATTTCCTCATGTGAAAATTATCTAGAAATTCTCTCTTATTGATTGATTACAAATCATGGAAACTTTTGGATAGAAATTATCTTCCTTGTGTATGCCAAGGAAAGACCATTAACTTGTGATGATTATAATTGCAAATCTCTAGCTGTGATGAAAATAGAAAATATCCATATTTGTTAAGAAAATATGCTTTGGAATGTTATTTAGATGTTCTCCTACACTTTTGAATCATTTCCATGTTTATGAAAGAACTATCAATTTTAGATTTTAAACCAAAGCCTACCATAAGATAACATTTTGCATGCCACATCAGATCCAACTAGGCATTTATGGGGCCTAAGAGTGACTAAGTCAATTGATTGGCTCTAATCTAGACAATTTTCACTTCCTCATGTAATTTGATCCCTTTAAAAAATCCACCTCAACTCCCATCATTAGATCATCCTTACCTAGGCAAACATGATTTGTAGATCTTGCATGAGATGCTCAATTTATAATTTGTGACATGAAACCATGCCACTTTTTATTTTTACATTTGATCATAGGGTCCTTGACTTTTCAACATTGGCTACACAATATCATATCTAGTTGGGATGAGTAAACACACTCTATTGGATCATGATTTGAGGGGTGGAGTGTTATTGGCTATCTATAGGTCTTGTACCAAAATGGTTCCACTTGGTAACTCCACAAGCTCTTTACATCCTACTATATCAATCTTGTTAGGATAATTTTCTCTTACCAAGTGGTGGCCCTTCATTTGTTCTCAAATTTTTTGAAAAGTATTGAATTAATATGCATCACATATCAGATTATGTGCACTTGAATATGCACCATTGGTCTTCAAGAATGTGTTTGATCTTTAAATCATGCCCCACGAGCTTGAAATTTATCATGACTACACCTATCCTAGGTTCCTTTGATTATTTAGCTTTGATCATGCACTTTTGGATCATCCTACTGTAGACACCGAAATCGTGTCGACTCCCCTGGTCATTCCCCGTCTTATTCTTCTTCGCCTATTTAACCCTTGTCGACCACTTGTTCCACCAACCTTGACCCTGGCAGCATGTAAAAATGAGCACAGAGCTAAAGCTAGACTCTATCCCCATTATGCATCTGCCGACGATGGTCTTTACCCGGCCGATGTCGCCGACGTCGGTCACCTATCGGCCGACGTCGGCAATCCTGCCGACGTCGGTCACCTTCCCGTTATCCGTTACCAGTTATCATTTGGTTTCCCAAAACGGTTGACGAACCGTCTCTGGAACCGTCCCCCACCTTCATCAACCTCCTCCAACCATTCGAGACACAGATCCCCGAATGCTATTCAAAACGCTGATCAATCGAACCCCGAGCAATCATCAACCTGCGAACTCCGACATCAACACTACGACATCAACACTCTCGGCATCAACCAATCTGCACAGACAACTGACACTATGGCTTTCATCACGTCTTCTGGCAGGTAAGTATCTATTCCATTTGTTTTATTTCTTCCTTGGTTATTCTTTATCAGTTCTATCATCCCGATTCCTTCAAACCCCTGGACTCTGTTCAAACCTGACCTGACCTTACCCAGACCCTGTCCCGACTCTGTTCAGACCCAACATCCCTCGTTTACATCCCTGCCCCTGTCCCAACTCTCTCAGACCTTGCCCAGACCCTGTCCTGACTCTCCCAGACCCTGTCCCGAACCTGTTCAGACTTTTCCAGAACCTGCCCCTACCGACGATGGTCACTACCCCGACCGACGACGGCACCTTAACCGACGTCGGCACCTTCCCTAACCGACGTTGGCACCACAGAGACCGACGCCGGCGACTGTGTAGAATAGTGCTACATATCAGGTACGCACTTTTATTTCTGTTATTTATTTTTGTCATTATTATCTACTTTCGTCCAATATTCTGCTTTTTTATCAGTGGGTTGATATCCTTCTAGGGAGTCTTCATACTTCCAGGATCGGGCGTTCGCCTGACAGCCCACCATATCTTTGACTAACATTTTTCTGTGTTTTAGCCTTTTCTTCACAGGTGTCATTCCTCCACAGCAAAAGAGGAGAATCTTTCAACGTCTGATTTCGGTGCGCATGACTTTATCAGGTACTTCTAGCCTTGACCATTTCTTTTAGTTTCTTATTTCTTCTTTGAATGTAGAAAGCAATTTTGCATAGAAACATTCTGGCACGCCCGGTGGGACCCTAGGTCCTCCTTGGGTTCTTTCTTTCTTTCGTTCATTTAGGTGCATTAGGTTTCTTCCTTTTCGCCTCCTTTCGTCTCTTCTTAAACGACATCATAAGCAGGACTAAAATGAACATTTCTTTCTTTCTTGCACTTTTAGACTAACTAAAACTCATATTCTTCGACTCTTTCTCCATTCGTCTTCATACGAACAAACATTTCGACTTGGGCATTAAAACACTTTGCATTCATTTCTATTTGCCTGCATCTTTTAGACCACACATAGTAATTAAACCGCATATTGAATTAATCTAGATCACTTGATGTTACACGACCAGACCACCTGCACAAAACAAACATTTTAACTTACCTGAGACAAGGCCCGAATGGGATTTCATCCCCCAGTGGATACCTTACCCATCTCGGTGACCCTACTTGGATTTCATCACCAAGGGGGAAGCCCACTCCGTTCTCTGGCAGAGTCTAAACTTTAGGCGAGGTATATTTTGGCTAAGCGAAACCAGCTAACCACTGGAATCGTGAAGTGAGGGGAGCTTGCTCCTTAGCACCAAGCCGCGTACCAAACCTAACACAGACTTCTTCAGCACCATAACAAAACTCGAAACCATCCATAGACTGCTTCTTCTAGGACCCGACTCACAAAACCAACCTTCCACTACACACATTCTAAGGCATAAGCCGCTATAATCCTAATAATTTACTCTTAGAGTTTTAGGATCTGCTTGTGTCTTCATCTTTTTAGTTCTTATCTACTTGTTTGAGCTTGTGAGGACGTTCTTTCTTGCCTTGAATGGTTTTGACACGTAGTCAAACCAAGGCTCTTCTTGACCACGCCAGCCATCAATCGCTTTCGCCTACCCCGTCTATAAACAATCATATAATGGAGTTCTACTCGAAGACCGAAATAATTCCTACTAGACTATCTCCAACCCAGACGCCTATCATCCCAGAAGGGGACCAGGATTTTGCAAGATTCTTGGACTTCAATACCGCAGCCCTCCAAAACTATCTCGCAATAAAACCAATGCGGGACCTTTCAGACGACGTGGCGATGACATCAACACCGTTCGCCACCCAACCTTTTACGACTCAACCTTTCACCTCAACCATTAACCCGACCATGGCCTATACGCAAAGTTTGACCTCCTCGTCTATTTTTAGACCAACCTCCACCGGGGTTTCGTTACCCCCTCAACCACCTGCAATTCAACCAAGTTCTACATCATACCAGAACTTGATTGTCTCGACCCCACACACTCTTGCGCCTATATATGCAGGAGTGCCTACCTCGCCCTTTGTCAATGCCGTCACACAACCTCCTTTGGCGGTATCTATTCAGCCTATGCCTTCTACCTTCATAACTCAACCACCCTTAGCCTCCACTTCCACCCCTGCGACTAGTCATCCGTACATTGTACAACCGACTATGTTGCACGCCTCCTCTAGCCTCTGCCAAGCGCCTTGCAACCTATGGGGCACTCAACCCGCCAATCTGTCAGTAGACATCATCAAGATGCTGATGGATAAAATGTCCAGTCTCGAAGCTTCTATCTCCGGTTCAAGTAATGTCTCTTCATATGACCAGATTTACAACGAGCCCATCCACCCTTCTGTCCCTATCCGACCATACCCCAACCATTGGGAGCTTCCTAAATTTACTTGCTTTCAGAGTAAGGAAGACCCACAACAACATCTAAAGGCATTCAGACATGCCTGTTACCTTATTTCCCACGACGATGCGTTACTTTTACGCACGTTTCCTATGTCCCTTTCTGGCCCTGCCCTTGACTGGTATAGTTCTCTTGCCAGACACTCTATCTTTTCATTCATTCAACTCGCCCAACTATTCGTTGACCATTTCTCAATCAATATCATCAAACAAGTTTCGATCACAGACCTTTACTCCATCAGGCAATTTGACGACGAATCGATCGTCGACTTTGTCGCCCGTTGGAGAAGCTTGATTAATCAGCTCTCCTTCTCCTTACCTCAACCTGAGCTCATTGAGCTCTTTTCCCGAGCATGTGTCAGTCACATCTCGTCCACCTTGCGGGTTCAGACATTCCACACTTTTGACGAGGCCTTCACCATGGCCCGAAAGCTTGAACTCCACGCCATTGAAGAAGATAAGGTCAAATTGTGTAACACTAACAATGACCATTCTTCTTCCAGACCTTCTTCTGCCCACTCTCAATCCAAGGGGTCGGCAAACACTGTCATCTTTAGACCATCATCTTCAACAATAACCAACCGATCATCATCTTCAACATTAGACTACATCAATAAACATTTTCAATGTCAATCCTTACAGCGTCAATTCACTCCAATTGGAGAGTCATATGCCTCTGTCTTGGATAAACTCGTCAAGCAGGGGGTCCTCAATCTCCCTCTAATCCGACCACATCAATTCGACCCCTCAACACCTATCCCTGCATGGTACAGGGAGAATCACTTTTGCAACTATCACCGTGTCAAAGGCCATGACACGAATCACTGTCAAACTTTCAAAAACATCGTCCAGGACATGCTAGACAAGGGGAATCTTATTTTAGATAACCTGAACACACCGCCTAACCAAAACCTTGACATTTTCAAGCAACCCCTTTCTAATCACCCACCTACTCAAGACAACGTCCAAACCATAATCAATGACCCTCAAGACCATGATATACACACAGTCGACACTATCTTTTCTCTTATCTCTGACCAACCTTTTTCACAGGTGGAAGACCTTTCTTCCCCTATACCTCCTCCACATGGCGAAGAATTTTCTTCTTCCACTTGTCCTCCCGTGACTTCTCCCATATTGGAGGACGCTTTGACCACATCAACACCAGCTGCCTCGCCTTCATCATCTATAGACTATCATACCTTTTTGACTCCCCAACCACACACAGAAGCCATGACTACTCCGGTGCTCTTTCCTCTTAAAGAGCCCACACCTTCAATCCCTTCTCCATTGAGAGAAAAACTGTCCACATCTAAGTCCAAACCCGCGCAGGCGTCCATCATGCCCAAAGAGACTAAACCTCTTGGTGTTCGCCCCACATCTAATCTCACCTCGCACAAAGGTGGCCCTCAACCCAAACCAAAGAAGGCTACTAAACCACAACGGAGGTCTCCTCCCCTATCTTCGTCATTACCTTCAATCTTGGGCCCACATCCGTCTACTTTACTCGGAGTGCTTCCCACTCCCATACTTCACAGAGGTAAGTCACCTCCATTATTCTATCAACCCGTCAGACTTATACCTCCTTCAAACCATCGACCAACGCCTCTTACACCTCCCAAACCAATGTCACCAACCCTCTCTGCAATAAAACATCCCAACCCGTTAGCAGGTTCATATGCCTTGCTCTTACGGCAATTGTTGCAGTCCTCTCGCCTCAATCTCCTGCCTCTTAGACCATATCACTCTCTCAGACCAAAACCACCATGGTTCGATGACACTTGCATTTGTGCGTATCATCGCACGCCTGGGCACGACACGGAGCATTGTCATGCCCTCAAGGTCGTCGTTCACCAATGTCTGGGGAATGACACCTCTCTTCTCGACCACGTTATCAACAAACCTTCAACACCATCCCACTCATCAACTCTTGGATCAAAACCGTCTTGGTTTGACAACTCTAAATTCTGCCACTATCATCACACTCTGGGACATGACACCGAGCATTGTTGCGCTCTTAAAGCTGTCATTCATCACCACCAGAAAAAGGATTCCTTTCTTATCAAGGATCCTCTTGACCACCCCTTTGACAAATTATCAACACCGACCCATACCTCTCCAACCTCGTCATCTAAATCGGGATCTCCACGTCAGACTAGGGTCCCTTCGCTGCCTTTAACCCCTTTATTCGACATCAACACAGTCCATCTGACCACTAAACCTCAATCAACCTTAACTAATCTGTCAAACATTCTCCCTAGCCGCTGGGGGAATTCAACCTTCATCCAAACTTTGACCAACTTTTCAACCCAGTCTCGACCACATATCAATCACTCTTTCAACTTAGCCTCAACCAGACCAGCAACCAAACATTTAACCCGACCTCAACCAAACATTCGACCCAACCAAAGATCAAATATCAACCAATCAACCCTCGACCAACCATTGACCACTTATCAAATGACCAAATCTCAACCAAACATTCGACCCAACCTTTTTATCAAAACATTCAACCTTTTTTCAATCAATCAACAACCATATCAACCAACTTCACATTCACTCATCAATCAACACCTGACCAATCTGGAAAGAGGCAAATGGGGCAAGTTTGCTCCTAATTGACTCGGACCTTATCATGCACAAGCATGGCCCAGGGTCTTATTAGACCTTAAACCCCTTCTTATGTCTTGCGTCTTCGACCATTCTACTGCTAGTCGAGTACTCGTCCACTTGACACTTAACTTGAGCTCATCCCTTGAGCAATCCCCATCCTCTTTAGTCCTACTTCCTTTCAACCCTATTCCTCTTAACAATTCCTATAACCCTTTTATGATGTATGGATGCTTTGTCCTAATAAAAGGGAGCCCTTGAACTTCTATAATCTTGTCCATGACTCACATTTCTATAAAAATAAATCAAGATGTCAAAACATATCCATGGTCACTATATCAATATCAAAATCAAAAAGACAGACTGATCCCTCGAAGGACAGCTGTACTATCATTGCTGTATCACTAGACTGATCCCTTGAAGGACAGCTAGGCCAACTTATCAAATATTATATTAAACAAAAATCTAGACCACTCCCTTGAAGGATGGATATGACTACTCTGGCAATAAACATCATTATTTTAGAAGCTTCCTGCATTGATCAGCTTCACAAACTGACCACCAAGCAAATGACATCTCTATGCAGGCTTCCCGCATTGATCAGTCTGCGCCAAAAAAAAAAAAAAAAGTCATGGACTTGGCTTGTAGTTGTCTCAGGGTATCCTATAAAAAGGGGCATAGTTATCTCTGCTCTTAAAACGGGTTACCCTCTTTCCTCCTCCTATCACCTGCTCAAGGGACTTCGAGCTCACTTTAATGTCTAAGTGATTCGATTACTGCTCTAACATAACTATGGTCAACGACGTCATGCATGAATGGGGCTCTTGGTTCTCATAACCCCTATCTATGCTATCTTTTTGGTCCTTGTCAATGAAAGAGCAATTTACCTTTCACTTTTTCTCTACACTTTGGTCACATTCACCCTCATCACTTGTCAATCGACTCAGCTCAACTCTCTTTTCAGACCATCAACATGACCTAGCCTATTCACCCTAGTTTCTATGGACACCAATACACATGGAAACTATCGACCCGCTGCAATTTATGTTCAGCATAAACCAATACTTGTTGAAGCATAAATAGACCTCAATTCATTTTTAGCATACATCCATCACGAATATGGAATATTGCTAGGGATGAAAAACCCATCAACCAATGTTGTAGAATACACCATTTGGAAAAGGCTGCAACATCTTTTTTTTTTTCTCATCATTTCATCATAACCATGACCAATCTATCAACTATTTTAACCACCTGTCTACCACTCGGACCCTTTGTCTAAACTACATTGGTCTGAGGCCCTTCCACAGGGGCTATGTAGGCAGCACTCAGATGACATGACTGTCTTCTGGGGTTAGCTCGACCATTCTCGTTTGTTCGTCTCTCTGATGGACACACCTTCTTTCCTTCTTTTAACCATAACCTTGTCCTTCACCACGACCCATTTCCATCCCTTTGACCCTTCCTCCCTTCTAGGGAGAACTACATCGGCCTGAGGCCCTATCACCAGGGCTATGTAGGCAACACTCAGTTGACATGGGGTCTTTTGGGGTTAGCTCAGCCGCATCCTTTCGTCCATTCATCCATCCATCGACCACCAACCATTGGAGATCATGCCTATCTCCTCCGACCTCGACCACTTCCAAGACGTTGTTGCCTTGGTTATTTTTGCATGTATGCTACCTCATGACTGGTTAGCAGAATTGTGCGCAGACCTTTTTGGACCCTCACAAGTATAGGATCGCAAGCCGGTTGATCCACACTACTTGTGACTTTTTCGTGTTTCTAGGAGCACTTCCTGAGCCTGGGATACCTAGAATGCGACGACCCATTTGGAGCTTCAGCTTAGATTGAGTGACCCGATCAGCAGACGACTAAATGCTGGGGCCCAGTTACTTCAATTTTGGCACTCCTCGACCCTTGTCCTACGACACTTTGGCCTGACCATCTCGTGCAGTGGTATGCACGCAATCACGACCTTTACAGCATTCACCCTCACTCCTTTTTCATCCACTCTTTGTCAAATCAGCACCCGATTCCCGGTTCCCTTCCCTCGACTCCTGCTTTAAGGGGGAATACCTTATCCTTACTCGAGGCATTTCACTTCCTATTTTTGTCTTGCAGTTCATTTGAACAACCAACAAGACGAAATCAACCTTATCCCTCACCTGGGGCACTCACTCCTATTTTTTTCTTGCAGTTCGTCCAAAACAACCAACAAGACAAAAAGGGGCAAATGTAGACACCAAAATCGTGTCGACTCCCCTGGTCATTCCCCGTCTTATTCTTCTTCGCCTATTTAACCCTTGTCGACCACTTGTTCCACCAACCTTGACCCTGGCAGCATGTAAAAATGAGCACAGAGCTAAAGCTAGACTCTATCCCCATTATGCATCTGCCGACGACGGTCTTTACCCGGCCGATGTCACCGACGTCGGTCACCTATCGGCCGACGTCGGCAATCCTACCGATGTCGGTCACCTTCCCATTATCTGTTACCAGTTATCATTCGGTTTCTCGAAATGGTTGACAAACCATCTCTGGAACTGTCCCCCGCCTTCATCAACCTCCTCCAACCATTCGAGACACAGATCCCCGAACGCTATTCGAAACGCTGATCAATCGAACCCCGAGCAATCATCAACCTGTGAACTCCGACATCAACACTACAACATTAACACTCTCGGCATCAACCAATCTGCACAGACAACTAACACTATGGCTTTCATCGCGTCTTCTGGCAGGTAAGTATCTATTCCGTTTATTTTATTTCTTCCTTGGTTATTCTTTATCAGTTCTGTCATCCCGATTCCTTCAAACCCTCAGACTCTGTTCAGACCCGACCTGACCTTACCCAGACCCTGTCCTGACTCTGTTCAGACCCAACATCCCTCGTTTACATCCCTGCCCCTGTCCCGACTCTCTCAGACCTTGCCCAGACCCTATCCCGACTCTCCCAGACCCTGTCCCGAACCTGTTCAGACTTTTCCAGAACCTGCCCCTACCGATGCCAGTCACTACCCCAACCGACGACGGCACCTTAACCGACGTCGGCACCTTCCCTAACCGATGCCGGCACCACAGAGACCGATGCCAGCGACTGTGCAGAACAGTGCTACATATCAGGTATGCACTTTTATTTCTATTATTTATTTCTGTCATTATTATCTACTTTTGTCCAATATTCTGCTTTTTTATCAGTGGGTTGATATCCTTCTAGGGAGTCTTCGTACTTCCAGGATCGGGTGTTTGCCTGACAGCCCACCATATCTTTGACTAACATTTTTCCATGTTTTAGCCTTTTCTTCGCAGGTGTCATTCCTCCACAGCAAAAGAGGAGAATCTTTCAACGTCTGATTTCGGTGCGCACGACTTTATCAGGTACTTCTAGCCTTGACCATTTCTTTTAGTTTCTTATTTCTTCTTTGAATGTAGAAAGCAATTTTGCATAGAAACACCTACTTTGTAAAAATGCATGGTGTTGGATCTACCTCCATTTAAAAACAAATAACTACTTCACGGGGTCTAAAATTGAGGCTTGTGCGACTATCCTAAAACATTTAAATCCAAAGGACTGCTTACTATGATTAAAATTGATGTCTATGTGCCTACTAAAATATGTAAATGAAACCATCAACCCTAAGAAATTTAGGCAAGTTTCTTTAGGACTTTACTCATCAAGACTTTGGTCTGTAGGCTTTTTGTCTTAGCATCAATTTCACTAGGACAATTATCTTGCAATAATTCCTAGTTTTTGACCTTTTAGTCTTTGAAAGAATTTTCTCAGGACTTTTTTATTTATCTCCTCTATCTTTGACACAATTTTCTTAAAACATTTCTTTTTAACAATCTATCTTTAACATTCTTACTCTGAAACAATCTTTTTAAACATTTTGTTGGGACAATTATCTTAGACAAAATGTTTGAGATAATTTCCTTGAAGTATTTTCACGTTCATTAGAATAATGGTTTTAGAAATTTTGCCCAAAATAATTTCCCTAAATAAATTGGTCTTTTGCACTATTTCTTAAGGAATTGGACCTTTTTACTTTTGTCCAAAAAATTGAGACTTGGGTCCTTTTGTCTTCATCAGGATAATTATTTTGGACATTTTATCTGACATAATTTCCCCACAAAAAATGAAATTTGAATTTTTTCCAAAGAATTTAAACTTTACACTTTTCCCTAAGAAATGCAACTCTTTCAAACTTTTTTCATGAGAAAAATGCCTAAACAAAATAGGACTTCTACTCTGCAACAAATTTGTTGAAAGTACCCTTCAAGATTTTTACACATACCCTTCAGAAGTTTTGTCAAGGAAACTTGCCTTAAATAATTTTCCTTTGGTCTTTTGGAATGGTCCTTTAGATATCTTTAAAGTTACCTTTGGTAGTTTTACAAGTGCAGAATGCCCAAAATAATTGATCCTTCAAGGATTTTTCAAACACAAAATGACCCTACTAAAAGTTACCTTTAGAAATTTTGCAAGGGAAAGATGCTAGAAGGAAATGACCCTTTGGGGATTTTTCAAAGTAAGAAATTACCCTTATGAAAGTTACCTTCAAAAAAATTTTAAGGGAAATATTCCTAAAGTAAATGATCCTTTGGAGATTTTGCAAAGGCAAAATGACCCTTTAAAGTTTTTTTGTGAACAAAATGCCTTAATTAATTAGCCCTTTGAGATTTTTGTGTAGACAAAATTCCCAAGGAATAATCCTTCAAAATTTTTATGTAGATAAAATGCCTAAAGGAATAATCCTTCAGACTTTTTGTTAAAAAAATAGCTGAAATAAAAAAATCCTTACAATTTACCTAAAACAAAGGAAATATCCCTTCAAGCTTTTTGTGTGGACAAAAATCCCAAAATAATATGGCCTTTGGATAATTTTCATGAACACCTTTTCTAAAAGACCATAATGGATTTGTACCAAGTAAAGACTAAATTAACATAAGGGGATACCTAATGCAAAGTGCTTGAAAGAAATACACTAAGTAAAGACCAAGTTAAATTACCTAGCCACTTAAACATGAACTTAACCTTTCAAAATAAAACTTTGAAAAAATTAATTGGGATAAGGACTTATGCTTTGATACTCAACTTAGGCTAGACTTAGGAATTTACATTTGAAAAGGGCTCAATTGCTTTAATGCAATTTTGGGCACTAACAACATTGATCCACTAAAGCTAACATTCGATCACTTAAACTTGCCTATGGAATAAGGGGTGAGAAATGTTAGAGATAATATGTAATCAGATTATAAACCATATTCTATGCAAATCTAAATAGTTCAATATAATATTGGGATAAAAGGTGCACCCAAGATGGCTATTGTGGGAAATCACTAGTCTGAAGCAAAATTAGCCAAAATATATGAACTTCTATAAGAGTATGAGGAAATTTTGCCACACAACTACATAGATATGAAGGAGTGCATCTAACATTGGGAAAAATTCATATCAAATTGGTTGATTTTTCTTGACCATTAATAAAGTGAACACATCAAATTAATCCTAATTTGTGTACACACATTAAAGAGGAAATTAATGGCATGTTGCATGCTATGGATATCACTCCCATTTATGAATCTAAATGGATTATACCCATGGTAATTATCATCAATAAATATGTCTAAATATAAATTTACATGTATTATAGATAGATTAATGTTGTGTGTGTCACAAAACCATTCCCGACACCATTCACAAAGGATATTTTAGAAGGTGTTGTTGGATGTGAAATCTATACCTTCACTAATGAATTTTCAATCTATCATCAATTAAAAATTGCTAAGGAAGATAAGGAAAAACAACTTTTTCCATTTAATGAAGGTATTTTACATACAATGTTATGGCATTTATCTTAAATAATGCACCAACAATCTTCTTCACATTGTGGTGGAAGCCTTTAAATCTTTCATCCAAATTTTTTTTTCAAGTTTATCTAGATGATTGGAACATGTAAATTTTGGTGTAAAATAATAGTTCTAATTTGTGCCTCATGCTTGATCATTATTAGCAACTTCAAATTTCCTTAAAACTAAAGAATTACATATTTTTGACAACTTTTTAAGATCCTGTTAAGGTACATAATTTGTTGGATGGACTACTTGTGGATCCAACCAAGATTATAGTTATTGTTTAAATCTCATATTTAACCACTCAATACAAGGTCCACACCTTTCTTGGTCACATAGGTTATTATTGTAAGTTCATTTTCATTTATGCTAACATCATATATATTATGATTCTAAAGTGCACCCTAATTAAAGATGTGCAAAACACACCCTCACTCCAGCTAATACAATTAGAACTTCTTAGAGTGTGGGTGACTCTATACTAATAATAACCTCGATATAGGGTTGGTTCCCTTAAGATTTATCAATTAAATCTGATTTACTATGATTTTGGGATGAAAAGTTGAAGGAAAAATTGAAAGAAAAACCTATCTAATTAGGTGATGCACCTAAATTGTTTATATCCTATGGAAGCTACTGAAACTAATGCACACATGTGAATTAATAAAAGTCTTATATTTAACTTAAGCATAAATATTTTATATGAAGGATTAATAGAAATTTGGATTACAAAATTCCTTTTTAACCTCTTCAAATAACCTATAGAAGGTGAGATAGAAAACAATAGGTGAGGAATGGACATACCAAAAGGATATATAATCTCACTTATATGCTGATACACAATCAATGACACTATATTATCTATCAATACTAATATGAAAAATAAAAATCTCCTTTATTGATGTATGGTCTAGATTATAATTTTTGCTTTAGCTTTAAGAATAATTTAAAAATGGCTTGAAAAATCCAATATATATGTTAATAATATAACTTAAGCCAATGTGGAATTAAAAAGGGAGAAGGTTTAATCTTGATTGACTAATTCAAGACTAACTCCTTTTATAATAAAAAATAATTCATTAAAAATCCTCAAACTCCACAAAATTTACATGATCTTCAAAGTTGACATAGAAGGGAAATGGTGGGCCCATGTTTGACAAGTCAAATTATATTTAATGGAATTATACACAACATATTTTATGGATAAATAAATTTTTAACTCAGTTGGAAGTGCTTAAAAGGCTTGGATGACAAGTTAACCAAGAATCAATGCATGACTTGTCAACTAGTAAACCAAAGTGCAAGACTAGTCAGCTCCAACTCACTCCATATTGCATGAAAAGGGACCTTTTAATAATTATATTAACATTAAATATCCATGGAATAATATAAAATTGGTGTTGAAACTCAAAATATAACTCCTTGAATAGCCATCCAATGCCAAACTCAAACTTGACAAATTGATCAACTAAGCCATTTTGACCATTAAACCTGAAATAATAATCCATGAAACATTTTAAAAACATGAATTAGACCTTAAACAACTTTATTCATCATCAAATATGTGATTTTGATGAGAAAACCTTCACCATTCAGTCAACAGAGTTTATCAGGCCTATTTTGCTTCATTTTCCAATAGACTGACCATTTTGATTGAGTTGGTAGGGAAACATATGGGTTATTTATGATCAAATTAATATTTTATGATGAATAAAAAATATTAGGATTCGAGCTCCATTTATTATATTTTATTGAACTACCTTGTACTTCATTTTACATACTTTTTTCTATAAGAAACATGATTTATTCCCTCATCTATATATATCCATGCATAAATTTTACATTTATGTAATAATATTTGAGTTTAATTTATATTTTAAAAGGTTTTAGTTTGATTTAAGGTGATTTTATATCAATAAAATCCACTTTTCTCAAAACTATTTTTTTAGGGGTTTAAGAGGGTTTTAAAGCTGAATCTTCAAATTGATGATCCATGAAGTACATATCTAAAAAATACAAACCTTTTTCATTGATTTGTATCAAATTTAACCCCCTAAAATATTTAAAAATATTGAGTTCCCATGGAAAATATATGAAAATTTATCACATGAATGATATTTGCTTGTGGGGATTTGATTGCATTATGGGCTACCTACGCTCTTAGCAATTGATCATAAATCATAGCCGCTCAAATGATATAAATTGTTAATTAGTTATAATTACATACAGGTCTTCAAAATACACTAAGAGTGTTCACCCAAACTCCACATGTGGTAAACAAAATGAGCGTCTGAACAAGTGGCTTGGAAGGGTGTATAGAACTATAAAAGGTAAAAAACTTCACCACAATGAAAATTAATCTTTCCTTAAAAAAATCTTAAAAAATCATTATAGGACCTTTACCATGCTATAAAATCATTCTAAAAGTCTTTTTTTCTTGAAAATTCAAAAAATGCCTTTTTAGCTTATGTGTTTATTTTCTTGCAAAAGCCTGTATGAGCATGGTTTGTATATATTTGGAGTTTTTACACTATTTATAGGTATAATTATGATGTAAAAACATTATCCCATGTTTATAAATCTTTTTCCTAGCACTAGAATCTTCTGTAGCATTTGATAACAATGTCTACTCTAATGGTGACCTCAAACAAACAAATTGAGGTCTGAGACAAAATAATGAGTACCACCATTCATCAAATGGCCATGAAACTTGTTAAAATGGTCTTCAACTCATTAAAACCATGTGTACCAAATTTTGAGTCCTAATTCCACCTATAGCTCCTAGAAAGCTCAAATTTTCCCTCAAAAATGATCTTTGTGCATGTATTATTTGCATATTTGATTGAGTTTTAGCATATTTGAAGGAATTTTCAGGGGATATATAGGTTTTAAGGTCAAAATAATATTAATTTAGCTCAATATCCTCTTAAGGAGTTTTAAAATAACCTCTACCCCTATTTTCAAGCATACTTTAACCTCTAACAAGGCATTTTAGCTTCTCAAATGACTTTGATATGTTGTTGTAGGTGAAAATTGATCATGTTTGATCAATTTAGTGGAAGTTTCATCTTAAATAATGTGATTTTATATTATATATACCAATTAAAAACCCTCCACATATCTCCTTCAAAGCAAATTGACTAGTTTCAAGCTTTTAAGGCCTTGGACTATGCATAATCCGTACAATGGCCTATACTATAGATGGTCCTTTGAGATTCCTTTCATAACCCATTGATGATCTATAGATTTATATGCATCACTATTATTCTCATCTTCCTTCATGCTTTAAATACCCTATGTTGGTACTTAAACCTTTGTATGGTTGTAGGTGTAGATTTCTAAGATGATTGACTATATATTAGCTTTGAAACTCTCTACTAGCATGCTTTGACCTTATTGAAGTCCACCTCTCACCTTAGATGACCCAAACCATCAATAATCTTATCAAGATGAACCATTTTCTATATCCATGTGCATACTAGCTTGAAGATGTGTCTTTAGCCTATATGTGGTTGTAGATGGTGATATGGGGGTTAT
Organism: Torreya grandis; assembly: GCA_037957365.1. Lineage (NCBI taxonomy): Eukaryota > Viridiplantae > Streptophyta > Pinopsida > Cupressales > Taxaceae > Torreya > Torreya grandis. The sequence goes on from JARHVA010000187.1 coordinate 2,135,585, forward strand.
ACGTGAGTCTCTAAGGCACTATAGATCATTATTAGGTGTGAAATAATGAAGTGACCCTATCCATTTTCAAGCATTTTTATCACTTTTTAAACACACAAGGACTTTCACAAAGTGAAACAAGACCTCCTAAACCCCATTTCAAAAATTATTAGCATTGTACCTTCTTTAAAGGGCAATTAATGAGCTTTTAGTGTTGGCTATAGGTGAGTATTATCAAGGTATTTGATATTAAATAACAAGGCTTTCTTTAAAAATTTACACTAGTCTATCACTTATCATTGGTTTTCTTTAGTAGAGTATCTCCTTCATTCTCCTACTATCACAGACCTTGGATAGGCTTGATTGTGTTTCCTCATTCTATTAACCTCTGTATAGATTGTAGCTATGCTTGAGACCTTGGAGAGTTTGGTGATAAATATCAAGGAGTTTATAAGGATATTTATGCTATGATTCTTCTTTTTAAGTTTCAACAAACCCTAAGGATGTCAAAAACCCCTCTAAAACCTCTTAATTTATCTCACTATACTGATGACCATGGCACTTGACTGTGGGTACTTTATCTAGCACTGTAGGTCTCTTTCAATGACGGTTTTAGGTGAGTTTTTATCCTTAATACTTGTCTTGAAATACAAAAGTGACTTATCTTTCTTTGTTCAAATTATATTTCCATATCCAAGCCTTGTGTGAGATAAACTAGTCTCCTTGCCTCAAAACCCTACATGGTTATAGTTTCTCATTGATGGCTAATTGTAGCATGATTTTGATTTGATGGAGTCACCTCTCATTAAGTCCTCTTAGTCTTGAATGTGCTTTGAAAGCATGTTTTCCTTAGGTTCATGTCAAAATCAATTCTTAATGTCTCATTTCCAATCAAAATTGGATCCTTTGAATCTTGAAGGTAGTATTATCACAATTTAGGCCTATTCATAAGGCACAAATTTGTAAGCTCTTAGGGCTGGTTGAAGGTTGTCTTATATGTATATGTAGGTGAATATCTTAGATATGATTATATTTTTGCATTTCACCACCTTCCAGGCCACTATATGATCTTCATATTTCATAAAACCTACAATAAGCTCAAAATCCTCCTTTACTTCTTTGTCATGACATAGGGTTTCAAATTTATTCATTCTTACTACCATGGTTGTAGGGTCTTTTTGAATATGACTAGACTTTTGAATTTCATGGTTCCTTAAACCCTCATGTTGATTTGGTATACCTCTTATTATTTGAACATAATGAATTGATTGTCTACCTCAAAGGGCCATCTTTGGAACCTTAGAATACCATTCTTAGGAGTGATTATATCCCAACCTTTTGAAAATGGGTTATGTGATATCACTTTGTATAGATTGAACTTGTATCTTGATTCAATCTTAAACTCTTTTCCATTTCAAATTCATGAGAATGCTAACTTTAATTCTCATTGTGCCTTGACACTTTGATATAGTTCTTCATGGAAAATTTCACTTATTTACCATATATACCTTGAAATAGTCACAACACAGACTGGTTGAGGGTCCACTAGGGCTACCTATAGGTTCTATTAGTTCCTAATTATCCCTATTCAAGGGATTACATGTTTTTTCCCTAGATTTCTCTTGAATGATGATCACCATTACTTTATTGAAATATTTAGGCCAATATGCCATTACACTTATGAAAAAATCACTCCAATAATCCTTCCTTTAATTTTACTTTAAATACTTGCAAGGCTTTGTATGGATTAGGGTCCAAGGTCTTGATAATGCTTGGTTAGCTTGACAAAACACAAAGTGTCAATGATGAGAAACATTCCCTTATTAAATTCAAATTATCTCCAAAACTCAACCACCTCTCTTGAAAGTCTTAAAACTTGGAAACCTCCCTTATCTTTGTGACCTCTTATTAGCTCTAGCATGCCCTAAATTGATTGTAGGTTATCTTTGTATTGGTTGTAACATGATGCTTCATTAATTTCTAAAAACCTTTTAACTTTATTTGTGATCTTTGACCTCATCCAAGTCATTTCTTTGATTCCATGTGTCTTTTACACTAAATAATATCACCATAACCCTCATAGGTATAATCCTTCCTTTAATGCTTAATTGTGACACAAACCTGTACAAAATTTTCCTTGAATCTAAGATTGTTTGAAAATTTAAAATCCTCTTCTTCCATGTTTTTTCATTTTAAATTCTCTTTCAAAACAATTCTAAGTATCTTTATTACCACACACTCACTTTCTAAAAACCCTCCAAGATCCAAAACATATACAATTAGGCCTCCTTGAAATGTGACACAAGCCTGTAAGTGCACTTAAGATTATAGGTAATTTTATATCCTTAAATACCCTCTTGAAGTTTTTGATATGCCTAATATCCTCCTTAATCATAAGGTGATCATCTTCTATGCCTATGTCATGATCAACCAGTTCTTGAGCTTTGTGAGTGCCTATAGGTATATTATCATGACTATATGTGACCTTGAATTACACATAATCTTCCTTCCCATGATCATGTTGACATTGAAACTCCATTATCTCTTTATAAACATGAAACTATGGAAAGGAGAAGGTATTAAGGTGCTATGACCATGAATTGAGGATGAAAGATGATGAAAGGACATGAAAGGAGGATGGAAAAAGGGTGAAAACATAGTGATATAATAGTGAGATGGAGATGAATAGAATGGAAGTGTGAAGGAGAATAATGGAGAATGATAAGACAAGGATGAGGATAGTATTCAAAGATGAATAAATTAAAATTATCCCACCTAACTTTGCTGGCCATTTGGGAAGGGGAAGAGAGCCAAAATTGAAACTTGGTTTTCTAAAAAAACCTTAGAATTAGCTAAGAAACTTTAATTCATGTTAAATTAGGCCTTCTAAGGCATTTAAAATCATGGAGATGAGATTTATTAGCTAATAAAATTATAAATCCTAATTTAAGTCATGATAATCATGATATATACCCTAAAAATAAACTTTTTTGAAAACTTGAGGTTACCTTCCTGTTCTTAAACCATATAATTCACCCTTGCAAGCTTGTTACCTAGAGATTTAGATTGGATAAATTTGTGGGCTTTGTTTGAATTTGAATTGGATAAATAACAGCTAAAGGATGACATGGAAAGGAATAAAAATTCTCCACTATCCTTGAACAATTTCAATTTCCTTGAAACTCTACCTAGATGAGGAGAAATTAAAGAAAAATAGTTGCCTTTCTGGTTGTAGGGTAGCAGAATTTGACCTATCTTCAACTATATGGTTAATGATATTGGATAATCCAATTTATAAACCACTTGTAAAATCATAAATCCATCTATTTCTTGTTTCTTCACCCCAAATTTTAGACTTTCACTCTCCTCTAGTAGATCGTACCATCAAAAATCCTATAGGAAAGTCTCTTTATGCCAAGAAGCAAAGTAATAGAAGAATGATGGTTTAGGGCCTATATGACCATTAAATTCCTTGAAAATACTAATGAATATTTTTAATTACCTTTATATTACTTCTCCTTCCCTTGATTGTATGTAATTTGTACAAAATTCGTACTCCTCTTGCAAAATAAAGGAAAAAAAGTCTATTCTTGCCTTTAAAAGACTAGAAAATCCTTACACCACTTGATAAATAATATTTGAAAAGTATTTCATGTCAATAATGAAAATTTCTACCTTTTTAAACTCAAACCATATGGTTCATTTAATCTAAATAAATTCACATTTGACATATTTGACATATATGGTTCAAGGTGAAATATGGAAATAGGCTCAGATCTTATAGTTAATTTCATTTCATACCTAGTTCTAAAAACCATTTATGATCAATCTAAGGAAAGTTAACCTCCTATTTTGATAGTGAAATCTCTAGATAGGCATAGTGCAAAATATGGAGGTAGATTAATAGTAACAACATCCTATAAAATGGTGAAAATTTGGACAAGCAATAAGTATGATTTTTAGATATTTCAACACACCTAAAGTCTTAGTAGGAGACTCATCTAATTTAAAGATACCTTTCTCATGGGGTTCATACTACAATCCTAACTTATTAGTTATTGATTTGGGCATGACGGAAGTACTATCCCCATTATCAATCATATAGTTATTAACTAAACAATCCCTAATGATAATAGAAAGATAAAATGGAAGAGGCTTAGTCACCTTAAGAGGTTGAGACTCAACAACTAGATTAGAATTAGTTAGGATAACACTTACTATTTTATTTTCAGATGGTTTCTCATATATATATATATAGCTTTGAAAGCTCCTCTTGTAAATACTCCTTTTATCTTGGGATTAGTAGAGTATCCCACATTGTAATTGATACTAAAGTCTTATTCATATGATCCACAATATTGAGTGGAGAAGTAGTTTACCTTAACTATAAGTTAAGAATAGAAATAGATCCCAAATGTTGTGTAAATTGAGGTAATTCCCTTTCACATTCTTATCTTTTGGATCATGATCTTGTTGATTTGAACTTCTCTGAGGCAACTCATGTGTAGTTATCTTTTGTTGTGGCTAAGAAGAATAAGGGGTTGTCTTATCAAGACCTAAACCTTCATCAATTGCTCTTTTATTAGATCGACTATGGAATAAAACTAAACTATCAATATTAGGTAAATATTGACTTTGATTTGCAATCATATACTCAAAATAATTCTCACCTTCCTAGAAGTTCACAAATGTAGTTTTAGTAGGTGCCTTACCACTACTATCTCCTTGTTGATTTGGAACTTATGCTTTAGTTAAGGAAGGAATGTCTCCATAGGGTAGAGAGGCTTCCTTATTATAATAAGGTGGCTAGTTTTCAAATTAAGGAATAACTAAACTTTCTTACATTAAAGATTGATAAGAACTCTCACCAGTTGGAGCCATTACCATGTTTTTTGCTTTATCCCATTGATTGTTACATTATCCTTCTTAAGCATAGTTTCTCTGAGTTGACACAATAGCTCTATAATTTTTTAGATAATTATGATTATACTAAATTTATTGAGAATTATACCCTTTCCATTTTTGATTGGATTGATAAGATGGCATATTAGACTGATAATTTTAATTATTATTCTGATATAGTCTATATGGTGGGGCTTGTTGCTTCTCTATTGTAACAAACTTATTAGTCTGAGCCTTAAGAAGGCTCTCTATCTTCCCAAATTTATCATTTTTATCACCTTCTATTTTATGGAAATTTGATGAGTCTAGAATTGGAGTAATAGTTGGAGCAAGAAGATGGATCTGTAGAAAAAGAGGCATTTGTGGCCTTGGAGATAACTTGCCTGCTTGTATAAAGAAATTTTCATCCTTGATTACTAATTCAAAATATTTAGGTGAATTGTTTCCTCACATGGATTAAATCATGATAGAAACATCTGAATTAAGAGCCTTTAGATAGTATATAAAAGCATAGTTGGGTGTAGGCTTGATCACTACTAGAATTTTGTCCCAAGTCTTCTAAAATTTGTAGTTGAAATCCACCTTGAATTCATGATTGAATATTTTAATTGTTATAAGATTATCCATAAGTGAAATATGATCATTTTTTTCTTTAAAATGTTTACACAAAATTTCTTCAAATTCATCCTAATTGTTAATTGATGCAGGAGCTAAACGACTATACCACTGAAGTGCCTTCCCTTTGAAAGAAGTTGCCAATAACCTCATTGCTACATTTTCTTCTATCACATGATGCATTGAACAAAGATTAACAATATATAAAATATGTTCTATAGTAGTTTTTGTATTTTCTCCTATGATATAAGGAAGAACCTTTAGAGCAAAAACTAGAATATCATCCCAATTGATTGAGATTTATAGGACTACCACCATTGAATACAACAAAAGCCTATCTTTTGGGAACAACCATTTGAGGTATAGGATTTAAAATAATATTTTTCTGAATAATATTGGCTTGAACAAGAGGATTTTGTGTAATAATAGGGGAAATAGAAGGTGTAGGATTTGGATTTGACTGAGAGGCTTTCTTCTTCTTTGCTGATTGGAAAGATAACTTAGAGAAATTTGTTTCTTTGCCTTTTATAGAGGATCTTGTGACAACTCTTGGTGGAATGAAAAGTATACAAATATGAAAATGAAAATCTAGAAATAAATAATATACTCAAATACAAAGATAATAATTCAAAAGTGTGGATAGTTAGTCCTACCAGGTGTGTTAAAAAGTGTTATTACTCTAGAGTGCACCCTACTTGAAGATGTGTAAAACACACCCTCACTCCAACTAATACAATTGGAAATTCTTAGAGTGTGGGTGACTCTATAATAATAAAAACCTCTTGATAGGGATAGTTCTCTTGAGATTTATCAATTAATTCTTATTTACTATGATTTTGGGATGAAAATGGGAAGGGAAAATTGAAAGGAAAACTTGTCTAATTGGGTGGTGCACCTGAATTGTTTATATCTTTTGGAAGCTATTGAAACTAATTCACACATGCAAATCAATACAATTCCTATATTTCCCTTAGCAATTAATATTTTAGATGAAGGATTAATAGAAATTTGGATTACAAAATTCCTTTTTTACCTCTTCAAATGACCTATAAAAGGTGAGATAGAAAGAAATAGGTTAGGAATGGACCCAAAAAAAGGAGATATAATCTCACTTATATGTTTATACACAATAAATTACACTCTATTATCTGTCAAAACTCATATTCAAAATAAAAATCTCCTTTATTTATGTATGGTCTGGATTACAATTTTTGCTTTAGCTCTAGGAATAATTTTAAAAAGGCTTGAAAAATCCAATATATATGTCAAAAATCTAACCCAAGTCAATGTGGTGTTGAAAAGGGAGAAGGTTTGGTCTTTGTTGACTAACTCAAGATTAACTCCTTTTACAATGAAAAAAATCATTAAAAATCCTCAAACTCCACAAAATTTGCATGATCTTTCAAAGTTGGCATAGAAGGGAGATGGTGGGCCCATGCTTGACAAGTCAAATTATATTTCATGGAATGATATGACACATATTGGATGGATAACTCAAGATTTAACTGAGTTGTAAGTTATTGAAAGGAATGGATGATAAGTTAACCAAGAATAGATGCGTGATTTGTCAAACAGTCAACCAAAGTGCAAGACTTGTCAACTCCAACTCAATCCATCTTGCATGAAAATGGAAATTTTATGAATTATATGAACATGAAATATTAATGGAAAAATATAAAATTTAAATTTAAACTCAAAATATAACTCCTTGAATAGACATCCAATGCCAAACTCAAACTTGACAAGTTGATCAACTAAGCCATTTTGACCAAAAAGGCCTAAAGGCTAATATATACTTTTGGTCACCATTAAAACTGAAATAAGAAGACATGAAACCTAAAAAAATAATTAATTATATCTATAAAAAATTTATTTATCATAAAATATGTGATTTTAATGAGAAAACCTTTGCCATTCAGTCAACAAGGTTGACTAGGCCTATTTTGCTTCATTTTTTAGCAAACTAATCATTTTGATTGAGTTGGTATGGACATTTATAGGATTATTTATAATAAAATAAATATTTTAAGATGAATAAAAAGTCTTAGTATTTGATATCCATTGATTATATTCCATTGAACTGACTTGTACTTCATTTTACATGCTTTTTGTAAAAAAATGTGATTTATTCCCTCATTTGTACAACTCCATGCATAAAATTTACATTTATGGAATACTATCTAAGTTTACTTGATTTTTGAAATTTTTTTTGGTTGATCCATGGTGATTTTATATCAATAAAACCCACTCAAAACTAGTTTTTAAGGGTTTAGGAGGGTTTTTAAGTTGAATCTTCAAACTGATGATTCATGAAGTACAGACCTCCAAATCATAAAATTTTGTCATTGATGCATATAACATTGACCCCCCTGACATATATAAAAAATATTAGGCTCTTATGCAAAATATATGAAAATTTATCACATGAATAAAATTTGCCTATGGGGATTTGACTCCATTCTACACTACCTACGCTCTTAACAATTTTTCATAAAACATATCCCCTCAAATGATCTCAATTATTAATTAATTATAAGTTCATGTGGGTCCTTAAAAAATACTAAGATTGTTAATCCAAAATCCACATGTGGTAAACAAAATGAGCATCTGAATAGGTGGCTTGGAAGGGTGCATAAAATTGCAAAAAGTAAAAAACTTCACCAAGATGAAAATTAATCTTCCCTTTCTTAAAAAAACATTAAAAAATCATTGTAGTACCTCTACCATGCTATCAAAACACTTTTAAATTACTTTTTTCTTGAAAATTCAAAAAATGCCTTTTTGGCATATATGCCTATTTGCTTACAAAATCTTATACGAGCATGGTTTGTATGAATTTGGAGTTTTTACACCAATTATAGGTTTTAGTATAATTTTAAAACATTCTCCCATGCTTATAAATCTTTTACTTGGCACTAGAAGCTTATGTAGCATTCTCAAATGATGTCTACTCCAATGGTGACCTCAAATGAATAGGCTAAGGTCTGAGATAAAACAAAAATTATCACCACTCATCCAATGGCCATTAAAATTTTTAAAATGGTTCTATGACTCATTAAAACCTTTTGTATCAAATTTCAAGTCCTAATTTCACTTGTAACTCCCAAAAAGCTCAATTTTCCCTTAAAAATGACCTTTGTGCATGGACTATCTACATATTTGACTGATTTTTGTCATATTTGAAGGTATTTTCATCTAATATAAATATTTTAAGGTCAAAATAATCTTAATATCCTCTTTAGGAGTTTTAAAAGAGCCTCTACCCCTATTTTCAAGCATATTTTAACCTCCAACAAGGCATTTTAGCTTATCAAATGATTGTGATATGATGTTATAGGTGAAAATTGATTAGGTTTGATCAATTTAGTTTCAATTTCATATTCAATGATGTTTTTTATACTATCTATACCAATTTAAAACCCTCCACATATCTCTTTCAAAGCAAATTGACCAGTTTCAAGCTTTTAAGGCCTTAGACTGTGCATAATCCATACAATGGCATGTATTGTAGATGGTCCTTTGAGAGTCATTTCATAACCCATTTATGATCTAGAGATTTATATGTATCATTTTGGTTCTCATATTCCTTCATGATTGTAATACCCTGTGTTACTGCTAAAACCTTTGTATGGCTATAAGTGTAGATTTCTAAGATGATTGACTATATATTAGCTTTGAAAGTATCTACTATCATGTTTTGACCTTATTAAAGTCCAACTCTCACCTTATATACCCCAAACTATCAATAATATTCTCAATATGAACCACTATCTATATCCATGTGCATACTAGCTTGAAGATGTGCCTTTAGCCTATATGTGGCTATAGATGGTAATATTAGGGTTGTAGGTGAGTCTCTAAGGCACTATATATCATTATTAAGCATGAAATAATGAAGTGAACCTATCCATTTTCAAGAATTTATATAAATTTTCAAACACAGAAGGACTTTCACAAAGTGAAACAAGACCTCCTATACCCCATTTTAAACATGATTAGTACTGTACCTTCTTTTGAGAGAAATTAATGAGCTTCTAGTGTTGGTTGTAGGTGAGTATTATCAAGGTATTTGATATTAAATAATAATTCTTTCTTTAAAACTTTACACTAGTATATCACTTATCATGTGTTTAGTTTAGTAGAGCATATCTCCTTGATTCTCCTACTATCATAGACCTTGAATAGGCTTGACTATGTTTTCTCACGCTATTAACCTCTATACAGATTGTATCTATGCTTGAGACCTTAGAGGGTTTGGTGATAGATAAAAAGGAAATTAGAAGGCTCATTATGCTATTATTCTTCTTTGGAATCTTCAATAAACCCTAAGGAGGTCAAAAACCCCTCTAGAAACCTCTTAGACTAGCTCACTATACTGATGACCATGTCACTTGACTATGGGTACTTTCTCTAGCACTATATGTCTCCTTCAAAGATGGTTGTAGGTTATTTTTTACCCTTAAGACTTGTCTTGAAACTCAAAAGTGACTTTTCTTTCTTTTTTCATATTATATTTCCATATCCAAGCCTTGTGTGAGCTAAACTAGTCTCCTTGCCACGAAACCCTACTTGGCTATAGTTTCTCATTGATGGCTGACTTCTCATTAATCCCTTCTTATTCTTGAAAGTGATTTGAAATCATGTTTTCCTCATGTTCATGTCAAACTCAATGCTTGATGTCTCATTTCCAATCAAAACTAGATCCCTTGAATCTTGAAGGGCAGTCTTATTACCATTTAGGCCTCTTCATAAGGAAAAAATTTGTAGGTTTTTAGGGTTGGATAAAGGTTGTATTTATAGGTTGATATCTTAAATATGATTAGCTCTTTGCATTTCACCACCTCCTAGGCCACTATATTCTCCTCATATTTCATAAAACCTACAACAAGCTTAAAACCCTCCTTTACTTCTTTGTCATGACATAGGGTTTCAAATTGATTCATTATTACTACCATGGTTGTAGGTGGCCTTTTGAATATGACTAGCATTTTATATTCATGTTTCCTTAAACATTAATGATGATTTGGTATATTGCTTCTTGTTTGAACATAATGAATTGATGTTGTACCTTAAAGGGACATCCTTGGAACCTTAGAATACCATTCTTAGGAGTGATTATATCCCTACCTATTGAAAATAGCTATATGATATCACTTTGTATAGATTGAGCCTATATCTTTATTCAACCTTAAACTCTTTTCCATTACAAATTCATGAGAATTATAACTTCAATAATCATTGTGACTTGACACTTTGATATAGTTCTTCATGTAAAATTTCACTTATTTGTCATATAGGCCTTGAAATAGTCACAACATAGGCTAGTTGAGGGTTCACTAGGGATGCATGTAGGTTGTATTAGTGCCTCATTAGCCCTATTCAAGGCATCACATGTTTTTTCCCCTATCTTTCTCTTGAATGATGATCACCATTGATTTCTTGAAACACTCAGACCACTATGTCATTACATTTATGAATAAATCACTCCAATAATCATTCCTTTAACTATACTTTAGATACCCATAAGGCTTTATATAGATTAGGGTTCAAGGTCTTGAGATTTTTTGGTTAGCTTGACAAAACACAAAGTGTCAATGATGAGAAAAGGTCCCTTATTCAATTCAAATGATCTCCAAAACTCATCCATCTCTCTTAAAAGTCTTAAAACTTGGAAACCTCCCTTATTTTTGTGACCTCTTATTAGCTCTAGCCTTCCCTAAATTGAATTTAGGTTAGTTTTTTATTCGCTATAACATGATGCTTCATTAAGTGATAAAAACCCTATAAATTTATTTGTGATATTTGACCTCATCTAGGTCATTTCTTTTCTTTCATGAGTCTTTTTTCACTAAAGAATCTCACCATAATCTTCATAGGTATAAGCCTTCCTTTAATGCTTAATTATGACACAGACCTATATGGATTTTCCCTTGAATCTAGACTTGTTTGAAACTTGAAATGCCTCTTCTTCCATGTTTGTTCATGTGTAAGTCTCTTTCAAAACAAGCCTAAGTCTCTTTATTTCTACACACTCACTTTCTAAAAAACACTTCAAGATCCAAAACATATGCAATTAGGCCTCCTTGAAATGTGACACAGGCCTATAAGTGCACTTAAGGTTGTATGTAAATTTATCTCCTCAAATACCCTCTTAAATTTTATGATATTTTTGAATATGCTACTTCATCATAAGGTGATCATTTGATATGTCTATGTCATGATCAACTAGTTCTTGAGCTTTTTGGGTGCCTATAGGTGCACTATCATGACTTTATGTGACCTTGAATGGCCCATACTCTTCATTCCCATGCTCATGTTGACTTAGAAACTCCATTATCTCTTTCTAACCATGAAACTATGGAAATAAAATGTATGAATGTGTTATGACCATGAATGGAGAATGAAATATGATGAAAGGACATGAAAGGAGGATGGAAAAAGGGTGAAAACATAGTGATATGGTAGTGTATGATAGTAAGGTGGAGATGAATGGAATAAAAGTGTGAAGGAACATGATGGAGCATGATAAAACAAGGATGACGAGAGTATATAAAGATAAAAACATGACCATTATCCCACCTAACTTTGGAGGCCATTAGGGAAGGGAAAGAGAGCAAAATTGAAACTTGGTTTTCTCAAAAAACCTTAAAATTAGCTAAAAAAACCTTAATTCATGCTAAATTAGGCCTTTTTAGGCATTTAAGAGCATTCAGATGAGCTTTCTTAGATAAGAAAATTGGAATTCTTGATGGAAGTCATAACAATCATGATATATAACTTGGAAACAAACTTTTTTGAAAACTTGAGGTTGCCTTCCTCTTCTTGGACCATACAATTCAACCTTACAGGCTTGCTAAATGAAAATTTGGATTGGCTGATTTTATGGTCTTTGTTTGCCCTTGAATTGGATAAAAAACAACTAAAGGAAGCCATGGAAAGGTGGAACAAGTCTCCAAGATCCTGGAATAATTTGAATTTCCCTAAATCTCTACCCATATGAGGAAAATTTGAAGAAATTGGATGGTTTATGATCCTAGAAAATCCAATCAAAGAACCACTTAGACCATCAAGAATCCCTCTAAGTCTAGTTTCTTCAATCCAAATTTTAGACCTTCACTCTCCTCTAGTAGACTGTACCATCAGAAAACCAATAGGTAGGTCTCTTTGTGCCAAGAAGCAAAGTAATAGAAGAAGGCTAGTTTAGGGCATGTATGACCATGAAATTCCATGAAACTACTAATGAAGCTTGGTAATGACCTGTAGATGAATTCTCCTACCTTGGACTGTATGGAATCCATATGAAATCTATACTCCTCTTACAATATAAAGGAAAAATATTATATTCCTGCCTTTAAAATACTACCAAATCCTTCCACCACTTGGTAAAGAATCTTTGAGAAGTATTTCATGGAAATCATGCAAAATTAGACCTTGTAAAACCTTTTCCATGTTTCAAACTAACCAAATTGGCATGTGGGAGGGGTTTTGGGGCCTTTTTAAGCCATAAAACATATCAAAACACTTTGTCATGACTTAAAACTTAGCACTTAGGATATTTTAATGATTTTAAACTTATTTAAAGATCTTTTTTCATGATTTAAAGACATTTGAAACCATTTTTTATGCTTTTTACCCCATTTTTGACTTTTTTGACCATAATTCACTAGTTTGACCAACTACAAAGGGGTAAGGACTAGATTTTTGAAATTTTCAATTGATAGGGTTATTAATTTGACCTTGACAGGCTAAATTACTAACAATAGCTCTATTAGAATCATTTATCAAACATAATAACCTCTTTCTCTAGACCAAAATAAATCAATAAGAATTTGAATCCTTGAAGGATAAATTGGTAGTTGCACCCATTCTCCACTTCCTTGACTGGATGACACTATTCCATGTACATGTCAATTATTCTATCATGGTGGTGGGTTCCATATTTACATAACCTAATGAAGGGAATCTTGACATCCTAAATATTTTTCTAGTCACAAGCTAACACTAGCTAAAATAAATTACTCTACTATAAAATGAGAAGCCTTGTCTATGTTATATGTGCTCTATAAGTTCCACCAATACTTATTAGCCAATCCATTCACATTCTTTACCAATTATGAGGAGCTCAAGTACCTTGTGAATAAACTTGTGTTACATGGACAAATATATTGGTGGATTGTTCTCTTTTAGGAATTCTATTTCTCTATGGTAGTGAAACTTGGCAAGCTTAATTTTGGTCCTAACCATATATCATGTATTTAAATTGGAAAACTAATTTAAAAAATTTAATGACTTACTTGATGTATTAATTTTTAAAGTTACATATGTGCCTAACTAATTAGATGAAATAACTACTTTTTTACAATAGGTTTAGTGCCCGACCATTTTAATGCCTTAAAGAAGAATCAACTCATTTTATGCACTACCCTTTTCTAGCTTATTGGTAGAGACCTATGCAATCTTGGATATGATGGAGTTTTTAAAAGTTTCATAATACAACATGAGCGCACATATGTCCTTCAATATTTACATGAGGGTATCACTAGAGAACATTATGTTGGTGATGAAATGACATGAAAGGTTTTCTTAGCTAGTTTATGGTATCCCAACTTATTCAAAGATGTCAAGCTTATGTTTGCTAATGTGATATATATTAGCATGTAGGAAAACCAAAATAAAATGATGGTATGCCTCTTCATCCAATCCTTTCTAATTAACCCTTTGATAAATGTGCTATTGATTTTATTGGGCCCATCAACCCTGTTGTAAGATGAACTAGGATGTGCCACATCATTAACACCATAGACTATCTCACACACTGGGCTAAAGTAACACCCACACATTATTGTACTTTTATAACCACTAATAGGTTCCTTTTGGAAAATATCATCACAAGGTATGGATGTCATTTAGGTTTAACAAATGATTATGGCACTCACTTCTTTAATGAGATAATATGCATCTACTTATTCAAGTTCATGATTGTGCACCATAAGAGCACTCCTTACCATACTCAAGACAATAACACTATTGAATATTTTAACAAAATCCTAGGCCATACATTTACAAATATTTGAAATAACAATCTCACTAACTAGGATGATCGAGTTTCTACAATCTTATGGGTATATTGAACCACACACAAAATATTATACAAGAACAAACCTTTTAATATTGCTTTTGGCACTAAAATAATTATATTGGTCGAGTTCCTTATCCTCTCTTCAAATATTAAATATGTTGTCCAACTAAATGATAAATATTATCTAAAATCATTTCTCAATGCCTTATTACCTATAGATGAAACACACTTTCTTTCACATTGGATTCAATAATAAAACTCTCTCTTGGTATGCATGTGTTGGTCTGCGATTCCAAGGTTACATGCCAATAAAATAAAATTTGAATACATTGGGATGGTAAATTCATAATTCACATCATTTTTATCATAGGAACATACAAGTTAAGATGGTTAGGTGGCCAATTTATGCCAGGTCATTTTAATGGTAGTCAGCTTCAACCCTACTATTCTATGTAATAATTCAAATATTTTTAATAAGGGGTATGCCACTAAAAGAGTTTAGGATTATTGGTTTATTTTAAAATAAAGTCTAACATTTTTTTTGCACTTTTTAATTAGGTGTATTACAACACATGGTTCTCTTTATTCAACACTTCCATTTTTGTCATTATTTCATTTGGTCATGCTTATGGGGGACCATAAGCATATTTTAGTATGGGGTAAGTTTAAATATGAATAAATTAAAGATATAAATTTAAGGAATAATGAATATAATGGGAATAAAATTTTAAATCACATAAGGAAAATAAGGAATATAGTAGGTGGTGCATGACTAAAAGTGTGTAAAAAGAATGGGTCAAGATGTAAAAGGAGTTCCCACCTTTGAAAATATAAGTTTAAATATTTTAGAGTTATCATGCACTATGATAAAAGTTCAAGGATGAGGCAGATGCATTAATTTGATAATTAATTAAACATAATGGAAAGTGTGCCCAATGAACATCGTGGCATACTATTTGAGAGCACTAATGAGTGAAGTGATGGATGAAGGCATGAAAGAGTAAATGTAAGAAAGTCTTCAAGGATATATAAGGTTGGAGGGTCCTCATTTTGTAAGTTTATTATTGAAATATTTTGAACTTATAAAATTTATAGATCTCTAGTGAAGTATTTTCAAGATACAAGAGAGTGTGTTTATCAAATTACAATGACAAATTCAAAGGTAGGAAATGAGGTGAAAATCATGATAAAAGAAAATAGTAGAATTATGACTATGGGAACACTTTGGAGAGAGTTGTAGGTTATAGATATTGACATCCACCATTAAATCAAGTTGATTGTAGGAAGGCTGAGGAGTTAAAGGTAGGAAACATGTGTTCATTTGGGAGATTCATACAGTCACGTGTCAACCTTCGATCATCCCAAGGGTTGATGCAGCAAAAATAAAAGTCCATGAGATGTGAGCCTTTACCTATAATTCATAAAGATGAAGAGTATGAGGGTGTAGTAGGACATCCTATTTTTATGTAAGAGGAAGTTATTGTTGATATCTTTCTCTCCCTAGGCTTGCAAGAATCAACCCTTGCTCAAAACACTTGATAGTGTCCTTGGTCATCTTCATGAATCCTTGTGATGCCATAGTGGTCCAAGAGAGGGTCATTTGTCTTTGGGACCACAGGTAGGGGGTTCATGTAATAAGTTTATGTAATGAGGTTATATGGTAATCACCCTTTAATCCTATGTGAAATGAGTCAAGATTCATTTTGAGATGATTATGTATAGGGGTCTATAACAAGTCTTGATATGGCCCTTATGATTTAAAACCATGCATGATAAGGTGATATATGATACTTTAGTCCATACCATTCATATGTCCATTTGAGCATGCTAAAAAGATACAAAATGAGGCAAAATTCAAGATATTAGGGGATACTATGAATAAGTATGGTAACCCTTGTTTAAATACTTTTCATACTTTAAGGTTATTCAACAAATGTTAAGGTATTTTCTTCAATCAATGTTTCATTTAAAATCATGCATATTTTACATTTTAAGGGTGGCTAAACCATGTGAATAGTATTATTACGATACCTAAGACATCACTGAGTAATTATCAAGGGATAAAGGTCTCCAAAAGGGTATTATTTCCATCATAATATAATTTTAAGGAAATTTAATATGTGAAAGGAGATATTTGTATAAGTTAAACACCTTTCATTCACCAAAAGGGGCCCACATGTGTGAAAAAATGACATTTCATATTATCTCCATCCATACTCTCTTATTTGAATGCATATTTAACTCCTAATTTCTCCCTCTTGTCCTCCAATAGCCTTTCAAGATCTCAAACTTGAGAAAATGTGTAAAAATGATGTTTTGTGGGTGTTTTAAGGACTGGTACTGATTTGTATGAATAGGTCAGAGTTAGAAAAGGTCAAAAATTTAATGGGAATCCCTTATAGGTACCTCAGAGAAGAATCCATGTCTCAAATGTGTATAAAAAGGTATAAAAATGTAGTGGAATCCCCATTGAGATCTTGGCAAGTTCACAAGGGCTAATTTGAGTTATATGTTACAGTCTATAAAAGGGGATTTAGATCTTAAGATCTTAAATAGAGGTAGAGTCCCTAGTGGGATTGAAATTAATGTCATTGGTTTGTATATAATGGACCTAGGCTTTATGACAAAAAACTAATACACCCAGGTGGTCTTAATCCCTTTGTAACCCCCATAATCTCAGCTATAGGCAGATTTATGAAAAGTTTGAGCTTGTTTTGATAGATTGAGCATGGATAAAGGTCTCTTTATGTCTATTAAGTGTATTAGACCCCTATAAGCATGTTATCATGGCACTTTTAGGGTTAAATTAACATTTAATCTCCCTTGGTTGGTAGATTATAGGTCACATGCAATAATCCCTATATTTCATGGAGAAACAAAGCATAAGAGGATAAATGTAAAGTTTCCATGCCTTTCCATTGTTCCTCATATACTTTACCTAGTCATCATTTGGTCATGTTAGATCTCCTTAATTTCTCTCAAAACCCACCATGTGAAGGAAGGAGAAAGGATCTAAACATGACCTAGTTATTCTCATGGAAACCCATCTCCAAGATGAGAACATATGAACTATGTCTTCTTAAAGTTATAGGAGTGGTTTAATATTGTGGAGGAGCTCCTTTTTCAAGATAAACAATTTTTCGTATGTCCCTAAAGACCAACACACATAAACTAGATTCAAAATAATCCATTAGCTTTTTAGCATGGTTTAAGGTTTCTTGGCATTATTTAAGGTTTTTATGGACTCTTAGGTTTCACTTTCTCCCTCAAGATGCCTGATTCACTAGCTCCAAATGCATTGTCTTGTTGAGTATCCAGATGGGGGATTTTTAAGGTCTTAATAGGTGGTCTTAAGTGGTGAGTACCAGTCCATATGAAGTCTCCCAAATACATATAATATATAATGAATTCATCAATCCATTTTCACCTCATAATGGGTTTTATATTTCAATCTCAAAAATTCAAAGGGATTATGTAATTCACATACAAGTTTAAGTCCTCATGCAAAAGACTATATGTGAAAGTAAGACCAAAATTTTATACAGTAAATGAAAGGATAATGAAACCATGAGAGGAAAAGCCCAATCAAGTTTGGACACTATTAAGAAGCCAATAACATAGTTTAGAAGGTTAGGTTCATGGCCAAATTTCATGATTTCTCCCAAATAACCACCTACAACTAAGCCTAGGTAGATGCGATAAAGGGATATATCCTTTTGAAGATGAATATCTTGAGGGAGGTTATTAAGGTTGAAAATATGTCAAATGAATTCATTATATGGCTTAAAGAACATTTCTCTTACTCATTGACCTATGGAAAGGCTCCAATTATAGTTAAGTGTTCCCAATCACCACCTACAAGGCTTCAGTCAGGTTGTCTCCAACCTTAGGAGTGAAATTTCACATACACATTGAGGTTGGGGCTCAAATTAATGAAGAGAGTATAGATGTTATTGAAAGAAAAAGTAATATTAAAGAGTGACTAAAACAATCTAACTCATAACCCTATAACTTTCCATACTTACTTAGCTTAATTCATACAAGTATACCTAGTCAATTGGAGTACCCAATTAGTTTGAATGATGAAGGTAATAAACTATGTGAAAGTGATAACATGGTGGTTTATGACATCTATACATTAATCAACACCTTTGAAGGTAGAGTCATATTTAAAAGAGTTACCTAGACTTTAGTGAGCATTCATAACACATAGGCCTATGTGTATGGTTATAAAGTGTGTTTGATTATAGAGTATAAGAGAAACCTCAATTCAAGAAGTGTTGAAAAATCCTAAGAGAACAATCCATGAGAGATCTAAATCCATCAATAGTGAGGAAAAGATAAATATAAACCACTTAGGTCTCTAGCATCAACTAGTATGAGCACCTAGTATGGGCTAAAGATGGTCATGGTAGACCTAGAGGGGAAAAATGATAGAGGTAGGGGTCTAATTCATTATGAAACTATGTAAAATTTAAAACTAAATAGAAAAAGATGCTAAGAAATTATTAAAGTTACCATAAGCACCTATAGGTGGTCTAATGTCTTGAAGCTCAGTATAGGCCTATAAGGCCTAAAACCCTATGTAATCCCTCAGATACCCACCTCCATTATTTTGACATGAAAAAAATCCTTGTGTAGATATAAGACCATAAAAATATTCATGATGATTGTATAGGTCTTGAGAGAGGTGTTTCAGGTATGATAAGACATGGGAAATGGAAATTTAGCCTAATATCTCTCCCTAATCTCCATCACCCCAATCTACCAATTTGATTTTCTAGTTTAAATGCTCATACCTTACATGAAAATATATATGGGACCCAATGCTCTTAGGTGAAGTTGAGTACCCCTATTCAATTTCCATCCATGGTGGAGAGATATGGTTTTAGGGGGAATCTATATGAATAATCTATAAGATTGTAATCATGCCCAGAATACCATTGAAAACCTGAAGGTTACCAACCTTTGCTTAGAACTCAACATACAGTGTGAATGGGACTAAGATCTATTATGGAGATTTGAGTGGGTCTATTTACTCAATGTTCATGACCTTAAGTTTACAATCTAAAGCTTGTACTTTATAAACCATTGTTAAGATGATAGGCCATTCTAAACCCTCCAAAATCCTCATGGGGGAATAAATGGACAAGAAATTCATCTTGATGAATCCAATGACCATGAGACACCATGAAAGCATCATGAGGACACCTATAGGTCACATGTGGTCCTTTTAAACTATAAATTTGGCATGTGTGGGGTAATATATGTAATAAAATATCTTATAAGGCTAGATTTTAGGTTTGTTTTCATAATTATCAAGCAAGTTTAGGGTCCTGAGTGAGTATAAATTCCTCTTAGGCCTTTATATAGGTGTAATGGTCTCTAAATAACCACTCTTACACCCCCCAAAACATTAAAAATAGGCCTAATAAGAAGAATTGGACTCAATTGAGGATATAGTCATCATTTATATTGAGAAAATGTTGTTACAAGTTTTCTCACATAATGAAGACATTAACTAAGATAGAGGCACCCTTACACTAAATTTTCCAAGCCACTACTAAGCTCAACACATGCTTGAAGATGCCTAAGTCTCATATCCATCACTCACTAGGAGGGAAAATGCATAGAATGGGCTATGAATAGATTCAAGGGTGGAATTGAGGAGAATAATAGACATGTTCAAACAAGTAACTACCTCTCATAATGGGTGCATGACCTTTCATTGCATATCAAGGAGTGATGGAGTAGTTTCAATGCACATGAAATCTTCATTAGATCAAATAAGACAAAAAATAAGTCATCCACCACACTTATACACCTAAGGTCTCATTGAATGAAATTATGTAGCCAAGGTAATGTATAGGAAGAGTTATGGGACTACTAGTACCCCTTAGTAACTGATTAAATGAGTGGATTATGGTCATCATGACTTCTAGTCAACACTTCTACACACATTATCCTCTCTCCCCTTCCCATGTTTTATAAATTGTCTTCAAGATCCATCTAATTGGTATATAAAAGTGCTTCCCATTTTTATTTTCAACCTTGAGATAATAAAAGAATGATTTAGCCTCCTTTATGTTAGTATTCTAATGTGTTAATTATTAACCAAATTTGACCCTATAGGTCAAATTGGGACCCCTATAGTTAAAAAATTGAGTTTTATGTGTTTTATGGGTCTAATATTATGTCATAGGGTGAATTATATGTCTTTTTTTGTTAGTCCATATCACATTAACCTTGGTCATTAGTCATATTAGTCAATATATCATTTTGAGTCATTTTGAGGTCATAAATAGAGCATTGAGTTATATGGAATAATTAGGAAATTTTAAGGTTAAAAAATGTTATTTTATGTACCATTTTTCCTAATATGTCTTAATCCATAACTATAATTGAAAATTGGTAGGTTCTTTAGAAGAAAGAGCAATTTTCTTGGGAAAAGAGAAGAGTTTGGCACTTGTATGCCCATGGGGGAAGGTGAAAAATGGGATAATGTGATGTAATGTATATTAATATTAATAAAACTAATATAAGTTATTTACATGATTTTGAAGTGCTAAAAAGGTCCCAAAACCATTTTGCTCCTTTCTTGCCCTTCTAGACATGTAGAAGTGATCAACAAGTTCATGATTGGTATGATCAGTTGGAGAAATTCTAGGTCAAAATAATTTTGGAGGTGAAATTAAAATTATATAAATTCATTTCCATAAAATTATTTTTAATAATGGTGTCTTTTTATTTATGAAACATCCTCATGAAGTTGACTATGTTTTTTTGCTTGCTAATCTATACACCCCATAGGTTTTGCTCTTATTTGGATGATTACATACAACATAGCTACTAATATTGATTATAAATGATGTTTAATACATTATATAATTCTCTCCATGAATTTTCACATGTTACATTAAGTTTTTATATGTAAACCATCTTAGGTTGCAAGTGAATGCACTATATTGTGTTACAAGTAACTTTTCACCATTTTCAAGATCGTCACACTTTTTAAGTGATTATAGAGGGTGGAAATAAGTAAATTAAAATATTTAAAATGTTTTATTAAACCATCACCTTTCTATTCTCATTATATAATCAATTCTTGATGAAGGTTCAGTCATAGGTCACCATACAATTAGTCTACTATATGACCACCATATACAATCATTTGAATGAGCTATGTTAGGGATAAAATATGTTCATAAGAGAGTAAAAATGAGTAATATGGTGATTTAAATATATTTATCCCATGGTTCATATAATTTATTTCATCAAATGGTCTATGATCAACATGAAGGAATCCTTTTCTTGCTACACTCAATTTCCTACCATAAACATGCACCTACAGGTGCCTATAGAAATTTTCCAATGTTGAAACAAGGTCTAAAGCTTGCCTCAAGATTTTGATATCATAATTTATCATTTGAGATATTTTAAAGATAATGGATTTGGTTATAAGTTCAAGGTCATGATAACACTACTCATACATTTCACATGCTACCTCCATACCATTCAAGGTGCACATAAAACATATCATGATGATGTCATACTAGGGTGAGAATCTTAGTGATGATTTAGAACCCTTTGAAGAATGAAGAGTGCATTTTGAAGTGTTGAGATTGGTTCATAACTCAAGGACTTGTTAAATCAATTCACATTGTCCATATTTTTACTTAATATCTATAGACTTGACAACGTCTACTTACAGATGGTGTTGGTAGAGAATTAAGGGTGTTTAATGAAGGAATTAAGACAAGTTGAAATCATTCTTGAAGTCCTGATGGGTTAAGTGTACCATGGAAGACCTATTTTTAGGTTATTTGGAAAACATAATGGACAATCATGCTAAAAGACTCAAATGATAGTGTTCAAGCCCTTTGTCCCTAAAATATGAAAATAGAGTTCCTTGAGGTTTTATTGGTATTTTGTAACAAGGTTGCCAATTATTTTGATGCATTCTCATGTGTTTTTTTTGAATTTCCAATATAGGAAAATGATTCTAAAAATTTTGAGGGGTAGATATCAATCGAATTTGGTTTTTAGGAGGTCTAAAATTGTGTTTTTATGCACTAAACATTGGTAGTGATCATCTATAGGGTTTTTTTATCAAAAAGAGATCCCTTCACCCAATCTTACAATACCAAGATGTATTCTATGTTTCAAAAACATTATGGCATGAAATAGATACCAATGGTCATGGAGGCCATAATTGAATTTTTTTAGTGATATTTCAAGGTTTAGTGATCACCTACAGGTGTCCCATTATGCACATGTTCACCTACAGGTGACTATGAACCTATATACCATCTATAGTAGAGTTATGCATGGAGATACCAATATTATTTGTTGAATTAAGTTTATAAATAACTCAAAATGATATCAATGGGTTTATAATTAATATTTATCATAGGTTTTTTAGATAAAATCAACCTATATGGTTCCTTACAGTCACTTATAGGTAACTATAGGTAGATAGTTAACTGAGACAATGTGTCAAAAGGATGGTTTAAGATAATCTCAAGGTGAATAATGGGTAAAATCATTGTTAAATGGATAGATAATATTAAATAATGGTTTTTAATATTTTATTTGGTCCAACAAATCAAACCACACCTACAGGTATGGTGTTAATGAATAGGATACAGTTAGGAGTTTATACTTACTGTCTGGACTAGGCAGAAGTATGAAGAGTACATGGAAGGATGGAGTGATGAATAGAAATTGGGACACCTAAATAATTATCATGAATGTATATATAATATCTTGACAATGTGAAATGATGAAAAATAAAGGATCTCATTATTCAACACATAGTTCACATGAGGAATCCTACACACAATCCATTGCACCAAGGTCTGTTGTGGTTTTTAATGATTTTGGAAGACCTAACCATAAAAAAGGGATTAATTATTATGTAGTACATCCTTATAACCTAGAGATTAAATTTAAATATTAAACTTATCTAAGGAAATAGGGGAAGTACCCTCTATTTAGTCTCAGATAGGGGGTACTTCCCCTTAAGTGTAAATTGGTAGGTTTTGGGGAAAAGGTGACAAAGGGTGGACTAGGGGCTGTTTAGACATGAAAAGGAGGTGTTTGAAGTGGGAATAAATCTAAAAAAAACATGAGTAAAACCTCACAGAAGTAGGGAACCCAACAAGATGGTGTGGGTGGCTAAGTTTTCAAGCATGCCTAAGAGGTAGGGTTTTGTTTTAGTGTCCAAATGAGAGGTCAATGTAACTTCCAGAATTAGGTATGCTTTTTAACTCATTTGGACATGTGTATGGGGTCATGAAAGATGTTTAAAAACTTATAACTTGTAAGGAAAGCCATTAGAAAGTCATTTTGGGATTTAAGGTGCAAATAGGCTTTTTAGGTAGGCTTAGGCCTAGAAGTGAAATGGAGGTTCAAATTAATTTCCAACCTTGGTAAAGATTTCCAATGGATTGTGACATGTTTCTAGGGTTAACCCAGGTGTGTTAAATCTTTCACTTTGTATAGGAAACATGAGGAATTCATTTTTGAGCTCATAAATAGTCTAAACCTACAAGAAAGGGAGAAAATAAGCTCGATCATATCTCTTTTGATGCCTTGAATGGAGAATAAATAAGCTTGGATGAGATGTATAGAGTCCTAAACAACATTTTTGTGGCATTATATTGGATTTTCAATGTGAAACCTTTATGAACAAACCTTAAAAGGGTAAAATAGGCCTAAACCCTTACTAAACCCTTACAAAGACCTAATGGAGGAAATAGAGATGGAAATCTATTCTAAATACCTCGTTTGGCCATGAAAGTTATTTAAAATTGAAAAGGAATCTTTAAGGTTCTTTTCCATAATTTTGAGTTATACATAATTATATAAATGGAGTATAAAATAGGTTTTTATTGATATTTTTATGCATTGTAAAGTTTATAAGAGGTTTAAAGATATGAAATCAAATTTGGAATAAATATTATGAATTAAGATAACCCACCATGTACATTAAATTCCTTTCAAACACTCCTAAGTGTTAAAAAAATAGCTCTCATCTCAACCAGTCAAAAATTGCATAGTGACCAAGCTAGTGAGAAGGGTGGAAAACTTCAAGTGAGCTAATTTTAACATATTCCTGATTCCTCTAAGGCCATAGAGGGTATTTAAAAATTTAATTCACTCCATCCCATATATTTTCATGGAAAAATAATGCCTTTTTTGAGGCCAAGTGTCTAGGGTGCATGCAAAAAGAGTTTTTAGACTATAGATGGTGATATCTCATTTCCAAATGATGCCAGATGATTAGGACTATAACCAATGCATAGATAGGAATGTATAAAATCATTACCTCTTATTCTAATCATAATACCTATACCTAGTCAGTTTTGGGATTTTCAAATAGATGTGGATGATGAAGGCAATTTTCTAAGCCAAAAAAGGAGTTTCATGCCACTTTTCATGAGTTTTATGCCTTGTATGGACACTTGTACTTCCTAACCTTACATGGTAAATTTCACACTCTCTTTCCATATATAATTTAATCATTCTATTATCATGAAAATTGACCTTGTGACCTTTGGGATTTTCTCTTCTCCTCTCTCTCTTAAGTTCTATAAGAACTATCCATTTTAGACTTTGTAAATTATGCTCCACCTGAGTATGGTGAAACCATGCTCATTTTAATACAATTTGATCAAAAAGACTAATTATTTTTACCTCTTCCATGATTATTCATAGTGTGTTTACTTGGATGAATTATTTTTTTTAGTGATGACTTGTTGTTTCCTCAACATTGTTATTTCATTCTCTCACCTATTTGTAGTTGGAAAGCTTCTTCTTGTAGGGCATGTGAAGTGTTTTATGATGTGTCAAGGTTGATTGAGCTATTTTATTCAAATAGTTCCATTTTATGCCTCTTATCTAGTCCTCTTATCTTAAACATTCATCACCTCATAATGTAACATTGATGTGAGAAGATGTAGATTATAGAAGTGTATGTTTGGTTAGTCCTTGTTTTCATGTGTATCATACAACTGGTTAGAAGTCAACAAATTATTTGGTGAATCACATCCCTTAGTATATTTTGATTTTAGTTTTCTCTCTCCTTTCCCTCCTAAATTTTAGGTGTAGCAGTGATCCAAACTGGTACATCAACGGAGCTAGTTATATTTAGAGATTCATCTTATTATTAGGCTCACCCATAGCCTATAGGTGTTTCAATTATGCCACTTGGATTAGGAGAGATAATACATCTCCATAAAGGGTGTAAATCCAAGTGATAATATTTTTTATCACTCCCAATGGGATTATAAATCCAAGAAGTTGAAAGATATTTAGTGTTGTCTTTTAACAATCAGCCTTTAGAGGCATCTATCTAAGCATCAATGGTAACTCCAAAGTTACATCAATTGGTCAAGTAGCATAGGTATTCATTTTGAATACTTTTGGTAACCATTTCTTTTGTTCTTATTTCCTAATGAATTTCCATGCCTAAATTTGATGTTGAGTACTATTTTACACAAGTTAGTGAGACATATCAAGCTTATGGCACTCCATATCAACCTTGGTGTGGTTTTTACCAGTCTTGATATGACCATTTCCAACCCTATAATGATCCTTATCATCCATATAACTAGCCTTATCATGAGTTTTATCAGTCCTACAATTAGCCTTCTCCATATTTTTCTCCTAGTCAATCGAGTCACTTCTCAATCCAATCTATTTTCACTTTCAAGTAAACTCTCTTAGGCTATGAGAAGTACATGTTAGATCTTAACACACAAAGGTGATATTGTCTAGATATTATTTATCATTTAATTCATAAGGTGAGAGATGAATTATATATGGTTAAAAGAGAGTGGGCACCTATTGAGAAAACCAATTGGAAAAGGCTCATAAGTGAGATGTTAGATGTGAGTTTCCTAGTTTCATCCTTAGAAGATAGGCTAAAAATTCATGAGAAGTAGCCTCACCAAACCTATCATCCTTTATATCCACTTCCCCAAGATTTATATCAGTCTAGAATTATTCCCACTCATGAATGCATTCAAGTTTATCAAATTCATCCTTTTCCTAATCAGTTGGAAGAGAAAGTTAAAAAGAGAAACATTATTTTTGAAACAAATCTTGATAGGAAGATTGAGTTGGATAATATGAATATGTAGTAGTTCATGCCATCATAAAAATAAGTGGAATATAATCCTTCATTTCACTCTCTAATTACATCCCCACCTTAATAAGTGACCTCTAAATATGAGATTCAAAGTTGGAGACAATGTGGAGAATCCAAGCTTAAGGAAATCCCAAATTTCTTGAACACTTCATCCACTCCTCAAAGTGCATCAATAACTCAATAAGAGTCTACTAATACTAACATCCTAATCTGTAATAAGATAGTGGATTCATGCAAAAATAAAGAGGATAAAAGCCTTGATAAGGAGTGTGAAGTTGAGAAAGAGCTTGATCCTATGCAAGTTCCTCCCACCCTTCCTAAAGAAGCTTCTAGTTTTCCATGTCAAACCTCTTTTACTCCTCATCCTCATGAATATGCCTATGAAATTCAAGGAAGACTTTTCCAAGAAAACCTATCCAATAAAATTTAAGAGTTAGATTCAAGGATGAAATTATTGAGTTAAGGTATGATGGAAGATTAAGACCCAAAAGTAGATTCTATGCCTAAACACACCCCATCTAACATACATAAAATGAGTGAAAAATATAAATAATATGTGAATGAATTGATTATAAAATGGAAGGAATAAAACCAAGTTATTTTATCTTAGGGTCTACCTCCCCTTCCTCAAGAGCTCCCAAAAGAATCCCCTACAATTCATTCTCAATCTAATTTTGAGTTATATGTTCCACCTCCACCAACTAGTTCATCTTATCCTCATCACGTCACCCTTTTCCTTGATTTACCTATGGTATGGGAACATAAGGAGGAAAATTTGGTTGATAAAATTTCATGACTCTTGCTTGAATAAAATATACCTCCTTGATAGCCTCATTGGGATAGGTCACATGATTTTAAGATGTCTAGTCTTGGCATCACCAAGAAGGAGAAGGAGATGGAAGATATTGTAGCCCTTGAGAAGTAAATTAAATATATGAAAGATAACATGCAACTTGATATCCATAAATAGGTCTTAAATTTTGAATAACACTAGCTTGATGACCTCATACATCAAGAAGAAAAGATTGAAGAGGTTGTAGTCCTAGAAAACTCTCTTGAGACCAAGGTGGAAGTTGTTGTTCTTAAAGATGACCCAACACCTCATCCTGATTTTGAGTCACCCTCAGATGCATTATATCTTAAATAAAAATATATTTATGACATTATACATCAATAAGAGAATATTTAAGGAGTAGTGGTTCTAGATGATAAAGAGGGCAAAGATGATTGACAACTATAAATGAAGTTCTTTCAAGATATTGAAGAGCTTTTCCAAGTTGAGGGTCAAGTACATGACAAGGTGAAGAAAGAGTCTTCCATGGAGGATAATGACAAATATTGGGTAGAGTATCCAAATTTCCTTGATGAGCTAGAAGAACTTGTAGCTAGGAAGAAACCCAAACTTATTGAGAACACTATGGAAATCAAGAAGGTATGCCTTGTTAAACCACCATTAGAGGTTTTAATTAAGGATCCATATGAAAAAGTTGAGGATATTTATATGAAATAATATTTAATTTCAATATCCAACCTATTTAGAACTACTTGGTTCTCATTAAACATCATGTTAGTGAAGTTGGTAAACATCATGAAAAAGTTGGAGGCATCAATGTTAAGGATCAAAAGACTTTAGATCTCATTCATTCCTTCATGTCATGAAGCAAGAAGGGTTTCAAACTTCCTCTTTTATCTAGGAGGGAGTTTTCATCTAAGGTTAGTTATTGTTTTATCTAGTTAGTTTAGTTTAGTGTGTGTGTTCCATAAGTACTCATGAAACACATGTGTGTTTATTTTTGCTTTGTCTGTGTCTTTTATTTTGTGTGGTTGAGGTAATCATTGGTCTTGTATTGATCAAATATTGTGACAAATGGTCAAATTATTATTTTTTATTTTAGACTTCAGATGACTCCCTAAACCCAATGGACTAATAAGGCTACTGGTCTAGTTAGCATAGCAGGGGTAGCATAGTTAGCATAACAGGCATGATACCCCTATGAGTCACCAATTTGTTGACCAAATTTGACCCTATAGACTAAATTGGGACCCCTATAGGTAAAAACATGAGTTTTAGGTGTTTTTATGGGTCTAATATTATGTCATAAGGTTCATTATATCTTTTTTGATGTTATTCCATATCACATTCGCCTTGGTCATTAGTCATGTTAGTCAATATGTTATTTTGAGTCATTTTGTGGTGATAAATAGAGCATTAAATGAGTTTTATGGAATATTTGGGAAATTTTAAGGTTATAAAAGGTAATATCATGTACCATGTGTCATAATAGGTCTTAATACATTGTTATAATCGAAAAGTGGTAGGTTCTTCAAAAGAAAGAGTAGTTTTCTTGGGAAAAGAGAAGAGTTTGACACTTGTATGGCCCATGGGGGAAGGTGACACATGGGAGAAGGTGATGTAATGTATATTAATCTTAATCACACTTATATAAGTGCTTTAAACTTTTTTTAAGTTATAAAAAAGGACCAAAACCATTCTTCTCCTTTCTTACCCTTTTAGACATGTAGAAGTGATCAATAAGGTCATGCTTAGTATGGCCAGTTGGAAAAATTATACGTAAAAAACATTTAGTAGGTGAAATTAAAATAATATATATTAATTTCCATAAAAATATTTTTGAATAATGGTGTCCTATGCTTTATGAACCATCATCATGAAGTTGGCTATGTTTTTTTGCTTACTAATTTGTGCACCCCATAGGTTTTTATCTTTTTTGGATGATTTTATATAATATAGTTGATGATATTGATAAAATAGGATATTTAATCCCTTATATAATTATATAAATTATTATTTTTATGTTCCATGATGTTTTTATATGTAAACCATCTCATGTTGCAAGTGAATGCACTATGATGTTTTACAAGTAGTTTTTCACAATTTTCAAGATCTTCACACTTTGTCAGTGACTATAGGGGATGGAAATAAGTTCATAACCATGTTTTAATTTTTTTTAACCCACAACCTTTATATTATCATTATACAATCATTTTTCCATGAAGGTGTAGTCATAGGTCACCATACAGTCAGTCTACTCTATGACTATCATATACAATCATTTGAATGAGTTGTGTTAGGGATGGAATAAATTCATAAGAAAGTGAAAAGGAGTCCTATGGTAATGTAAATATATTTATCCCATAGGTTATAAAATTAATTTAATCAAATGGTGTATGATCAACATGAAGGAATCCTTTTCTTGCTACACTCAGTTTCCTTCCATAAACAAGCACCTACAAGTGCCTACAGAAGTTTTCCAACATTTAAACAAGGTGTAAATATTTCATAAAGATTTTTATATCATAATTAATAATTTTATCTCTTTTTAGAATCATGTATTGGGTTATAATTTTAATTTCATGATACCACTACTCATACATTTCACATACTGCCTCCATACCATTCAAGGTGCACATACAACCTATCATGATGACATCATACTAGGGTGAGAATCTTAGTGATGGTGTAAAACCCTTTACAGCTTGAAGAGTGAATTTTGAAGTGTTAATATTGGTTCAAAACTTATGGAATGATCAAATAAATTCATATTGTCCATATTTTTACTTATTGTCTATAGATTTGACAATGTCCACCTACAGGTGGTGTTGGCAGAGAACTAAGGGTATTTGATGAAGGAATTAAGAAAACTTGGAATAATTATTGAAGTCCTAATAGGTTAAGTGTACCATGGTAGACATATTTATATGATAGTTGTAAAAAATGATGAGCAATCATGATCAAAGACCTAAATGATAGTGTTTAATCCCTTTATCCCTAAAATATGAAAATATAGTTCCTTGAGGTTTTATTGGTATTTTGTAATAGGGTTACCAGTTGTTTTGATTCATCCTCATGTGTTTTTTTTGAAGTCCCAATATAATAAAAAGATTAAAAAAAATTTAGGGGTAGAGGATCAATTGAAGTTGGTTTTTAGGAGGTCCAAAATTATGTTTTTATATACTAAACATTGGCAGTGATCATCTATAGGTTTTTTAATCAAAAAGAGATCCCTTCACTCAATCTTGAAATACCAAGTCATATTCCATGTTTAGAAAACCTTATCAGCTAAAATAGATACCAATGTTCATGGGGAACATCATTGAAGTTTTTTAGTGATATTTCAAGGTCTAGTGATTACCTATAGGTGTCCCATTATGCACATGTTCACCTACAACTGACTATGAACCTCTATACCATCCATAGTAGAGTTGTGCATGTAAATACCAATCTTAGTTGTTGAAAGAATATTAAAAATAACTCAAAATTATCTCAAGGGGTTTATAATGAATATTTATCATGGGTTTTGGAGATAAAATCCACCTATAGGGTCACCTATAGTCACCTATAAGTGACTGTAGGTAGACAATTAACTGAGATAATGTGTCAAATGGATGGTTTATGATAAGCTCAAGGTGAATAATGGGTCCAAAAAATTTTAAATTGATATATAATCTTCAATATTTTTTTATAATATTTACTTAGGTAAAACTAAGTAAACCACACCTATAGGTATGGTGCTAAAGAATAGGATACAATTAGTAGTTTATACTTTTAGTCTAGACTAGGCAGGAGTATGAGGAATACATAGAAGGTTGGAGTGAGGAATAGAAATTGGTACATATCCATAAGGATCATGAAGGTATATATAAGATATATAAAATGTGAAATTAGGCAAAAGAAATGATCTCATGATTCAATACATAGTCCACATGAGGAATCTTGCACATAGTCTACTTCACCAATGTCTATTTTGGGTTTTAATGTTTTTAGAAGATCTAACCAAAGAACTAAGGGTTGAATTTTTTTGTATAAAACCCTTTTCACTTAGAGTGTAAATTTAAATATTTAAATTTTCTAAGTAAATAGGGTAAGGACCCTTTTTTTTGTCTTAGATAGTGGGTACTTCCCCTTAAGTGTAAATTGTCCTATTTTGGGGAAAAGGTGACAAAGGGTGGACCAGGGGCTATTTGTAAATTTAAATGAGGTGTTTAAAGTGGGAATTCATCTTAAAAAACATTAGTAACACCTAAAATAAATAGGGAACCCAATAATATGTCCTAGGTGGCTAAGTTTGCAAGTAAGCCTAAGAGGTAGGGTTTTGTTTTAGTGTCCAAATGAGAGGTCAATGTTACTTCCAGCCTTAGGTATAAATTAGAACTCATTTTAAAATGTGTATTGGGTCATGAAATATGTTTAAAAACTTATACATTTAAATTAAAGCTATTAAAAAATCATTTTGGGCTTTAAGGTACAAATAGGCTTGTTTGGCAAGTTTAGGCCTAGAAGCCAAATGGAGGTTAAAATTTATTTCCAACCATGGTATGTCTTTCCAATGGATTTAAACATGTTTTTATGGTTAATAAATGTGTGTTAAAGGATTAAATTTGTATATTAAACATGACAAATTCATTTTTAAGGTCAGAAACAGTTTAAACCTATAGGAAAGGGAGAAAATAAGCTTGATAAGAGAAGTTTGGAAGCTCATATCTCTTTTGATAATTTGCATGGAGAAAAAATAAGATTGGATGAGATTTATAGGGTCATAAATAAAATTTTTGTGGCATTGTATTGGAGTTTTAATGTGAAACCTTTATGAATAAACCTTAAGAGGGTAAAACATGCCTAAACCCTTGCTAAACCCTTACAGGGATCTGATGGAGGAAATGGAGATGGAAAGATATTATAATGACCTAGTTTGACAATTAAAGTGATTTAAAATTATATAATACTCTTTCATTCTCATTCCTATCCTTTTGAGTTGTATGAAACTATACAGATGGAGTACAAAATAGGCTTTCTTAATAGTTTTATGAATTTTTCAAGTTCTAGGAGGTCTCAAAGAGATGAAATCAACTTTGGAAGAAATATTAGGACTTAATATAACCCATATATCTATTTAATTCCTTGTAAAAACTCTTAAGTGTTCAAAAAATCTCTCATCTCATCCAGTCAAAAATGGTATAGTGACCAAGCTAGTGAGAAGGGTGGAAAACTTTAGGTGACCTGATTTTGAGGTGTGTTTTATGCCTATAAGTCCATAAAGTGTTTAAAACATGTAATTAACTCACTTCCATTTATTTTCATGAAAAAATAATTCATTTTTTGAAGCCAAGTGTACAAGGTTCATGAAAGAAGAGTTTTTTTGACTGCAAATGGTGATAGCTAATTTCCAAATAATGCCATATTATCAAGAATAAAACCAGTGCATGGAGAGTCATGTATAAAATCCTTAAATATAATAATAATAATAATAATACATATCCCTAGTTATTTTTTGGATGTTCAAATAGATATGGATGATGAAGGTAGGTTTCTATGCCAAAATAAGGAGTTTCATGCCACTTTTCATGAGCTTTATGCCTTGTATGGACACTTGTACTTCTTAACATTACATGGTACATTTAAAAATCTCTTAACATGAATAAGTAACTAATTATCCTAGCATTATAATTTTCCTTATGACATTTGGTCTTCTCTCTTCTCTTATCTCTCAAGTTTAATAAGAACTAGCCATTTTGGCCTTTATAAACTATGCTCCACCTGAGTATGGTGAAACCCCACTCATTTTCACACCATTTTATAAACAATAATACTAATTTTTACTTATCCTATGAATAGTGTGTTTACTTGGATGATTTATTTTTCTTAGTGATGACTTGTTGTTTCCTTAGCATTATTAGTTCTTTCTCTCACCAATTTGTAGTTGGAAAGATTCTTCTTATAGGGCATACAGAGTGTTTTATGATGTGTCAAGGTTGCACGAGTTATTATATTCAAATATTTCCATTTTATTCCTCTTATCTAGTCCTCCTAGCCTAAACATTCATCACAACCTCATAATTTAACATTGATGTGAGAAGATGTAGATTAGAGAAGTGAATGTTTGGTTAGTCCCTTGTAGTCATGTGTAACATGAAACTAGTTAGAAGTCATCAAATTATATGGTGTATCATATACTTTAGGATATTTTTATTTCAATTTTATCTCTCCCTTTTCCCTCATAAATTTTAGGTGTATTAGTGATCCAAAGTGGTACATTGAGGGAACTAACCCTATCTAGGGATTCACCTCATTATTAAGCTCACCCATAAGTTATAGGTGTTTCAATTGTGCCACTTGGATGAGGAGATATAATACATCTCATCAAAGGGTGAAAATATAAGTGACAACATTAATGCTAGTAATATTTTCACAAATGATTTATTCTTCTCCCTTTATAGGTCCTTATCTTCACCTAGGTACTAGTGGATTGTCTTATGCATGTTACATGGTGTGTTAAGGTGTTAGTGATTGTACTTGTAGTGAAAATTTATTGATAGTGTCTTGGATTAATGCTCTTATTCATCATCCTTAGGTCATAGTCATAACATAACCTTTCATGCGAAACATTAATGCATAGGAGTTTTTTGGAGAGAAAGTGTGTTAGTAACTAGTCTTGTTTTGTTCATAAGTGTTGTTAAAAATCAAGTAGAGGAGATAAAACATATTGGTTCATATCACCTCCCATAGATTAGGTATGTTTCATACATCCTTATATCCTTTTTCATTGATATAAATTTAGGTTTGGGAGTTGAGTTTAGATAATGCATTAGGGGAGATAGACCCAAAATTAGAGATTTTCCTCACCTAATAGGCTACCCACACCTAAAGGTGTTTCCATTTTATTATCTAGATGAGGCAAGTATGAAACATCTATGCCTCTCAGGTGCAATACAAACTAATAATAGTTATTAATGATTATGACATGAAATAAGAAAACCTATCATAATGAGCAAAAGATACATACATTAGGAAGGAACAAATAATGGCACACAAGGGTAAAAATAAGTCTAAAACATAACCTCCACCCTCTATTTTAATTGAATAAATGCAATACCTTGAGTTATTTTTGTGTGATGAAAATTGGGAGTCTAAATTTTCCTCATGTTAAGTGTTTGATTACAATCATCATCAACTCAAAAATGAGGTAAACTTATAGTATGACTATAGAGTTGAGCACTAGAACACTAAAAAAATATCACTTATGATTTTATTGTCTTTAATCTATTGAATGATGCTGAAGTGTTCCAGATTTACCACCTACCTTATTTTTGGAAGACTGTGGAAGTGGTGAGATTTCTAGTATTGCACATCCTCAAGGATTATTTATACTTTGTAGGGCATAAGATGAGGATAACTGCCCAATGACTTAGGAAGGTAATACATTTAAAATGTGAATGTTGACCTTAATATGGATCTAGAGTACCAAGAAGTAATTAAGAATATGGAAGTGGCATTAAATTATAAAAAAGAGGGCCATGTCATGTACATTTCTAGCTTTCAATATCCTACCATTTAGGTAAATGTGCACTTAGATATGACCAAGCTTGGGGGAATGGAAAAATAGAAATAGGTTGACATGACACACTTATATATGGAAAACTAAATATCCTAAGGAAAAAATTAAAATTATGTGAAGTACCCTACTAAAAGGCTTGAGGTGGATACTAAAAAGGCTCACCACCTATCAAATCATAAGTTTCCTTGGGGAGTGATTCTAGTTTTACTAGTATTTGATGAGATTAGTGTTTTAGAATATTCCTTTAAATAACTAAAGTGGATTTACCCACCCAAGAATAAATCCCCTAAATAATTGTTCTAATAGTTCACCTACCTAAGCACCATCTCCCCCTCCCATAAGTTTAAAATGAAAGGATGGTTCAAAGGTATGAAGGAAGCCTTTGGAAATGAATGGAATGTTCCCAAAGAGTTGATCATGTATATGGGGACTCAAGCTCAATTTTATGTTATGTAACATTATTCACTCATGTGAATTTGTATGGATCACACTAATAGCGTATCAAGGTGGTTAATGTTACCTTATGATTTCACTACCAAGTACTTCAAGAATTCTATAAATCTCATTGTTGATGTGTGCAAGGTTTGCATCAACATCGATAAAATTGATGATGAGACTCATACCATTTTTAAAATATATGTATACCTAGGGAATAAGGCATATAGGGAAAATAAATAATTAGATAACATCATTATTAATGCACACCATACTCTCATGGGGACCACATTCATGTTTTGTATTACATGATAAATCCTTGAAAGTCTTAAATAAGCCATGAGGCCACTAGATAAACCATCCCCTTTTACCAACAATAATAGATGAAATAAGGTAGAGAAGACATGAGAAAATCCCAAGGCCTAATGCCACTAAGAGCATGCAAGGGGATAAAATTAAGTAGTAAAGGATATCCCCATCAACACAAAGAAACCAAGGGATGCATATAATTCAAGAATAATAGGGCCCCAATACCACCCAACATATAGTTATTGCTTTAGGATAAGAGTATTATGCAATAGATATTTGGGTATGTGAACAAAGGGTAGTGAATCCTAAGGAACCACCATGAAAGGAAGCCAACCTTAACCAATATAAGGATTCCTTAGTGTAGCAAGAATAACCTTCCCTTGATGATGTAAAAGTAGACATTAAGAGTACCACTAGTAAAGAGTGGGAATACATAGGTGCAGCCATACACATTAGTGACCAAGATTATATCCCAAGTAACCAACAATAAACTAATCTAAAATTTGAAATATTCAAGTGA
Organism: Torreya grandis; assembly: GCA_037957365.1. Lineage (NCBI taxonomy): Eukaryota > Viridiplantae > Streptophyta > Pinopsida > Cupressales > Taxaceae > Torreya > Torreya grandis. The sequence goes on from JARHVA010000187.1 coordinate 2,171,932, forward strand.
TATCCTAATAAGGGAAAAGGGCCTACTAGGGAATCTGAGCAATGACAAGAAAGTAAGAGTGATAGCCTCCCCATTCAAGGATATCTCCAAAAAAAAATCCTTGAAGAGGAACAATATATGTGGGAGTATTTCTAAAAAAAATAATCCTCTAATAAAACTCGATGTCAGTTCTCCTTCTACATGGATGTTTATAATGAGGAATTCTACTTTGATCTTCCATTAACAAGCATATATTTTTCACTAGAGGGGGTCTTCTTGAAGAATTTTTGGTGGATCCCCAGTAATGTTCACCATAATAAGTAGGTGTGACCCTCATTAAACTTTATCTTGAAGTCAGAAAGGAAAATGTTCTACATGGCTATGATGTTCTCTAACTACAATAAAATCACCATGAAGTCATTGTTATGTACTAACATGAGTGTAATGAAAGGTTGAAGATTGAATAGGAATTAGAAGAGATCAAGTGATATTAGGAAGTTGAAATAACATCTTGAGTGATATCTCTAAAAATATATAAAATATTTTTAAAAAATGAGTTGGCACTTACCAATGGGATCCTTCTTATAGGTGAAGCCATTGATAAGTTGGAGACCTTGATAGATCTTTTATTTAAAAATATAAAGACAAGGTGAATCCATAGAAGGATCATACATGGTCCATAGAGGAATTTAATGATTCCATTTAAGTATGTAATATATTTTGACTAAGGTTGGTGACATAGTTCCCATCACTAATGGGATTTTTGTAAAATTGGTGTGACTTTGGAAGCTAGGCTTCAAACAAAAGAACACTAGCACCAAAAATTAGCTGAGAATGATCTAATAATAAAGGATAGAGTTTAGTGTGAAAAATAATTCTAAGATGTGGAAGAAATAAAAAATAATATCATTACTCATCATCAAGATCTTAGTACCAATTTTGTGACACTCTAAGGATAGGTTTTGGTAGAAGTCAGGTTGCTTTAGGATGTCCATAAAGATGTCACTACTAAATTAAATATTTTGAAGACTCAAGCAAATGACTTTTTGGAACAACCTAAGGAAATAAAATGACTAAAGGGAGAGTCAAGGAAATTACCTCCACCCTATATACTACCCTTATCAATTGGAAGGAAGTCAAGCACAAGGTTTATCAAATGGGATTTAAATTTTTGGAATTAGACGGACCTAAGGATGATGCATAGTCTAAGATGGACTATTGGATTAGTGCAGGGTGATTTTGGACCCCAAATTTTGTATTGATTTAATACAAGTACTTTTTGGAAATGAAATGAAAGATAGAGGCACATAAGTGAGCCAAGACATAGGAGAGACATGGTATAGAAGGCCTTGGCATGAGAGAATAAATTCACAAGAAACAAAAATTTATAAGACATGGAAGAACTAAGGATACAAGACTTAGGAAATAGTGTATGACTTGGACAAGGCTTAAAAAATAAGAGATGGTTAGGAAGTAGTTCACACAAACATTAGAGAAGAATAGTAAAACATGAATCTATCACTAGTTTGTGAGAAGATAGGAGCACAAAAATGAATATCTATCATAGAAAGGGTATATAGGGGGAACTAATCATTAACATGTCACAATTTTTATATTAATATTATAATAGAATGATTGGGGTAAAACCATGTATAAATACCCCTTAGTTTTACTTAAAGATGGGATATTTGTAATGGTAATCTTTTAATTGTAATAATGAGCTTAGTCATGATCCTAATATGAGATGTGACCTATGTATGGTGATATTTTATATGTAATGAGATATAATAATTGTGCTACTGAAATACCTTTTGTAATTTTGTTATGGAATCAGTGGTACTACTCTTTTTATTAATTTATACCTATATTTTTCCACAATGATTAGTTTAAGTACGAAATAAGATTTTTAGGATTAAATATACTATTATGTTTATGGTTAAGTAATTATATTCCTATTCAAGCACCATTTTATATAAAACTCAATGCATACACCAGTGTGCAACAAAACCAATGGGAACTAGTCTTAAACTATGTGCTTTGGGTGCATGTACAAGGATAATTTTCTTGTGATATGCCATAGTGCTAGCTTATTGGAATACTTATTCTCTTTAGGCATGTGACTAGGGTAAGTCATGATATACTAAATTAAAATAACCCAAAATATAGTGAAGTATAAATATAATCCCATGAAGGCTATATACATGAAAATTAAAATGGACCTACCTTCCCATAACACGTTCCCCATTCTTCAGGACCCCTTACAAAGTTGTCAGTCTATGGAAAAGATTGGATACTTGTGTGATAAATTAGGTAGAATTATATGTTATTTTTAAATCTTCTATCCTATGATATTGGGCTACTACACCCCAATATACCTTAACTCTATGATGAGGCCAACTTTGGAGTTTGATCTTTGACTAAAATAGAATATGTACTTGATAATCACATATTTTGATGTGATTTTGAATTTTAATTTATATATTATTTTTTATCATTTCATTTTGTTTTAAATGATTTAGATTTTAAATTTTTTATGTATTTTTCTATTCCTCCTCCATACAAATTCAAAAAAAACAACATGGGTGCTAAAAATAACTATTACTGGAAAACTTAGACTTGGTAGCTAAGGAAAGAACTTAGAGAGGATGGCATATATGTGACTTGTACTTGCATGTTAAATAATACTATTATATTAAAACTAATCTTGGTGTGCCCAAAGTGGAATTAAAATATGAGAGTCAAGGATAATGAACATGAAATGATTGAGTAACCTCAAATTGTAAAAAATGTGACAATGTGAAAAGGATATCATTGACAAGTAAGTATGATTATATATGATAATAAATGATGTAAGTGTATGGAAAAATAATACATAAATAGTTTTTTTAAGATTTTATCATAAAATAAACAAAACCAATTTTGAAAGTATGAAATCAAAATCTTTAACCTTTACCTTAATTTCTAAAAAAAACATCATGGTTTAAATATAGTTTTAAAAATTTATAGAATGGTCATATCTAAGGTCTTACACTACAACTCATAAAAGATAAACCAGAGTAGGTAAAAAAATTAAAATTTTATTGTGAGGAATGCTTGGTCCTATCCATGGTATTATACTACAACTCACAAAATTAAGGGAGATAAAGAATACAAATAAACTTGCAAAATGAAAATATTATACGCAAAGAAAATTATTAAGACTAGACTATGAAATAAAGATATTCATGAGGATGGTCAAGTCCTATCCATAATATTATGATGCAAATCAAGAATTAAATGAAATAAATATAGACCAAATAACCAATTATAGGAGCTAAGAATACTTATAATAATTTAATGCTATAGATTGGAGATATCGGGGTGAACCCTGTAAAGAGTTAGTATTTATAGTATATGAAAATATGAAAAGAAAGTAAATATTTAATCAAATTATTTTCTTAAAAATTGAGCATTAGTGGGTTATTTTAAAATATTTCCTTCATTAGTTTGTAATCTATAATTACTAGGACCAAGGATGTCTTTGACTAAGTAAGGACCCCACCATTTTTGGGCATATTTGTCTTCTTAATCATGTGTATAATCTAGTTTGAGGACTAGATCACCAATGTTAAAAGTTTGTAATTTGACCTTTTTATTATGTTATTTAGTAGTGTGATCCTTGCAATGGTGATTATTTTAAAAAAAAATCATGTCGTTCATATAAGAATTATAAAGCATGAATACGAGCTTCACATAACTCCTCATCAGGTATTATATAGTAAAGAGAAATACACAAATATGGGATCTCAAATTTTAAAAAAATATAACACTGATTCAGACCCATATATTAATAAAAATGTTATTTCCCCATTATTAATGTGTATTCTAGTGTGGCAATCCCAAAGTACAGGATAGAGATAAAGGTGTCAATTAGTATGTGATTCTCTAATAGTATTTAATAATATTTTATTCAAAATTTTATTATTAGATTTTGCATAGCCATTACATTGAGGATGATAAGGTGTTGAGAATTAATGTGTAATTTTAATTTTTTCACATAATTATTTTATATATTTGTTTTTAAAGTTTCCACCATTATCATAAATGATGGTATGAGGAATTCTAAAATGACAGAATGACAGATGATTTGATTGATATTTTTTTGTAAATGGTAATACCAATAATTCTAACAAGAGGCATGGCTTCTACCCATTTGGAAAAATATTTAGTGGAAATGATAATGAAGACATGACCATCTTGTGATCTAGGTAATATTCCAATGATATATAATCCCTACATAGACTATGGCTATGAAGACTCCACAGTTTGGAGTTTGTCCAGAGGAGAGTAGATTAGATCATCATGAAGTTGACAAAGATTACACTTTTTATGAAAATTAATGGCATATTTTTCAATATTAAGACAATATTAACCCATATGTATGCATTTTCAGGTTGTAGCATGACCACTATAGTGACCACCATAAATTTTCCCATGTGCTTGTTCTAGGAGAGTAGGAACATATTCTTACATTACACAATGTACTAGGTTCCTTTTGCATTATGATAGTAAAGGGCATTGTATTAAATTACATATTTGAATGATTATTTTAGTATTTGAGTCTTTTCATAAGAATCTATGTTTAGAGGGTAATTTTAATGTTTGATAAATTGAATTATGTTTTTGTACCATGGGATTTGTCGAATAGTAATAACCTCAATGTGAAATATTAGAGAATCATTTTTGTTTTGTAAAGAAGAAGGTGGTTTTATTATTTTAATAAGAAATTAAGAATCATGAATTACATGGTGAGGTTGAAATAGACATGTTTATGAAGTGATAGAATCACTTATATTATTTTGAAATCTAAAAATTGGTTAATTGGTAAAAGAGGTAAATTATTTGGCCAACTTATAATCAATTTAATGATATGTGATTAAGTTTTCACTTTTTTATTTATAATATCCACTAAATTTATGACATATAAGTTGTGATTCACCTAAAGAATGCAAATATGGGATTTCTAAATCAATTACAGCTTGCATGCCTAGTATTATAGCTTCATATTCAACCATGTTGTTAGTGCCATCAAAACTTAATTTAAATGTTAAAGGTATAATTTTACCATGTGGGTTGGTTAAGATACAACATACCCATCTCCTTTAAGAAATTTTTCACCATAAAATTGACATGTCTAGGTATCTTCATGTAAGTCAATTATAACTTTCAATAATTATTTGATGATTACTTTATATTTAGTGGTAGAATGAATGAGATCAGTTTCTTTTTGGTTATTTTCTTCTATATCATTAGTTAAATTATGAAAATAATCTTATATATAAATTTCTTAGTTAAGACCTTAAAAATATATAACTTCTTCATTAGCGAGAGTATCTTAAAGGTGGCTTTTAGCTAGTAAAGAAGCCACCATAAATTGGTCTTTGATGACTTGTCCTTTGATATATTTTTTCATAATAATTTGAAGGTCAAATTTTATCAATAGGACCATCCACTTACTAATTATATCTAAAGGTAGGAAATATTTGGAGAAGAAATGATGAAGCATATTAGAATGGATAATGACTTAAGTATTTTGAAAGAGCATATAATGATAGACCTTTTTGGCTATGAAATAGATAGCAAAGTAGTCACATTCTACTTTTGTGTAACATTTTTAATAATCAAATAACCCTCGAATAATATAGTAAATAACATATTATCTACCAAAATTATCTTTTTGGGAAATAATTAACCTAACTAATATAGATATAGAGAATGTATATATAATTAGTGGATAATCATTTGAATTTTGAATAAGAATGGGAGGATGAAGCAAATATTCTTTCATAATATAAAATGATTTTTGGCATGAGTCTGTCCATTCTAGAGCATTACCATTTTTAAGGAGAGAATTGGAGTAAGTATGATAAGCCATTTTTGGATCAAAATAATTAATTTCCCCAATTTTTCCAAGGTATGTTCACATTTCAAGAATAGAGTGAGGAATAGGCATGTTGATGATATCTTTGATTTTTGCTAGATCAACAACAATGCCTCGAAGGTAAACTAGAAAACCTAAAACTTTACTAGAAATAATTTTTAATACACATTTAAATGGGTTAATACTAACTTTATATTTAATTATTTGACCAAAAATGATAGCCAAATCATAATTGTGAGTTTTATGAATTTTAGATTTGGCAATAAGGTCATCCACATAAGTTTTAACAATTTTATGAATAATATCATGAAAAATATGGGTCATTGCATGTTGATAGGTGGATCTATAATTTTTGAAACAAAAAGGAATTTTAACATAAAAATAGGTGCCCCATTATATGGTAAATTTTCTTTTATGTTAATATTTTTTGAGCTATGTGAATTTGGTTATATCTTGAGAGACTGTCCAGGAGTGATAGTTTTTCATACCTAGTGGCATAATGGACAATAACATATATTTAAGGTAAATGAAAATTATATTTTGGACATGTTAAAATTAGATTATGAAATTAAATAAATATATGAATAACCATGGTGATTTTTTTATGAATAGGAATAATATGTATACACAAAATTTTTAAACATCATCAATTACTAATGCTTTCTTTCTTGTAAGAACCCATCAATTATTAATCTCTTTGAGTGCACACTTTAAAGGGTACATCGAGAAAGGGGTTGGTAGACATTTGGTGCTTCATAGGATTTTTGGCCCATATAACACTAATTAAAACTAATACTATCTACTCCTATCCATTTCCCTAGGCTTTGAAACCCTACTTATACACTTTTGTAAGTAGCTCACTACCCAAAATATCCCCTAAAAAGGTAAAATACCCTTTTTACCATTTATCCTACTAGGTTGACTTGGTCAACCCCATTCTAGGATTTACCACACGTTACAAAACTATGTCAACACAAACCAACATAGTTCAAGACCTAATAGACCTATTCCCACCTAATAAGGTCAACTAGGCTAATAACATAAACTTAATTTTTGGGAGGGTTTAGGGTAAATCCATGGAGATATATAACCCCATTTCATTTCATTTCTAATATAGGATCAATAAATTGTGCATCATCACTACTCACATATATACTTATACAATCAACAGGAGGTTTCATTACTTAGGTTTTTGCCTTTGAAGAAGTATCACTTACCTTGTGGAAGTCTTGGATGCGTAGGAAATGTATTGAAGCCTAGAACTAATTTATCCTTGTGATCCTTACAAGAACAAACCAACCTCTTATAAATCACCATTATCTAAGGGAGAGATTGAGATATAATGGGTTGACTTCAACAAAGGTAAGTATATTCTTAACCATTCATATTTTGATAAGTATATATTGTACAGATAATATATGTTGGATTGTATCTCTCCTTGCTTATATAATTTATATGGTATAGATAGATTTATCTTTGCATATTTATTATCTTCCCCATTTTTGCCACAAGCTTTGGTGAGCACTTTATTATATTTAATAGATTAGCTTGTATGGTTCTTTAGTAAATTAGAATTCATAATATTATTTACAATCATAAAGACCTATCTAGGGTTATCACAAGATGGAATTTAAATAGAGGCCTTAGAAACCTCTCATTTGTCATAATGTGATAAAATATCCCTTAGTTTAGGTTTAATGGATCTGGTATTGATCATGACCCCAATTTAAATTTATCCCCAAGCATACTTGTTAGTTCATTATCTTCTCCAAGCTTGAATATTATTGAGTAGGATAAGTTATAGATCTATCTAGTTTCATGATTACCTTCTCCAAGATTGAATATTATTGAGTAGGATAAGTTATAGAATCATCTAGTTTCACTTTCATACATTTTGGTGAACTTGACAAATATATAACCCTTGTATTTTTTTTTAATTTTTCTTTACCGACTACTAGATCAACCTTGTAAACCTAGTTTAATATTATATTCATAGGTTTTTATACTCCATCAACCCTATCAACCAAGTTTAATATTTTATGTCCAAGGTTTTATACCCAGTTGAACCTATCAACTTCATTCAAATTTGTGTATAGGATCATACAACTTTATCGACCTGATTGACCTAGTTAGAGAATCTTTTTGCAAGTTTTCCAAATGAAGTGGTCATGTTGATTTAGTTGGCTCTTTGTGTATAAATTTCCAAAATCAAAAATATTAGATCGACCTATCGATTTAGTTTATTTTCCTATTTTTCATCACTTAACTAAATTGACTAAATCAATTCTTTTATTTTTATGAATTTATTTTCATTATACTAAGTTGAATGATCAACATAGTTTTATTTTGTTTTATCATTTATCAATTTTTTTTTACTCAATCAACATGCTCAAATTTGTATAAATATTCTATATTTATCTCTATAGGTTTAAAATTCTATCTAGATAACACAGTTCAAAATAAAAACTCAATAAGTTTAGATAAACTACTATATCAACTTAGTCAACTTAGTTTAAAGGGCTAGGTTCACTCTAATAATTTTAGTAATTACTATTTATCAAATTTTAATTAATTTCATTTTCCCATTATTTTCCAAAATTCAAATTTCAATATTGTTTTTCCCAAATTTTTTAGTTTTATAAAATTGTACCTTTATAGCCAACAAATAACATTAGCTTGACTTAGTCCTATATATCCATAAAATTAAATCAAATAACTCAACTATGTTCCTTTTGTACTATCTTTCAATAGACTGACTTGGTCAACTTGAATATGTTCTATTATATTTACACAACTAGTTTGACTAGACCGACTTTGTTATGTTTGTTTTTCTCTTAGTTCAAGCAAAGAAAATTAGCCTACATGGATAGTAATTAAATTAACTTTAATTTTTAGTTGCATATATTTTATTTACATTTCAAAAATTAAAAAATTGTTTTTAAAACTTTAATTTTCACTTTGTTTGGTTTTTCTTAAAATTTGTGTACCAATAATTTTCAAATGACTTAGCTTCTATCATGAAGGGATACTCGATAATTTGTTTATGGTCATTATCTATCAGTTAAATATATCATGGCATGAGGGGATTTACACAATACTCATAGCCATAGTACATATCTAAACATAATTTTTATTTTTTGCCTACCTCATGGTATTTTGAAATTACCTAATATTTTTATCTTTATTGAACCCTCAAAATCTAACCATCCATTTGTTTATGTGTTTTATATACTAGTGGTTAGTGTCAAGAAGTTGCTTCCATATTACCCTTGATATTGATTTTAGTGCACTATGATAATGGTACTTACTCCATAGGCAATGCTCTAAAACATTAGGATACCACTATCCAATACATAAGCAAGTATCTTTGGGAGCCTACACTTTCAATCAAAACCTTTAGTACAACTTCCTAATCTTATTTTCAAGAAAATAGTTAGTTAGCTTTTAAAAAGTAATATTATTTCTTGTTATTTTATATTAGATATTTTATTACAAACTTGTATTAATACAACTAGATTGACCAATCTGACCTAGTTGCATTTGTGTTTAGTTCTATTTTTTACAACTAAAGGCTAAATCATCTAGAATCAAACCAATTTAAATGTTTCTTCCCTTTAGAAATAAGTTTACTATCTTGACCTAGTATTTTATAGGTTTTTCTAATTTTCTTCTCTATAGAGCTAAGTCAACCAGCTTAACCTAATTTTTTACAGGCTATTTTATTTGTCTTCCTATAGAATTAAGTTAACCATATGGACCTAGTCTTTTACAGGTTATTTTATTTTTATTTATACATAACTCAGTCAACCTAATTAACCCAATCATTTATAGGTTATTCTATTTGTATTTATGTATAACTAATTTGACCATTTTGACCCAATATTTTACAAGTTATTCTATTTGTCTTTCTTTAAAACTAAGTTAACTAGCTCGACCCAATCTTTTATATGTTGTTATATTTTTCTTTCTAAAAAACTAAGTTGACCAACTCAACCTAATATAATACATATTATATAATTTTTCAATAAGTTTTTAACTCAATCCTTTCATCATGTAACATCTATTTGAAGATGATATAGAGAAAAATAAAACTAACACAATGAGTTTCACTAATCCTAATAAATTTCCCAAAACACATTTGTGATAACTAACCTAGATCAAAGTAATATCCTTTTTACTACTCAAACTAGTAACTATGGGACTCCTCCCTATTCCAAGGATCTTAACCCCTTATTCATGAAAATAATAGAAGATGAAAGGGACCTTGAATATAAGGCAAAAATGATTCTCTTCATTAATGAAATATCCTGAACATAGAGGCAAGGATCTTACATTTATTTATAACCTCATATTGGATAACCCCATTCACCTTAACCTAGTTTATCCATAAGATTTGGCCAAGCCATTTCATGATTTCTTCCACACCTCTAACTTTTATCATATCTCCTTTTAACACTATGATGTCATCCTCCATGTTTTATTTTACCTCTATGCCAATTCTTTCTGTAAACATGGCAAGTGAGACCTTTAATAGGTCTCCTTAAAACATCCAAACTAATATCAAATTCCATACAACTCATAGTACATCATCTACTAGTGTTTATCATGCCATTAGTGTTTTACATGCTACTACTACATCTAATGATACTAGTATATCTCAAACTCTTAATACTTCACATAATACAAATGCATCCAATGTTTCTTCTACTAATCAAAATAGTATGAAAAATATTCAATTACTAGTATAAACTATTAAACAAATGGTTAATTTTCAAACTAATAATGCAAATCAAATGATGCAAATGTAAAACCAATTATTGCATATCTAAAACCAACCTCAATCTACTCAAAAGAAATGTAAAATACTAATTCCCCCCACATCCCCTTAGAGATACACATGTTAACCTTATACCAAAACCCCTACTTATTAACAAAAATATTAAACACTTACAAATTTAATCTCTTATTCCTCAAATTTTAAACATTGACATAAGAGGAATAGTTCCTACTGTTACTTATAATAGATCCATAAATCCAAATTTACAATTGAAAACCTCCAAAAATCTATATAAAGACTGGGTTAAACTTAATACCTTTTTTGCCACCAAAATCTTAGCTAAAATCTTTTTAGGTGATGATTTAGATTGGTATAACCAACTTAAAACTCATGTCATCACTAGTTTGGAAGACCTGGTTAATGCTTTGGTCCAAGAATTCCAAACTAATGATCTTATAGAAAATAACTTAGCCCATTTTATCAATTGTAAATAATTAGAATCTGAAATGACACAAGTATTCATTAAATGATGGAAATACTTCTCTAAAAAAATCAAGCATAATATGTCAAATGAAAAAATATTCCACTTATTTAATGCTCTTCATCCTAAACCATAATATTATGTTATGACCCTTTCCCCAAAATATTTGAAAGAGGCCCTCGACCAAACTAAACATCAAGATTTACTTATATGTCAATTTTAACCTTCACACCCTTCCATGAGAGCTAAAATACTTGTGAAATCTAAGAATATACATGAAAAAAATGATGGTGTTACAAATACTTATCACTCTATACACACCATCCAATCCATTTTTCCAAACAATGCCATGGAACATAATCCTCCAATATTAAATAATAATTATCATCCTAGTTGCACATTTTCTCAAGGGAATAATATGGATGTACACAAACCTCTTTCCCTAGTATAAATTCAAAAGTGTCTTCTGTGACCTTCCCCATGATATATTGATCCTACGTTCCCTATCAAAATTTGGAATAATCCTTACAATTTTTTTGGTTTCATGCAAGTTAAGGCCATTCTCATGAAATATTTCTCCAATTACAAAACTTTACTATGGATTATCTCCTTGGACCCAAATTTGATTATAAATCACTTATAAGTAAATTAAAATAAGCTTATGAGATAGAATCTAACGCTCATGAAACTAAAACAAGGAATGAGTCTTTAAATCAAGAAAATGTTCACTTAGCTATTTACAAGGATCCTCTTCCTAACTATCAAGATAATACTAATCAACCTCCTACTACCAAAAATGTTGAAAGTGCTATATATCCTAATTCCAATGATGAAATTATTATCAACATGAATAAAATGAGGAGAGTAGTTTCTTATATTGATCAATATCCATCCTCTAACTATAATAATTTTCCAAAGTTATGCATTGTTCAAGACTCCTACCCATCCCATCTCACATAATTGGGGCATGTGGAATCTACAAACATGCAAATAACAACACCAACAATACAAGTTAATAATACCTCTCATACCATTAATATAATCTCTACTCCCCCTATAACTGAGACACCTCAAGTGGATACCTCACAAAAAGCAATTGATATCTAATTTACTCAACCATAAGAAATTGCCAAAGATAAAACTAGATTGCCTAATATAACATGAGTACTTACAAATAATCAACTTATCTTAACCAAACCTAAAAAAATACCTTATCAACATAAATTTTAATACAATTTCAACCCACCTTCAAAAGATTTATTTCAACATTATGTACCTTTATCCAATAATACTCTAATAGGTTATGATGAATGGGATCCCATAGTATAAATGTCACAACTCCCATATTGGATTCCTCTCTTAGAACTTATGAGAACTTCTCATTATCATTGAAATAGATTAATGCAATTACTATTTGAAATGAACATCTCTTGACCTCCACCCATGGGGAAAGGAGATACTCATTGTTTATGACATGCTCTTTTTTCATAATAAATGGGGACCCATCTTTTAAAACACAAATCAAAGTCCTTGGACCCATTCTCTCATTTTGGTTGGCTCTTCCTTTCCCAAGTCTTTGAAATCCCATGTGACCCTAGTTTTTCTTGAGTGAGTGGTATGGATAATGCCCAATTGATCTAACTTGTAAGCCTCAAAATTTTATAAAAGAGACCAAGAAAAATGTCATCGATACTTCATGGCTAGGATATAATTTATTTCTTAAATTTTTTAACATTTTAACTTTGTAGGCTTAACTTTATTTAGAGATTCTCAACATCTCAGTCATATTATCGATGTATCAAACCTAAGAGCCCTATGTAGAATTTCAAATCCTAGTGGGTAGCTAGATGAGTATTTAATTGGTAGCCATTCATCTCTCTTTCAATTATTTATTTTATATGTTTTCCATATGTTCTTCCATGTGTCAAAATCTGAGCATTGCATGGCTTCAGGATATTTGGCTGAACATTAGTTAGAGGTTTTACATGAGTAAAGTTTTAAGAAAAAGTTTTGAAGGCTTCATGGTAATTTTATAACATTTTGGATCTTTAGATAAAATGTTCTAACTTGTTCAGATAGAATGGTCTTACTTATTTTGAGAAAAAAATCCAAAGGCAAAAATGGAAAAGACCAATTTTGAGAAAAAGCTACAAAAAGATAACAAGAGTCTGATGTAATCATTGAGTGTTATGTGGCTTATTATCAAATGCATTAGTTTTGTAGACCTGATATAGATGTTAGATCATAGGAGATCCTAATGCAATCAAGAATAACCATGTGGCCCTAGGTTAGAAGTCATTAATACTCCATCAAATCACCCCATTCCAAATAATAATGGTCAATATCCAAGATGTGATAGAGATGTCAGATCCTAAGACATCCCAACCCAACCAATGAGTGACATTTCAAATAAAGGTAGAGTTTTGAGTCTCATGATACTGATAAATATGTTATATCCCAAGAAATCTTGGCCAAATCAAAGTACATCACATGCCCTAAAGGTTAGAAGTTCTTAGATCTACCAATGAGCTATCACTTTTGTCAGATGTGTTAGTCTCTTGGTCTTAATAGAGATGTTAGATCATGGGAGAGCTTGATTCCATGAGGGATCACCACATATTCTATTATTAGAATAGATAATCTATTATGTTTTGATAGATATGTTAGAGTCTAAGAGATTGTGATGTATCATAGCACGATAAGTAGCATAACTAGGAAGTTTAGTAGGTGGGCCCTTTAAGCCCCTAAGATGGCCATAATGAAGTACATGTGGAACAATAGGGGATAATTATAGGATACCACATGTACCTATATAACATCTCATCCCTCCTAAGGTAATACAAAATATGTGTTAGGCAATTGCTTAGTATAAACCATTGACATGAGGACCAGTCAATAGGTGATAAGTGGCATAAAGCTAGAGCTCCCTAGAGGCTTTAACGATAAGGTGGCCATATACCTACCCCACTTTGGACATTGATGAAGTAAGGAAATAGAATTGTGTTGGATAATTTAAAACATTACATCACTTTACTAGATTTGGTAAGTGATGTGTAATCATATGCTCCAAATTTAACTCCATATCAGGAAATCAAGTGGAATATTGAACCACCCACTCAAATTTAAATCTATGATGAGGGATTTACCAGAAACCATTAATTTAAGGGGATGAATGTCAATATACATAAGTATCTTAAGTAAATATCATTATCCATTATATTTATAGACTCCTAAAATCATACTCATTACTTTTTTCTCCCACATGCTGATTTCAATACCTTATCCTTCTGATTTAACTTTTTGGGGAATAATGAAGTCTTATTCCTATTTTAGTTAAGGGTCTAGATTAATAAAAAAGTAAAGAATATTTAAATAATTAAAATACTCATTTGTATAATTTATTTGTCTTTTAAAACTTTCTAAAAATAGCAATAAATAAGGAGAAATATAACTTATCTTGAAACTGAGCTAAGATGACTTAAACAGAGTTTGAAACTAGTTATGCAAGACTAGGATAGTGTCATAAAATTGGATATATATTTTTTTCTATATAAGGATATGACCACCAAAAACATGATACTTTAGGGTATGGTGCTCTTGTCTAATTTTTCCACTATTGTAAAAACTAGCTATAGAGACTTGAAACTTTTTAGGTTTTTACATTGTGCTGGTATGAGCTTGCCTATGAAATATTGAGTGTTGGTTTTCATCAAAACTCCTTGAAGAGTTAATTTAATATTTAAACCCTAACCCTCTATCATGCTTGATGAAAAATGTTTAAATCACTTGAGAAAGGTGGGGTTAGTGTGCGTAATATGCACTAAACATGTGTTCCACATCCCTTGTATGGGCACATTGCCTATATACCAATACTCTAAAGAGGGATCAAGCCATATGTATTTATTCCACCTAATGTGCTTTGTGAAACAGTGTAATGTAGATGTAAAAATTCTAAATTGAGAGTTTTTGAGGTGGCTAAGGACTGGTATGAGAGTTGTAATATGTTTGTAGCTATGTTGGGTGATAGTATGTAAAGAATAGAGAAGTTTGCCTTAGTAGTTTGCTTGTATTCTTACTTGATTTGTAAGATTTGTCACCTCCCTCTTGTAAATGAACTTTGGATGGAATTTTATAAGGAACCATTGGTCATAGGTTAGATGTATTCATGCTAGGTTGACATAATGAAGCATATAAATTAGATAAAAATGATCATTAGGGCTCAAAGTAAAAATGGACAAGAGCACCAAAAATGGGACACCCTAGGGTATGGTGCTATAGTCCAAGTATGACACTCTTATCCTATAAGTTTGGGACCTAGGGGTATACTATTGACCTAGGAAATATATCCTAGTTAAGGTGGAATGATTATTCAAAAGGCTTTATCTAATTGGAAATGATTGAAATGGTGTCTAGAAGAGTCACAAGAGCATGAAAAAAATACCTATAGATAGGGTGCCACAAGCCACACTCAAACTACCAATTTAGACATTTAATATGACTACATTTCCCCCCTTTATTCTAGTGATGCAATAAAGTGAAATACTAGGATAAAGGAAAAATAAAAATCATAACTAAACTTGAAACCCATGAAGATGTGTGATGTTGAGTATGCATTGGATATATGCTAGGTATATTTTGGGTATGTGTTTTACTCAGAGTAATATTTCAAATATAGCTAAGTGCTCAATACCTCAAGAGTGGCTCAAGAATGTAAAGGTTTGCCCTTTAGCTCCATCATCACCTACTAAGTGAAGCTATGTGATTATGCATGTGTTAATAAATGTTTGGACTATGTGTCCAATCTCTTTGAGTAGGTAGCTTAAGAACATAAAGGCTAGCTAGTCCTTTGGCTCCATTGCTACCCACTATGTAGTGAATTATGAACTAATATCAGTATGAATGTGTGTCATATGAAATGGATCTTAAATCTCATGAATGCTATGTAATCTAACAATGTGGAATGGATAGTTGAATGTGTAATGATAACTAGGCCAATCTTGGACACTCTAAAAGGTAGAGATTAGGCTTGTATGAAAGCCACTCCAAAATTGAGAACTAGGGTTATATAAAATCCACTCTAAAATTATGCCAACCATCTATAAATGGAATAAGGCATTCAACTAGTGAGAATACCTAGGTAATGCAATGAACTTAAAAAAAGGCAAATGTGTTGCACATGTTACCCCCAATCACTAGTGTCCATAACATGCATTCTGATCTAAAAGTTGTACCAACTACCCAATCTAAAACTAAAAGAGAGAGCCATCATGTCATGCATGATGACCCCTATATCTAGATTATCTAAGAAAAATTGTACTAAAACTATTAAACCAAAACTAAATTATAGATAATTGTAGACAACAATATCATGTCAACGCCCCTTGATCCCCTTCTAAACGTTAACATTCCCAACCCACACTTGCACACCTTATTAATTTTAAATTTACTTATTTTAAATTAATTACCTCACCTAGACACCTCACCCTAAGACCATTTCTTGCCCTATGAGTCAACTTGAGACTAAGTCCTCCAAATCCTAACTACCCATGACCTATTCTCACCCCATCTTAACTCCCTAACCAACTCCCATGATTCATAATCCCTTGTTTTGACCATTCTCCAATGGAAAAGGTACTTGGCAGGTGGAGAAATGGGAAAAGAGCTAAAAATAGGCCTTTCACCTATTCTCTCTCCACTAATGTCAGTCAACTCTCAGCCAACATCGGCAGTTATATGATGACACCGATGGGATCACCGACATTGGTTACATAAGCCAAGCTCTAACATTGAGCTAGGCCAGCCTTTTCACACACCTACATTTTTGCACATTCACATGCACATTCTGAGATTTCAAGCACCAAAACTTGACTATCATTCTCTTGGCTACTGAAGCTCTACACAAATCAATCCAAAGACTGGATTGAAAGACTATATGAGGACCTCAAGATACTAAATTAAAGCAATCCGTGTTTACTTCATTGGCTCACAACACCAGTCACATCAGCCATAATAGGAATCACTATTCTGATACCTCTAGTTCTTCACCTTATAAAGCTAAGTACTCTAGTTTTCATTTCAGTATTTTAGAATAAATTGTTAATTAGTTTTCATTGATATTTCTAAATACTATCACGAGGCCTGACTTCTTTTGTGGAGGGGCTGAAAGGCCTTCCCCTTGTTCTCACCCCCTTCTCACACCAATCCTTTACCTATACCTTTCCTCAGACCTCATTCACCTTCTCGCAACCCTGCACCAACCTCTAAACTTCTAACAACCCCTGTGTCTATCCCAGTACTCTAAAAAAGCCATTCAAGGCTGACTAGCCCAACCAACATCGATAACCCAACTGATGTTGACACCATTTACCAGACTGACCTTGGTAGACCCACCGACATCAGTGACTATGTTTTGAACTAGCAAACCACAAAGCCATCCAAATAGCCCATCTAGACCAGACAAAACCTTCAGCTAGCCTTTTGTAGCATTCTGAGATACATAGACTACAAGGAATAGGTACACACCATCTACTTTTCTATTTCTTTAGTCATTTATCATTTCTTCCTTTACAATACTTTTATCTTTAAATAGTGGACTATCATCCCTTAAGGAGCTTCATGCTTCCAGGACTGAACACATAGCTTGGTAGTCCACCATAGCCTCTTCTAACATCTTTATTACTTAAGTTTCATTCTTACTGCAGGTGTTTCCTCCACAACCAAAGAGGAGCTCCCACAAGGCTTGGATACGGTGTGCACTAAATCTGGGTAACATCAAACCCATAACCTCTTAACCTTAGTTTCTTTCTCATTTGTATGTAGTTAGTGAAAATTTAGAGAAACATTCTAGCATGCCCAATGGGACCCTTGGAGTTTTTCTTGGGTTCATTCTTATTCTTTTAAAAATCAAATTTTCATGTAGATGCATTAGAAAAATATTCACTTCTTACATCCCCTCTTCTATCTTTTTGTTTCAAAAGGAAATCATTAGCATAGGTTAAAAAGAACATCTCTTTTTCTTCTTATCACTTCTTGCATGCATCATAGAGTAGTGAAAAACTCATACTCTTTACCTCTTCTCCATTTGTTTGCATTTGAATAACATATTTCAATTTGGGTTAAAAACTACTGCATTTCATTCTTGCTTGGATGCACACTTAGCCCACTTAGTAATTAAAGCATTATAAATTAATCATAGTGCACAAATGTGACACAACCAAACCACAATCACTTCAAATCAAACACATAAACTTACTTGAGATAAGGCTTGTCTAGGATTTCATCACCTAGCAGATACCTTACCCCACCCGACGATCCTACTTAGATTTCACCACCAAGAGGAGGACTCACTCTATTCTTTGGCAGAGTATAAACTATAGGGAAGGTATATTCTAGCTAAGTGGCCTAGCTTGGCTCTAGGTTTGTGAAGTGAAGGGAGCAAGCCCCAGCACCAGGCCACGTACTGACCCTAACATAGATATCTTTGAGCACCATAACACAACTTAAAACTAGCCATAGACTTCCTCTCTAGGAACTGTTCTACAAGCCCAACTCCCAACACATTCTCTTAAGGCATAAGCCACCACAACTTTAAAATTCATTCCTAAGAATTTAACATTTTAGAGGTTACTTGCCTAATCATCTATTCTTCTAGTTTTATCTGAGTGTTTGAGCTGGTAAGGTCGTACCATTCTAAAGTCCAAAACAACTCATAAAATCTTCTTCTTCCAAAAACTATCAATCTTCTGTGTTTTTAGAATTACATAAAAATTGACATCAGTTTCTCCACCGACGTCGGCAACCAAACTTCACCGACATAGGTTAGCTGACCGATGTCAACAACATTTTCTAATAGATATCAGTTAAACAATTGACATTGGTCACTATCAATAAATAAATTAAAAAAAAATCCAAACAATAAGCTTAAAACCCAAATTTCTTATTGTTTAACACAAATTCTAGTTTTTTGAAACTAAAACACATAATTTTTGGAACCTAAACCCCTTTCACCTTGGATGGTCCTAACACGCAGTCAAGTTAAATTCCTTGTTGACCACATGAGTCAACAACCACTCCCACCTTCGCCCTTCATGCCAAGTCATCTAATGGAGTATACTTCAGACACTAAACATACTCCTATCTAGTTCTTGAAGGGGATCAAGATTTTGAGAGATTCCTTGACCACAACATCAAGGCTCTCCAACATTATCTCACTAGAAGCCAAACATGAGATCCTTTGGGTAACCCTATTTATGGGATGCCAACTTCTTTGGTTGAAGCGGCAATGATATCAACAGCATCCACCACCCAACCTATGGTCACTCAAGCCACTACCTTGACCAATAACCCAACCATGGCCAATGTTCAAGATTTGGCCTCCCCTTCTATCCTTTCTTGCCCTACCTCCATCAGGGTTTCTATACCCCCTCAAATGCAAATAATTCAACCAAGTTCAACACCTTTCTAGAATTTGATTGTCTCTATCCCATCCACTCTTGTGCCTATAAACATGAGAGTGACCACTTATCCTTTAACTAGTGTCACTACCATTCAACCACCCTTGGCGGCATCTAGTCAAGTTGTGCCCTCCAACTTCATGGCACAAGCCCCCTTGGCCTCGACATCAGCCCCTATGATGAACTATTAGTATGTTGCACTTACACAAATGCAACCAAGTACATCATACACCCCTTCTAATGCCTTTTAGGTACCCTATAACTTAGGGGGTGCCCCTCATGCCAATCCATCTACCGATCTAATTAAGATGCTGATGGATAAGATGTCCAACCTTGAGACATCTATTTTAGGTTTAAGGAGTGTTATTTTATATGAACAAATTTACAATGAACCTATCCACACTTCAGTTCCTATTTGACCATACCCTAGCCAGTGGGAACTCCCAAAATTTACTCACTTTCAGAGTAAAGAGGATCCACAACAACATCTATGAGTGTTTAGACACACTTGTTACCTCATAACACACAATGATGTGTTATTGCTTTACACATTCCCTATGTCACTTTTTGGCACCACCCTTGAATAGTATAGCTCCATTACCAGTCATTCTCTCTTTACCTTCATTAAACTCACTCAACTATTCCATGATCATTTCTCAATCAATATTACTAAGAAGGTCTCCATCACAGACCTTTATTCCATTAGACAATTTGAAGATGAGTCAATAGTAGACTTTGTCACCCATTAGAGAGGTTTGATCAACCAAATCTCCTTTTCACTACCTCAACCTAAGCTCATTGAGCTCTTTTCAAGAGCATGTGCCAAGCACATCTCGTCCACTTTACAGGTTTAAACTTTCCACACATTCGATGAAGCTTTAACTATGGTCCAAAAGCTTAAACTTTGCACAATTGAAGAAGATAGGGTCAAACTGCATAAAAAAATACCAACACAAAACCCAATGACCCTTCTTCCAAATCTTCTTCTTCTCACCCCAAATCCAAGGGATCAATGAATGTTGTGGTCCTTAGGTCACCATCTTCTACCACAACCAACCAATCTGAGACCTCCACTTCACAAAACATCACTAGACAATTCCAACAATGGTATGAATAGTGACAATACACTCTAATAGGAGAATCATATGCTTCCATATTGGATAAATTAGTGAAGCAAGGAGTCCTCAACCTCCCTAAAATCTGACCACCTATCTAATTTGACCCCTCATGAGCCATCCCTGCATGGTATAGGGAAAACAACTTTTGTAACTATCATCGTGTCAAGGGTCATGACATGGATAATTGCAAAACCCTAAAAAACATTATTCAAGACATGTTAGACAAAGGGGACCTTGTTTTAGATAATCCTATTGTGCTGACCAACCAAAAAATGGATGTCTTTAGGCAACCATTCCTAACCATCCCCCAAGTTAGAACAATTTTTAGACTATGGTCGATGACCCTCAAGAATGCAACATATGCACAGTCAACATAGTATTTCCTTTCATTCCTATACAACCTCTCCCAAAATCTAAAGAGGTTGGTCAACCCATTTCTCCACCATGGGTAGAAAAGCCTATTTTACCCATACCACCCCCACACAATGAAGAGCTCCCTTTGCCTCACCCTCTTCCTCACGTGGATGAACCCATTTCACTTGTATCATCCCCACGACATCAAGCACCTCCTCTACCCATTATTCTACCTCATGAGGATCTCGTATTACATGTTCCTCTTTTCCCCACCTTCCCTCTTCTTCTACCATTGGAAGAATTTACCATCCATACCCCACACCCGCATGTAGAAGGGACCATCATCCCTCTGCTTTACCCTTTAGAGGAGCCTTCCTCTCCTATTTTTCCTCCACCGATGGAGGATAGTCCTCCATCCACCTCCCTTTCACATGTAGGAGAGTCTACTTTGACCTCTCCCATATTGGAGGATGCTTTGATGGTACCAACACTAGTGGCCCCACCCTTATCCTTCTTATTACCAATGGAGGCTCATACTTTCCATACTCCTAGACCACACATGGAAGGCATGATCATCCCTATGCTTTATCTGCTTGAAGAGCCAAATTCTCCAATCCCTTCTCTACTGAGAGAAGAACTCACCACCTCACCCACTTTCATTGAGGAAGATCTAGTGATGGTTCTCTCTCACCTTTGGCCTGTGATTACTGCATCCAACACATTTCCACTCTCGTAATCACCTAAATCCTCTGAAGGACCAACTGTAAGGCCTCACATGACATCATCTAAACCCTTCTCTTGATTGGAAAAAAACTTAGGATTCCTCCATTCTAGGAACCTAAAGTATGAGGTGTTATTGGAGTGGCTTAGGGCTCCTTATCCTACACATCATGCTTGGCCTTATACTACCAACCCTTCTATGAAAATTTACCCCAAAGTCTCTGATGAGGATCAGGTTTCCACTTCTAAATCATCAAAATCTCAGCCTTCCATGTTTGAATTCAAACCCTCGTAGGTGTCCACCATGCTAAAATAGATTAGATCTCTCAGTGTTCACCCTGTATCAAACCTAACTCACCCACAAGTGAAGTTAGATTTGAAGCTCACCCCATATAGTAGTGGTCTTCGCACCATACTAAAGGTGGATGATAAACAACATTAGTATACTCCTCCCCCACCTTCACCATTGCCCTCTATCTTGGGTCCACATCCTTCCACTTTAACATGAGTGCTCCCTATTCTAACACCTCAAAAAGACAAACTGCCTCCATTACTCCCTCTACCTATCAAAAACATATTTTCTCCAAGAAATTTGACACCTCTCATCAACAAAGTGCCATCTATGCATGTGGCCACACCACTAACCAAAAAGGTGGTACAAAAAACTCCCCCTACAACTCCTAAATAGAAGTTGTCAACCCCTACTACAACAATGAGCATAGACCCATTAGTGGGTTCCTATGCTTCACTGTTATGCCAATTGTTGCAGTCTTCTAGCATCATTCTCCTACCCATTAAGCCATACCGACCTCTCAGATCAAAACCATCTTGGTTTGATGACACTCAAATCTACTTGTATCATCACACATTTGGGCATGATACTGAGAGTTATTATGCTCTTAAGGTTGTCATTCACCAACACCTAGAAAAGGACACCCTTCTCATTAAGGATTCTCCTGACCACCTTTTTGATAAACTATTGACACCATCCCATGCCTCCCAAACCTCCTCACTTGAATTGGGATCCCAATGCAAGATTATAGTCCCTATACCAACTTCTCCCCCTTTATTTGAAATCAACACTATCAATGTGGCCACTAGGTCCCAAACCCTAAAGGATAAAGGAAAAGAGTAGGTTTCTACCCCTTGGACATATCCATTCACCAAGCCCTCTCCATCACCAAAGCCCAAGATTTCTATCTTGGGCACATCTCAACCAACATCTTCAGGGGTAATTCCTCCTAACCTCTCTAACCAATATGATGTTTGGTATAAACAACTTATTGACTACTTGACTTATTCTATCATTCCTCTTGACCTCTCTAGTAATGGATGGTGGGCTTTTATCAACAATACTACTCAATCCACCATGTTAGGGGGTCTTCTCTACAAACAAGGTTTTGATGGCCTCCTTCTCTAATGCTTAACCACCACTAAGACATCTCATGCCATCAAACAAGTCCATGATGGGATTTGTGGAGGACATTTCAATGGTAACTCAGTTGCAAAGCTCATCCTCTACTTGGGCTATTATTGGCCCACTTTTAACCAAGACTATAGTGACTATGTTTGGCATTGCATTAAATGCCATCAACATGCTAACCTACTTCACGTCCCTAGTCTTGCCACTCTTAATCATCTTCATATCTACCAAGATCACATCAAACGTGCCTACAACAAAAATTTAAAAGAGTGAGATTTCAAAATCATAGATGTCATCCTTAAAGAAAACCAACACGTGACCAATATGGAAAGAAGCAAATGAGGCAAGTTTTCTCCTAATTGGCTTGAACCTTATATAATAATGCACAAGTATGGATCAACCACTTATCATCTGTCTTCTCTCAAAGGCTAGCCATAACCTGAGCCCCTTAATGCCTTACATCTGTGACCATTCTACTATTAACCAAGTAATCATTCACTTGATGTTTAACTTGAGCTCATCCCTTGAACAACCCCCGTCATCCTCATTCCTATTCCTTTTAACCCTTTTTCCCTTCAAAAAATAGTTAACCCTTTTTTAAGCATTAATGCTTTGTCTTAATAAAAGGGAAACCCCTAAACCTCTATAGTCTAGTCCATGACTAAAAGTTTAGTTAACAAAAAAAATAATAAAAAAAAAATTGGGATGCCTAACAAAATATTAAAAGGTCATGAACTATAAATGTAGACTGCTCCCTCAAAGGATAGCTACATTATTGTTGTAATTAATAGACTTCTCCCTTGAAGGACAACTATTCAAAGAAATCAAAACATATAAAACAAAATATAAACCACTCCCTCGAAGGATGGCTATGACCAAAATTTTCTACAAAAATAACACCCTCTCAGAAGCTCCCTGCATCGATTAGCTTCACATGACCACAAAACCAAAACAACATCCTCAATTAGACTTCTTGCATTGATTAGTCTACCAAAAAAAATTGATTGACAAACTATTAAGTCATGGACTTGCCTATAGTCATTCTCAAGGTCACCTATAAAAGGGGCAAATTTATCCCTGCTAAAGAGGGTTACGTTATCGTCACATATCACATAATCACACCTATTACCCCAAAATACCCAAGGGATTTTGAGCTCACTTAACGTCAAGTGATTAGGGTGCTTCTCTAACAAAAACCAATGGTTAACGACGTAATGCATAAACGGGGCTTTTATTTGCAAAAACCCTATCTATGCTATCACTATGGTCCTTGTCAATGAAAGAGCAATGCGCCTTTCACTTCTTACACACCTTCGTCACATGCCAGTTTATCTTTTAGGATGCAGTGTCTTAAAATTATATGCTCGCATATTGTCATCTCATAATTTTCACTCTAAAGTTATGAACCTAACATTTAACTCAATTTTATCATAAATAACATCACATGTTTCTGATAAAATACAACCAAAACATTTTATAACCACTAGCATAACATCATGATTTATTTAATACAAATACCAATTTGTGTTATATAAATTATCATATCCCATTCACATTAATTTCTATGGAAAACAATACACATGGAAACTATCAACCAAACACAATTTATGTCAAGCATATACCATCACCAATATGGAAACCTGCTAAAGCATAAAAACATAGGTCTTCTCTAAAACTACCCAAAATCATGACCAAACAACCATCCCTGACACTATAGAAGTCACCTTAGACTTCTCATGGGGCACATTGGAGATCACATACATCTCCCTAACCACAACAAACAACTCTCGAGATCACTTATATCTCAGCTTGACTCAACAAATGACCTCAAAGATTGTGACTATCTCCTCAAACCATGACCACTTTCGAGACAACTTTGCCTTGGTTATTTTGATTACATATGCTACCTCACAAATAGTTAGCAAATTGTATGCACCCCTCACACCTATTGTCATATCGTGACCAAGTTGATCCCCAATATTTGTGACATTTTTATGTTTTCAAGACCACTTCTTAGCCCAGATACTTGGAACATGATGCCCATTGAAGCTACAACTTTGATCGATCTAACCCAATCAGCTACCACTAATAAGTTGGGGATTAGTTACTTTGATTTTATTCCTCCTCGACTACTGGAGCTACAGCTTTGATTGTTTTAACCCAATCAACTACCACTAATAAGCTAGGGATTGGTTACTTCAATTTTAGTCCTCCTCGACCTTTCATGTGAGAATTTGACCTGCCTATCAACTAAAGTGGTATACGCGTAATCTCAAATATTGTAGCATTCACACTCCAACCTCACCCTACCCATCCACTGCCTATCAAATAAGCACCTAATTTTGGATTACCTTCTCTCGATTCCCACTCTGAGGGGGAATACCTCATCCCATACTTGGGGCAAACTACATTTGTTTTTGTCTTGCAGTTCATCAGAACAAACCATAAGACAAAAAGGGGAAAATTTAGACACCATTATTATGTCAACCCCCCTTAGTCCCCTTCTAAATGTTAACATTCCCAACCCACACTTGCACACCTTATTAATTTAAAAATTACTTATTTTAAATTAATTACCTCACCTAGACACCTCACCCTAAGACCGTTTCTTAGCCTATGAGTCAGCCTGAGACTAAGTCCTCCAAATCCTAACTACCCATGACATATTCTCACCCCATCTTAACTCCCTAACCAACTCATGTGCCTCATAAGCCCTTGTTTTGACCATTCTCCAATGGAAAAGGCACTTGGCAGATGGAGAAACAGGCAAAGAGCTAAAAATAGGCCTTTTACCTATTCTCTCTCCGCTGACATTGGTCAACTCTCAATCGACATCGGTAGTTATACACTGATGCTAGTAGGATCACCAATGTTGGTTACATAATCCAAGCTCTAACATTGAGCTAGGTCGGCCTTTTTTCACACCCACCTTTTCACACATTTGCACACACATTCTGAGATTTCAAGCACTAGAACTCGACTATCATTCTCCTAACTACTGAAGCTCTGCACAAATCATTCCAGAGACTAGATTGAAATATTGTATGAGGACCTTAAGCTATTTAATTGAAGCAATCCATGTTAGCTTCATTGGCTCACAACATTGGTCACATCAGCCACAATAGGAATCATTATTCTGACACCTCTGGTTCTTCACCTTATAAAGCTAAGTACTCTAGTTTTCATTTCAATATTTTAGAATAAATTGTTAATTAGTTTTCATTGATATTTCTAACTACTATTGAGAGGCTCGACTTCTTCTGTGGAGGGGTTGAAAGGCCTTACCCTTGTTCTCACCCCCTTTTCACACCAATCCTCTACCTATACCTTTCCTTAGACTTCATTCACCTTCCTACAACCCTGTACCAACCTCTGAACTTCCAACAACCCCTCTGTCTATCCTGGAAATACTCTATAAAATGTTGTCCAAGGCTGACTACCCTGACTGACATCGGCAACCCAATTGATGTCGACACCATTTACTAGACTGACCTCGATAGACCCACTGACATCAGTGACTGTGTTCTAAACCAGCAAACCATAAAGCCATCTAAATATCCCATCTAAACCAAATAGAACCTTCAACTAGCCTTTTTTAGCATTATGAGATACACAGACTGCAAGGAATAGGTACACACCATCTACTTTTCTATTTCTTTAGTCATTTATCATTTCTTCCTTTACAATACTTTTATCTTTAAACAGTGGACTGTCATCCCTTAAGGAGCTTCACGCTTCTGGGATTGAGTAAATAGCTTGGTAGTCCACCATAGCCTCTTCTAACATCTTTCTTGTTTAAGTTTCATTCTTACTGTAGGTGTTTCCTCCATAGCCAAAGAGGAGCTCCCACAAGGCTTGGATACGGTGTGCACTAAATCTAGGTAACATTAAACCCATAACCTCTTAACCTTAATTTCTTTCTCATTTGTATGTAATTAGTGAAAACTTAGAGAAACACTAATAAAACTATAACTAAACTTACCTTTTTGTCTATTTTTAAAAAATATGGGGCTTTTGTTGTTTAGATAGGAGCAATAAAAATAGGACACTTTATTGTTCAAAGTTGTAGTCCAAATGTGGTGATATTTTCCTTTGTTATTTTTTATTATTATTTGTATTTTTCATTATCTTTCTAGTCTATTCTACCTATTTATGATTTTGAATGCTATTCTGAGTGTTTTGAAAATGATTTTTGACTAGTAGAGGGCTCTAGTCTTTGTGACAAAACCCCTATTTATTTCCCCCTCTTCTGAGGGTTAGAATGAGGACCCTATAATGACTACCCTTAAAATAAAGATACCTACAAGTGTGTTATGTTGTGAAATATATGATAAAGCAATGATAATTGAAATTGTCTCAAGATATAATATACATTGTATTGTAATAATGTCAACCACTTGTAAATGGAATAAGGCATTCAACTAATGAGAATACCTAGGTAATTCAATGAACTAAAAAGAAAAGAAGGCAAATGTGTTATTCATATTTCCCCCAATCACTAGTGTCTATAACATGTATTTTGATATAAAACTAGAAGCAAGAGCCATCATATCGTGCATAATGCCCCTTATATCTAGATTCTCTAAGAAAAATTTTACTAAAACTATTGAATCTAAATGAATTATAGCTAATAAAACTATAATTGAACTTACCTTTTTGTCTATTTTTGGAAAATATGAGTTTTATGTTTTTTGGATAGGATCATTTAAAATAGGACACTTTTCTATTTAGAGTTGTAGTCCAAATGTGGTGCTCTTTTCCTTTATTGTTTTTTTTTTTTTTTTTTTTTTTTTAATGTTTTTCACTATCTTTTTGGTCTATTCTACCTATTTAGGATTCTAAATGCTATTATAAGTGTTTTGAAAATGATTTTTGACTGGTAAAGGTCTCTAATCTTTGTGACAAAACCCCTATTTATTGCCCCCTCTTTTGAGGGTAGGATTGAAGACCCTGTAATGACTACACTTAAAAAAAAGAGCCCTATAAGTGTGTTATGTTGTGAAATACATGATATAGTAATGATAATAAAAAAATGGTCTCAAGATATAATATAGGTTGTATTGGAATAATTCCAACCACTTGTAAATGGAATAAGGCATTCAACTAATGAGAATACCTAGGTAATGTAATGAACTAGAAAGAAAAGAAGGAAAATGTGTTGCACATATTGCCCCCAATCAATAGTGTCTGTAACATGCATTATGATTTAAAACCAGAAGTGAGAGCCATCATGTCGTGCATGATGCCAATATATCTAGATTCTCTAAGAAAAACTAGGCTAAAACTATTGAATCTGAACTAAATTATAGCTAATAAAACTATAATTGAACTTACCTTTTTGTTTATTTCTAGAAAATATGGATTTTTTGTTGTTTGGATAAGAGCACTAAAAATAGGACACTTTGCTATTCAGAGTTGTAGTCCAAATGTGGTGCTCTTTTCCTTTGTTTTTCTTAATTATTATTTGTGATTTTCACTATCTTTCTAGTCTATTCTACTTTTTTAAGTTTCTGAATGTTATTCTGAGTGTTTTTAAAATGATTTTTGACTAGTAGAGGGCTCTAATCTTTGTGTCAAAACCCCTGTTTGTTTCCCCCTCTTTTGAGGGTAGGAATGAAGACCCTAAAATAAATACCCTTACAAGAAAGATCCCTACAAGTGTTTTATGTTGTGAAATACATGATATAGCAATGATAAATAAAAAATGGTCTCAAGATATAATATAGGTTGTATTGGATATGGTTAGATCAATAGGAGTATGTCTAGATAGATGTAATAATGTAATAACATGTGCATTATATTGAACTAAAACTAGAAACTTTTATTTGTTAGTTATCAAAGAGGGATGAAACATGATGTCCATCATGTCATCTAAGAAATTAAGATAATACATGATGTGTATCATGGCATTACAAAAAACTAAGAAGAAAACAAGTGTGCAAGGCAAAATGCAAGAAGTATACAAAAGAGGCCGAGGGGCCAAGAAAACAAGGGACATGGGCACATGTCACTCAAATTAAGAAAGCAATCATACAAGGCATGTTCAAATTCCACATACACATATAATTGAAAATAAGCAAGGTTGGCATGAAGGACATAGGCACATAGAAGTGTATAATTAAAGGATATTAGAAAATCTTTTAAGGCACACATAAGAGATAAAATAGGAACTAATAAATATAATAAAATCTAGATACTAAAGTAAGAAAGTAAGGCATGTAAATGCTATCAAAATAATCAAATCTAACTAATAAAAGAAAAAAGTAAAAGTATGCAAAAGATGTAGTATAAGACTAAGTAGGTGATAATAAATACATAAGTACTTTATACTAGTGAGTGTCGATAGAGTAATCTAAGTAAGCTAGTAAGTAATATACATAAACATGATAACTAGAGTGTGTGGTGTAGGAATGACATAACCTGGATGGTGTAGTCATGTAGAAGATACCCCTAGTGGGTAGATATGTTCATGTATGTTTTGAATTTAGAGTAGGATACCCCCTCAATAGGTAGAGTGAAGAAATCAAGGATCTGAGTGTCACTACACATACTCAAAGAAGATCAAGTGAAGCATGGTAATGTAGATAAATTGACCAACAATATAATAAAATAACAAAATGTAAGTCTACCATGGTAGTAGAAATGTAAAGCATGAATAATACATATAGTTGAAATGTTTTTTGTTGTTTTGAGTTATTTGAATGTTTTTGTATTTTGAGATATTTGATTTTTTTTGTATTTTGACATGTTATACTATTTTTGGTATTTTTGAAATAATCTATGCACAAGTAATCATAAGGAAACTATGTACAAGTAATTTAAAAGAATCTATGTATAATTAAGTTGAAATAAACTATTTACAATGAGATGAATAATGCAATATGTACACAATGACATGAAAGACTAAGTTGGAAGGGGTAAAGGGCTTAAGGATGGAGCCTAATAGGGATAAATGTGGATAAATGAATCATGGCCATCATCAAATTCCTCAAGATAATCATCATAAGTATCATCATATGTCATAGACTCTGTATGCATGGTGGTTATCTTCTTAGGTGTCAATAAGAGTTGTGATATTTGTGTAGTTAGAGCTTGAAACCAGTTATGTAGGACTAAGATAGTGTTGTAAATTGGATTTCATTCTATGAAAGGATAGGACCACTAAAACAAGACACTTTAAGCTCCAATTCTATTATCTACTTCTGTCGCTATTGTCCAAATTGGTCAAAGAGACTTAAAACTTTTTAGGTTTTTACATTGTGTCAATATGAGCTTCTTTGTGAAATCTTGAGTGTTAGTTATCATTGAAAATCCTTATAGATTTTATTTAATATTCAAACCCTAACCCTCTATCGTACTTGATGAGCAATGTTTGAATCACTTGAGAAAGGAGGGTTAGTGTGTGTAAGATGCACTAAATGTTTGATCCACACCTCTCATATGGGCACATTGCCTATATACCAATACTCAGAAGAGGGATTAAGGCATATGTAGTTCTCCCACCTAATGTTATTTGTGAAAAAAATTCCATATTGAGAGTGTTTGAGGTGGTTAGGGACTAGTATAAGAGTTTGAATATGTTTTCAACTATGTTGGGTGATTGTATGTAGAGAATAGAGAAGTTTGCCTTAGTAGTTTGCTTGTATTCTTACTTTCTTTTTAATATTTATCACCTCCATCTTGTAAATTAACTTTGGATGGGATTTTATAGGGAACCATTGGTCATGGGCTAGATGTATTCATACTAAGTTGACATAATAAAGGATAGGAATAAAATAAAAATGATCATTAGGGCTCAAAGTACAAATGGACAAGAGTGCAAGAAATGGGACTCCCTAAGGTCTAGATCTATAGTCTAAGTATGGCACTCCTATCCTATAGGTTCAAGACCTAGGGGGATAGGATTGGCCTAGGAAATATAGCCTAGCTAAGGTGGAATGATCATTCAAAAGGCTTGGGCTAACTAGAAATTATCTAAAAGGTGTCTAGAAGGGTCACAAGAGCATTCAAAAAGGACCTATGGATATGGTGTCACAAGCCACACTAAAAATACCAATTTGGACATATTATATGACTACACCTTCAACTAGAGCTCTTCTACCAAATTTTATCTCATTACAATGGTTGATTCATCTTCAAACCCTAAAGCTGAGCCTGAATACAAGTAGACTCTATTCCTAGATGGCTTTACCTAATTTAAACATTATAATAAAGTATTCAAATCCATATAATAAGTTCCCAATGAGTCAATTACTAATGATGATGATCAATCCAAATTTTAAGATGCCCTATGAGAATATGAGAAGGCTTGCACATGGCCATGGTAGATCTTGAAGTGGTCCCCTAAGTTTACTTATTCAATAAGATACACTATTGTATTCAACACACCCCATATTGTATTATTTATGTATAAGTATGGATACCTTTATTTTTTAGAATGCTTGTTCATTGTAGGGTTGTACATGCATGTTTAACCAATTCTATTATCTATGGAAATTTATTGGTTTTTGGGCATTAAATCACCTTTATTGAATATATTTTCCTATTACAACACATTTTTCATTATAATGACTTATTTGAACTAATACATTAATGAAAATCATGAGAATCTTATTATGTATGATAGGTCTTAAAATTATCAATATTCAAATTTACTTATTCAAAATTATCGACACTTTCTCTTCAGCATTTTGGTCCTCAACAGTTTTCATTTGGAATTTTGGACTTTGGAATTTTGGTGTTTAGTAAATTTTCACTCAATAAATTTATTTTAATGGATCCTCTTATTTGATAACTTTCATTTGGAAACTTTCATTCAAGAGCTTTCATTCAATAACTTTCATTTAGTAACTTTTGTTTAGGATTTTGGTCTGTAGTAACTTTATCTCTAGAAACTTTCTCTTTGGTAATTTTTTGTTTGGAAAATTTTGTTAAAAATTTTCATCTTTAGTAATTTTCTCTAACAAATCTTCTTAAACAAAAATTTAGTCTTTTGGAAAAGTGTTCAATGTTTTGGTTTTTGAGAAAAGTTTCACAAATCTCCTCAAAGAACATTTTGGTATTTGAGATCATTAATTAAAAATTATTGTCTCAAAAATTCGAATGATTTGGACCAAATTCAAGCACCAAAACTATACTAAACCACACATTGAAATGTGTCAAAAGGAATAAGCACTATGGCACCCCTCTGAATGAGTAAGCATTTTTCATGGCATGTCCACTAGGCCAAGATGGTCATGTTTGGGTTACATGAACATGAAAATCTTAGAGACATTGGTGATTAATGGTGTATGAACTAAACTTGAGTGATAAAATTCTATAGCATTGATATGGTAGCCAAGTTCACATCCATTGATTATTAACAAGCTTAATTGAATATTACCTGCTAAGAATTCAAGCCCTAGTTACATTCAAATAAGTTATAAATTGCATAGGAGAGTTCTAAACCACAATTAAAAGGAGCTCAAATTTATCAAAAATAAAAAATAATAGGGTGTCCTAGGCACCATGTATATTTTCTATTAAATATTCAACAAAGTTATGTATACAATTTTTGATGCCTTTATATTTTATGGTACCTACATTAATTACTCATCTTTACGGGAGGATGTAGAAAGCATCAACACATTCACTTATGAGGAAGACATCTATCTGAAAGAATAATATTCAATAGTTGACCTACTTCCCTTTAAGCACCAAACACTTCACTATGTTACTACTAAACCTAAGGTCATGCCATGCATTGACCTATTACATGAATTATTATTTGAGGGAAGGATTGCAGATGGTGGTTTCCTCCACTACATCAATAACAACACCATCACCTATATATTAGGGGAAATTTTTCAAATTTATCTACACTTTCCAATCCTAGATGCCACATTTTATTTACATAGTTTATCCCTTTAGAGGAAAAGAAATAATATAGAAAAGATAATGAGTAAATGTCTTTTCCATGGAGAAACCTTTTCACTCAAGGATAATAATTTTATACCCAAATTCTAGATGGGAATTCTCATTAATATGGCACTACTAAACTACTTGTATGATCACTTGAGCATCTACTTCCTTCACTTGGAATGGGTATCATTGCTTGACCTATTGATCACCTCAGAATGGACCTTTGTATTAGGGGAGATTATCAACACCCAGTTGCATGAACTAATACTACATTAAGATAAGATGCCCTAAGGGGGAAATTTTTACGTGATGTCTTACCTTATAGATGTTCTAGATTAAGGTAAAAATAGGTTTTGAAGGGACCCCAAAAAATTGAAACATAGGAAGAAGGATATAAACAATAACGCCCTCAAGTAAAACAAACCTAACACCTACTGCTGAGCAGTATCAAAAATAGGTTTTACAGGGACCAAAAACCACAAGTCGAGATCCTCAAAAGAAAGACCCTAGGTTTTACAAAGACCTAGAAACTCAAGTATGTAAATAAAATAAAGAACTAAACAATGGAACCAGTTATAACATCCAACTAAAAGGACCAGAATAGTAAGAGCAAAAAGACCCTATTCTTCTAATTCCAGGATCATCTTCACCATTTCCTTTCTAATCACAGTAGTGTCTTATATGGATATTGTAGCTGACGTGGCAGCCTCTTGCATTACTTTCTTCCTTCAGCTCTGTCTGGTACTCTTACTAGGCCCCTCCA
Source organism: Torreya grandis (assembly GCA_037957365.1). Classification (NCBI taxonomy): domain Eukaryota; kingdom Viridiplantae; phylum Streptophyta; class Pinopsida; order Cupressales; family Taxaceae; genus Torreya; species Torreya grandis. The sequence goes on from JARHVA010000187.1 coordinate 2,205,820, forward strand.
AAGATTTTATTTCCTCATTAGCTCATTTTCTAATGTTTGCAGCAGCTACACATATGTTAGAAGTAACCTCCTCCATCTTCATTCTGCTTTCCTTAATGATACTTCTTATATTGTTCTCATAATCTTTAAGTTTGATAGGAATATCTCTTATATGCATTTCCAAATTATTGATTTTATTCCAATCAGCTTCTTGATTATGTTCCATTATTTCCATTTTCTTCTTGAGGCCCATTATTTCCTTATGCATCCATGAGTCAACTTGAAGGATAGCATCTGATTTGCATTTGGCCGAATTCATGAAGGGATGCCTCCTATCATTATACCAAACTTCACTAAAATCTTTAGTGTTCTCTTTTGGATTGACTTCATCCTTTTCAATTTGATCTTCCCTTTCCATTCTTTTCTATTCTTTAGTTTCAATAGGGATTTCATTGTGGACAAGATCATCCTTTACTTGTTCTCTAGTCTCCATTGCATGATAGGCATCCTTAACTATATGTTCCTTCTCTATTTTTGAAGCAGGATCCTCAAATAAAACATCCATTTCTTTTTCACTTTCCCCCAACACTTGCTGATTATTCTCAAGATCATAGTTTTTCTGTTCTATTTTTTCCTCTATAGTGTCCCCTTCTTTTTCATTCTCACTTTTATCTTTACCTTCCTCATTAGAGCTAGATTCCCCACTATCCATTCCTTCCTCTTCCTCCATACTCTCCTCCTCAGAACTTTCAGTGCTTTCCCACTCAGTTTCCTCATCAACAATCTATTTTTTAAAGCTGGAGGATTTGGGTTTAACTTTTTCTTTCCCCTTCACTGTTTCATTCTTCTTACTCTGTGAATCCTTATTTTTGTCTGAATAAGGATTTGGGACAATGGCATTATTTTTGCAAAAACATTCTATTATTAGGATCAATCCCTCATGCACTATAGGGCGAGACTCCTTTTTTCTATGAGCAAACATACTTTGGAGCAGCGAGAAGCGCAAATAGAAAGGGAAGGAGATTCTAACTTTGTGCCTAAAATGATTAAGAAAGACAAAATGAAATTTATGGACTCTTTTTCTTCTTCCATCAAGTATAAAATACTCATGGATGCAACATAAGACGTCTCTCCAGATTCCTTTTATCTACTCCAAGTCAAAAAAATCTCCACTCTTTTCCAACTACTGCTCCTCAGCATCCGTCTTCAGGAATTTGCTATATGCCTCATTAGATATACTATTCTACTTAGAGAATTTTATACCCTCCATTGGAATCCCTGTGACCTCTACAATGAATTCCTTGGTGAGCTTCACCATGATGCCATGGAGGGTTACCCTGTCGTCGACCCAATTTTTGAAAAATGTCATCGTTATATGGGGTTTAGAACCATGCAGCCACTCCAAGTAACTCACAACCTTTCCTCTCTAAAGAATCTTCCAAACATCTTGTTTTGCCTTCTAGTCTTCACAACTTTTAGGTTCCTACTTCCTTGGTTCACCTTTCATTTTGCAGGCCATACAATTTTCTAACAACACCCAAACACTAATTACTGAGCAATGAAACCAGTTGTTATCAACTTGTAATGGAACTCGCCTGTTTTCTAGAACATGCAATAACCACTTTACGTTCTCATGAATGTGTCTATTCAATGAAATTAATCCTTCTGCCATGAGGCCACTCCACCAAATCATTACCAATTCTCTTATTGCTCCACATGAACTGAATTCCCTGAAGTTCCATATCCATTAATCCCTCTTTATTTATAAACTCCATTAAATCTAGTCTCCCTTCCATTTGAGTAGCATTTCCTCCCATTTTCTCATGATCATAAAGAGGTACATTGAAGTCTCCCATTATAATCCATCATCCACAATAGTCCTTGATTTTAAAATTAGAGATAGACTCCAAGACCTTTTTCCTAAGGTTCTTAGCATTAGGAGCATAGATATTTACAATATACCAACCCTCCTTCTGATCCACACTAGTTATTTTAACAATCATTAGATTTTTACTAGCAGTCAAAATAGTTCTAGAGTAATAATTCTTCTTCCATAACATCAAAGTTCCCCCCCGAAGCACCTTTAGAACTACTGGCCTTGATTGAATAATTTTTAAAGTCTTTGATCTGTTCTGCTTTCTCTTTATTCATCTTAGTTTCTTAGAGCAAAAGGAAATCAGGCTTTTGTTCTCTAACAAAATTCCTAACAATATCCATTTTATTAATACTATTTAACCCCCTAATATTCTAGCTTATTATTTTCATTTCTATTTTTTAGGTGTAAAGTCCAGAATGGTTGCCTGCCTACCATCAGCAATATTTTGTATGTTTTCTAACTCTCTATTCTTCCTTGTAGATCTTCTTCCAAGTTTATCCGGGGATCCAACATCTGGTTTTACTTTGGATTGCTGTTCAGTTCCTTTTCCAACTTTTTTCAGATTAGAAACAAGAAATTTCACCTTTATTCTTTTTATTTCTACACCCTTTATATTGTTCTTTTTTTCACCTTTTTTCTTTTGATTTTTTGATTTTTTCCCTTCTCCTTCACTTATTCTAAAAGGGGAACCCCTTCCACTGGAAATTCATTATCATTCTTAGATAACACCTGACTCTCCCTAGACTGAGAAGCGAGTAACTCTCCCTCTAGATTTTTTTCATCTTCAGGCATTAATTCACCTTCCTCTAACCTAGATTTGTCCTTTACATCTTTGCATTGATCTTCTTTTCTTTGCTAAATAACAATTTGTTTTAATAAATCTGTCATATCCTCTATTATTTGTTCAGATTTTTTGATCTTTGTATGCAACCTCTGTTCTTCTTTCTGAGGATTTTCTTTCTTTAAAGAAAGATCTTTATCTCCCTCTGTATATAGAGCATTAGCCTCTTCAGTAGAAGGATCTTTATCCTCTTTAGCACATGGAACTCTTGAATCCTCTTTATTCTTTTGTTCCTTTCGATGATCTTCTTTGATTTTCCATATTTTATTTTGTTGGACCTTAATTTCTTTCCCATCCATAACATTTTTTGGATGAATTTTACTTCTAAAAGGGCAATTCTTGACCCAATGCCCCTGTTTCTTGAAAGTGTAGCAGGAATTTGGCAAATCTTCAAAAACAATCTCTTGGGTTTTCTTTCCAAGCTTAGATATTAATTCCACCTTCTTTGGGAGATGATTCAAATCTACCACTTTAACATAAATTCTAGCACTTTGGAGTTTAGTTCTTGAGGTTGTAGCATTATCTAATGCCACAAGTTCACCAAATGAACTGTCTATTGTATACATAAATAATGGGATCTCTAGGACCCAAATATCGAATATATCAAAAATAAGATATGTGATGTCTATTCATGTGTTCATATTTATACATATATAAGGAATATATTTAGGATTACAGAAGACTTATATCCCCAAGTTTGGAGGTAAATTCATGAGGAACCTATGCCTATAATATCTCAAAATATCACCAATTAACTCATGTCTTTGGATGGCTACTAGTTATATCTAGATTACACCATTATAATGGTTATTCGGCATATGGTTGTTTTCTACATCTCTCAAAATGCATCCCTGAAAAGATGGTTGAGAAAAAAATTGCTTATCAATTATGGAAGGGGATCGATGAATATTTAACTATAAGCAAAAATATCACATTTCATGGTTCCCATCTCATTATTGGGAGTATGTGTTACACCTTCTACACATATTTTAGGGAAACTGGCAATGCCAGGAAAGCCTATGTCTTAGCTACCTTGCCTCATAAAGATTGAGACCCCCATGGTAGAGTATAGCAACATGTTCATAATTTGTGTATTCACTATAATAATGAGTTTTATGACCATGATTTCTTATTTCTCAATGCAAAAGATGATGTTGAGGTTTTAGAAATGGCTAGAACAATTGGATTAAGTGTAGGTTTGCTTAAGGTAATTCAAGATGATCTTTACATCACACTAGAGCAAGTACAATACATATTCTCATCACTAGGATTATGGACCTCTTTAGATTTTTGGAATAATATACCTCTCCAACAAATTTAGGATCAAGGTCAAGACCCCCAAAATCCACCCACAGTGATGATAACTATAGAGAAAGAGTAGGGTGAAGGGGAAATTTCAGTTACTATAACATAAATAGAAGAGGAAACTCCTCAAGTTTAAGCACCCATAGTTGAATTAAAAAAACTAGGAACATATAGAAAAAATAATTCATGTAGAGGAGAGCTATATTTGGATGGAAAACGAGCCTATTTATATAGACTTATCTAACTTAGAAGACCTCACACCTATTATGGTAACTTTGAAAACCATAATATTTAATGTGGAGGTCCCTCTTTCTACCCAACAAGTGCCTACTCCTCTAACTGAGAAGGCAACTATATGTTATAAGATAAAATCTAAGGTAGGAAGGCCATAGGTGTAATCCACATAGGGACCAAGTGAGCAGATAGTACCCTTGATTAAAGATCAGCTAGTAAACAAAGTAGATAAAAAAAGAACTAAAATAAGCCAAAGTTTTGATCTTGCAAGGAATTAAAGGAAATACACCCCTCAATAATGTCCAATCAGATAAGGGTTTTCTACCTACTACTCCCTTAGGCCACTCTCTTATTATCACATTTCCATTTGTCACTTTTTTTCTTGTTGTGTCCCTACCTCCATCTAGAACTATCTCCACATCCATTACTACAATCATTCCCTTGGTTACAAACTATGTTGCTATTACTACCACCCAACCTAACACTCAATTTATAGCATCCTCAACTCAATTAAGCCTTCAAAGAATACCCAAATATAGGCATAACTATTAGACCCATCATAGTTGACATTTCTAAATTGGGCCAAGGAACTAGAAGCATTAGCTTCTAAGAGGTCAAACCTAAAGATAACAAAGCTTCCCACTATGATTTTATTGTTTGATAAGTCTATTGGATCTATGCAAAGGGTGATTAAAATAAAGGTAGAAAATTGAATTGGGCGAAGCTTGATTTTATAAGAAAGAGAAGTATATTCTCTTTCCAGGAGATAAGATAGAAGGACATGTCAGTCCCCTTTCATTGAGGACTTTAAGTACTATATGGAGACCTATATTTGAGCCTTTCTATCAATCCACAAGGGTAATATATAGGCAAGGAAAGAGCTAGAGTAAGAACTAGAGAAAATCAAATAACAATAGTAGGTCATTCATGTTTCTTATGAGATTGAGCAAGATGTCCAAAAGGCATCCTTAAAGATATATGAGATACTAGAAACTATTGGATCCTTGAGGACATAATTGGACCTTCAAGAAAATATAATGACAAATTTTTTAAAGATAGTAAATAAGATGAGACCAGGTTGATTTTTTTGATTTTATATACCTAAAATAAGACTTTAGCCATCTATACTTGATGTCACCCTTTGAGGAGTCAAATTCATTGAATTTAATGGTCATCCAAACCTAAGAAGAAAAATAATGGATAATATTTGTTGACACCTTGGTATCTAAGATAATTGAATAGTATAAGATAGTAGTATAAATTTTGAATGAATTATAATTGATGAATGCATAGGATGGCACTAGAAAGTTCATGGTGAGGTCTATTTTTGATCAGATGCTTTAGTAAACCTCAATAAACTTCAAATAGAGTCTGTAAGGGTTAATTTTAGAAGTCATTAAGGCTAAGTTGAGTTTTAAAAGGAAGAAGGACACAAAAGTAGAGATATTTTGGGTAAGATTTAGAAATACAAAAGTTGAGCATGCAAGGTTAATAACACTAGTTAATAGGGTGAATATTCCATATCTTATGGATATGAAGATAATAAGGGAATAACACACTATCAAATATAAATAGTATCAATATTTGGAGGCTAATAAGAAATATATCTCCATTCCATCTACCAGTTCAACTAATGTGCCATTTTTAACATTGCCTCCATCTACTAGTTCAATAGCCTAGACTCTAGTTGTGACCAAACCATAGATATTTTATATCAATCATTTTTTTATTTTTTCATGTAGGATTTATTTTAACTAACTAAATCTATTTTTGATTCATTTCATTCATTTTATAATTAACTAAATTTTTTTTTCCAACATGCACATGTTGCATGGTTATTGTAATCTATAAGTTGTAACATGCAAATTTTCAAAGTATAACTTAAGTTCTATTTATATTAAAACTTAATGGAGTCTAAGTTGACCCCTTCCCCAAGTATTTAAATACATGTAAAACACTCTTTCAAAGAGTTGGAGTTTTTATGAATACACATGAAGAAATTAAGTCATTTATTTTCATGCAACTGTGTTGGTTCTTTCTCTTCTCTTTTCTATGTTAAGAGTTCAAATTCTTAATATATGTCAATTTAATAATTTTAAAGTGTGAAAAAGCTATGGATAATCTTGGTTGTGATATATATGCTAATCATATATGTGTAAAATCTATTAAAAGTTAGTAAATTTCATTAAATTTAAGTAATCAGTTTAGACTATATTGATATTATAAGGTGTGCAAGAGTATTTCCCTCTAGTATAGTTTTCTAAGTGTGTGATATGGATATTCAATATACCTTCCTAGTCTGAGCTGTAATCTCTCAATTAAGAGTATGAGTAGCTACTCTAAAGAGAGTAAATTTCAACTAAGACCCTTAAGTTTCCTATACCTACTTTACCTAGATTGCTTACTGTGTTTGTTTATGAGTGTGAAGTAAATACAAATAGTATAAATTATTTTTGGAAATACTCATCCACTAAGGAAACAACCTTAGAAGTGATCCTTTGATAACATAGGACATTATTTTTTTCCTTACATTCCCATTTGTTTTTTAAGTTTCATTTAAGATTTACCCATCATAGAGTAAATCTCCACCCAGCCAACTTACCTAGTGTTTATTTTTTATAAGTTTCACACATCCATCCATTTACCTAGTTAAATGGTTTGCATGTTCAAGTTGTTATTCCACCAACTAGTTGTTTTAATTGTATACTTACAATTTGTGCCCTAAAGTGGAACTTTGTTTCCATAAAGAACCCAAAATACTATAGGTTACCTCATTCAATTTATGTGGTGTGCATTAAATTGACATCAACAAGAAGTAAATATGGTGCTAGAAAGAGGGCACACTTGTGTGTTTTCTCAATATTAGAGGTTATTCACTACATAGAGTTACACTAGAGATGCCCAAAAGAGTAACAAGGTCTAGGGCCTAAGATATCCTTTTGGTTTCACCTTTGTCAAATCATAAGAGGCCTAGACCAATACCAACCATTCGTGAGATACACCGAGCCAAGACACCTTCCATAGTGAGAAACATCTCACCTATCAACCGTATATGTCTCAACCTTGGTTAGTCGGATGTGTTATTACCATTCCTAGAGATCAACATAATTTACTAAGGGACTAGATAAATACTTTCCTACTTTTTCCCCCTCAAGTGGGAGGATGGTAGAGAAGCATATTAAATCTTTCAAGGCTGATCTAAGATTAATTAATGTCATAGATGAGTATGTTGTATATATACTTTTCCCATTCACTCTATAATATTTTGCTTATGATTGATATCTCAACTTGTAATAAAATTCCATCACCTTATGGAATACAATCCAAAATACTTTATTTGCACAATTTGGGAAAGTTACTAATCCAAATTTGGTGTATTATCATTTCACTACCATGAAGAAGGAGTCCAATGAGCTAATTATATCTTTTAATATAATATTTAAGAAAACATACACTTGGTTGAATACTATATACAAACTAGAATCAGCTCTAGCACTCAAGATGTATAAGAATGCTTTAGATCCCATCACTGTAGTGTTTTTTAGAGAGTTACCTCCACCAATAATTTATCCTTGGTGTATGAAGAAGATATCAACATTGAAGATAAAATTAATCCTTATCTCAATCCTCAAACATTAGGGGGTCAAACATTCAATAATGGTTTTCCATATTTGAATCTAATTCTACATGCTAATCAAAATGCTCCTACATTTAATCAAAATTAGTTTTACAATCTTCCTCCTATGACACAACAAGTAACAAATCATAATAATGGTTCCTTGAACAATCACGCACAAATGACTAGCCATCATTAGAACCCAAAAAATAACATATAACTCATTCCAACACAATAGTCACTCAGGGTGCAAACTCCACCAAAGCAAAATTGGATTATATAAAGAATGGTCCAAAATTTGACCAATGACTTATTGAGTATGCATATAATGATGTGCAATACCACCAATCAAAACAATAACTAAAATTCTAATTTTCCAAGGTATAATAGGCCCTTCAATAGAACCACCAATAATGTACAAAAATAACACTTCACTAAGTTACCAGAAATCAATATCATGGAGACAACTTTGTCTAATTGGTGTAGATTTCATAACACATCACAACATGGGGAATTGGACTATGCAGAGTTTTGTGTAACATTTTAAATTTTCCAAAGGTAAATGGTTAGACATGATCAAATGATTAATCCCTTAGATCTCCATCATGAATTTGACCCCTCAAGTTAAACTAAGGTCTTTGAAACCCATGAGTTTAAATTCCCCATTGAAAATGAAAATGTTACAAAGGATAATCTCATATATTATAAGTGTTTCAATAGTTCAATAGTAAAAATTACAATCTAAGGAACATAAAGCCTCTCAACACTTCTACTCCTAATAATACAATTATTCCCCTAAATCCTAAAGCTGATAATAATCCTCTTCCCCCAAAAGGGAATGATTAGCCTCAACATAGAGAATAATAGAGTAAGAGAGGATATAATATTATTGAGAATATGAAAAATATCAAGACTAATATCACTCTTCATGAGCTAGCTTAAATCACTGAATAGAAAGAGCTCTTATGGAAGTCTATCATAGGGAAGTCTATTATAAAAAAGGTCAAATTGACCGACACAAATGTCATATATAAAAGCAATCCTGAGGTTTCCCATTTCTTGATAACCATTCAAGCATTTGGAAAAAATATACACAATTTTTTGGTGGATTCTAGAGCTTTAGTCACTGTGATGCCAACCCTCATATGTCAGAAGATTGGGTTAACCTTAGTCTATCCAAGAGGACTATTTTATAGTTGGATAAAATAGCAGTACCCATGATAGGAGAACATAATGATGTATGCATCTAGGTTACATCAAAACCTTGTGTATAGATGACTATTGACATACTGGTAGTAGATATTCCTAAAGGGTATGGGCTATTATTGAGCAAATATTGGTTAAAGATGCTCAATGGGTAACTTTTCATAGACTTCTCTAATATTTGGCTATCATGGAGAAGCATTGATAATTATATTAGAATTGATCAGGACTTGAGGATGAAGCACCATATTACAGAGTATAATACTACTAATGAATAAGTAAGTTACAAATCTCCTAGTCTTGGAAGATATACATTTACTATAACACATGAAGTACATAATGATATGTAGGGCCCTTCCCAATCTTGGACCCTTCATTTAAATGGAAAAAGATAAAAATAAGAATCATGTGTTGGTATTGGTTTGGTCAATCCACAAGGGAATAGTTACCTAGAGGCATATAAGCTCTAATTTCCATACACCAATAATAGAGTGGAATATGAAGCCCTAATTTTGGGATTGTAGTTCACCCTCAAGAATAATGTCAAGGAACTATTGATATATAGAGCCTCAAAAATGATATTCAACTAGGTCATAAATAAGTATAAATGCAATTTTTCATACTTATAGAGATACAAACACAAAGCCTAGAATTTAATTAAGTCATTTAAGGTTTTCAAAATAATGGCCATTCCAAGAGAATAAAATCAAGTTGTTGACTCATTGACCACTTTGGCAATAAATTTGACACCCATATAGGAGTCAAAAGTGTATAATTTCTCCATAAAGTTGGTATATTATCCATTAGTACTAGGAAATATTGTTAATTTTTAGGTGTTCGATGATGATCAATAAATCATCTATTTTCTAACTTATTCAAGATAATTCAAGTGCCAAATAATTGATGATGAGGAAAGAATCCATTTATGCCATGAGGAATGAGATGAAGAGGATATCATCCACCTAAATTAAAATCATATCCCACTAGGGATGGTTTCCTTGGAAAGAGAATTTGACATGAATCCTCAATTCTAGAAACAAAGTTATTTAAAGTTTAATGAGTTTGAGTTTAGCTTAAAGAATCTGGGTGATGAAAGAAACTCACATCTTGTCAATATTGGTTTAACCTAAACTCCAAAAAAGAGACAAAGGGTTAAGGACCTGATCATTGGATATAAATAGATGATTGTATGGATGTATGATGATTTTATGATCTTTAATCTTAGGATCATCACCCATATAATTCTACTAAACCCAAATCATAAGCCATTCATGTAGAGATAGAGATTGATTAATCCTATCATGTAACCTTTGATTTAGAAGGAGGTAAAGAAGATTATAAGTGCCAAGATAGTATTTCCTATTATGTATTCAATTTGGGTGTTTAATCTAGTTTTAGACATAAAAAATAATGGTGAAATTAGGTTGTGTTGATTTTAAGAATCTTAACAAAGCCTCCAAGAAAGATAACTATCCTCTACCCTCATTGGATGAGGTAATTTAGACTAAGTAGTTTTGAAATGATGTATTTCTTAGATGTATTTTAAAAATATAATCAAGTTCTAGTCAAATTAGAGGATATAATGAAATCTACATTTACCACAAAGTGGGGAACTTATGCATATAAATAGATGTCATTTGGCCTGATCAACATAGGAGTTACTTTTCAAAGAACAATGGATCATGCATTCCAAGGGATAATAGGTAAATTTATAATCATATACATGGATGATCTCATAGTTTTTTCAAAAAATAGGGTTGATCACATAGACCATCTTCAGTCCATCTTTTAAACATGTAGAAAATTTGGTATCTCACTAAACCCCAAAAAGAGCATATTCAAAATTATTAAAGGAAAGTTATTGGACATATTATCAACAAATATGGGATCACCATTGACCCAAAAATAATTCATGTAATTTCCAAAATAATGTTCCTAAATAGAAAAAAGGATCTTAAGTCCTTCTTTGGAAAGATTAATTTTTTAAGAAAATTTATATAAAGATTTGTAGAAATTGTCACACCTCTGAATGCAATGCTTAAATGAGATGCCAAAGTGGAATAGACACTTGAATACATAAGGTATTTTCAAGCCATTAAAAATGTTAGAGTTAAAATCACTGAGAGGTGGGGTGAATTAGTGAGCCCAAATAATCTATCTTTAATTTTGATCTTTACAAACACTTAACCAGTTACTATATGCATTCTTGAAGCATACACATCATTTAGAGTAATAAGTAAGAGAGCAATGCAAGATCAATCACATAACACATGACATATGTGGGAAACCCTCTTGGGGAATAAAACCCATTGGAACCTATAATTTGAATGTTATCTTATAATAACAATAACAAATTTATACCATCTATAAATGATTAAGGAACTACAATCCCTATTTTGTGAGACTATAATCCCACAAGGTGTTGCCACACTTGTCTAGCTAAGCTACAATAATAACCAAACCTTTTATCAAGTTTCACCTTGTAAGGAGGCTTTAGCCACCTTATATGTTGAGATACCACAATAACACTTATGAAAACATCTACCTTTGTAATGATGTCTACAACATTGAAAGTGGACCTCTGCTTATCCCTTTTCACCTTTGCTCACACTCAATCTATAAAGGCACTATTCTGCCAATAAAATTATGACCTACAGGTCATATAAATAATCCTCAAATTTATCTTCTCTTCAACTGATCCTCAAGGAACTATACCCCTCTTTTCATCCACAAAATACACATATAAGCCTCTCTCAAATCTCTCCTTAGTCTCTCACATAAAATCTAGAAATCACCATCTTTGATTTCACTATTTATAGAGAAATCTTGATAATCACTACCTTGGTTAGCCATTAGGTATGCCTTAGGCCTTAAATCATATTTCACATGAATACATATCTCAATACAATCTTTATAGGTCAACCATATCATCTATGGGTCACCCTTAAGTAGCTACACCTTTTAATAAGGTCTTTGTAGCTCTTATAGGTCTCATGTGAACCCATTCACTCCTTTAGCACTCCATCGAGCTAAAAAATAACAAATGACCACTTTAAAATACATGGGTCAACTCTTTATTTCCTCTTAAATTTCCTCAAATGACCATAGTCATCTTATCTCACCTTTATCTATGCTCAAACAACTCGAACATTGACCTGGTGTATAGAAACAACATTACTAAACATATAGTCAACTAATTAAGCATTGTTGATAGATAGATTGATCATACTCATAGATCATCCTCATATATTATAAAACACTTCTAAATATCAAATTCAGCATGATACATTGAAACAACATCAACAGAAAATCAAGCATCCTTCTTGGGTCACTTGCAAAATAAACATGAACACACAATCAACTTTGAACATTAATATATTTGATTGTACACACTTCCAAATCTTCAAATTAGGTTCATTATATGCACCATGGAGTCCTATTAATATTTTATTTTTACATCACTATCAAATTCAACTTATATAAAAATATATAGATGAAATATAGATATCTAATTTTTCCCTATGTTTATTTCAAATATTTGAATTCAAGTGGTCACCATTAACCTTCGAACACAATGCTCAAATCTTGTGTCCTCTCAGCTTAGATCAAATATGCACCATCAATATTGTTTGATATTTAACACATAGTCTACCAATTCTAAATTTTAAACCTTAGTCACTTTGACCTCATCTCATGCAATATTGAAATGTTGACTCAACACACTACATCAATCTTTAAGGATTAGTCAGGTCTTTAATGAAAAGTGTTCACCATTTGATCAATCTGTATGAACACCCACTCACCATTATATCCTTGTCATGTACCTTTTCTCAGTCATTAAACATCATGCACCTATCCTCATCTTGTTACTTCTTAACTTTTTAGAGCAACACAACCATCGATCTTGATCAAACTTTAACTTGTGCAAAAATGACTATGGGGACCCTTTCAATATGATTGAGTAGCCATTTTTGAACCTTAATAACTTATTCTATGATTTGATTCATGATCTCAAATTTAGACCAAATGATCTCCTCTCATAGGAGAATCCAACCATATAACACAATACTCTTAAAACCTTCACATGAGTGAGATATGATGTCATTAAAATTCCTTCTCAAAAATTTCTATCATAGAGCCAACTATGTCAAAACCTACCTAGTAGGACAAATTTGAACAAGCATATCTTTTGATGTGCTTTAGTGCATGATCTCAACATTAGCACAAATTAACTATGTTTAGAACTAAATAAACCCATATGATCAGTTAGTTTCTCTTGAAACCTTCACATGTTAAAGATATAACACCATCAAAATGTGCACTTGGATATTCTTTTCACATTGTAAAATTTTCTAATTATGGAAAAACACAGTCAACCTACATGGGAGCCCAACTTTGCACATACGTAACTTTTTATGTGATTCATTACATGATCTAAATTTTAGTAAAAATAAACTAGGAACAAAAAATAACAAACCCATATGATCACCTTCACATGAATCATCCACACGTGTGAGATATTCCATCATCAAACTACTTAATTGGCTCTTTCTGACCACATTGCAAATTTAGTTAAGTATGGGAAAACAATGAATTCTAACTGAGAATCCAACTTTGTACTCTCATATTTGATCATGATTCAATGCATTACTTGATATCTAGCATAAATAATTAGGGACTAATTTTATCATAACCATATGAGAAACTCCCCTTAACTCATTCTTACATGGCAATGGTAACATCATCAAACTACCTACTCCAATTTTTTGCCACTAGACCAAAATGTCTAGATAAACATAATGAAGAACCAAATGAATACCACTCATGTACACAAGATATCAAAGCATATAAAACTTCTTATGGGACCTATTTCACATGTTCAATACTTCATACTCATCCATAAACATCTCTAGCCATGTCAACACTGAAGATCAACCAAGCATACTTCAAGAAAACTAGGACAAACACATTGCACATTTTGTCGTTGTCACTTAGGCCATCAAAGCACTTCATCCACTCATGAGGACACCTCCATGACATCACCATAACATAATCATGAAATATCTCTAACAAATTTTTTTATATCATAGGCTCTAATATTGGTAAGCCTATATTTCACTAAGGACTTCTTCCTATACTTGTTCACTTTGAATCATAAAATTTCTATTGTATTCACATAAAATGAGGAGAGAAAACACCATATCTCTTTCATGAGCACAAAATTAAATGATGTAGAGATTAAATATTCTATGATTGAAAAATAGATCTTTTCCCTAGTTAAATAAATAATGAAGTTCTAACATTACATTCTTAGGAACAAGACCATTGTTATTGTACTACACCCTAATGTCAAGCTTACATTAGGACAAAATGAGTAAGGAGAGCATAGGGGAAAATAGATGGAAAATTATAAGAGTTTGAAATTAAGATCAAACCTACCAAGATCATTAGAGGATAAGGTATTATTTAGTTGATGACTAAACCAGACCCACATATCACCATCAAATAATTTTTCCAAACATAAGTTTCCAAATAAGAATGGTATTTGATTATCTTTCAATTTATACTCACTGTAACATGTCCCCAAGAACTCAAAAGAGAGTAAATGAGACTCTTGATGCTCAAACATACTCATTATATGATCAAGAAGGGAATTATCTATAGGAAGAACTATGGAGGCATATATTTAAGATGTGTATCATGTGATGAATCCCAAAAGATTATAGAGAACCTACATCAAAATATTGGTAGTGGCCTTCCATCTGGTAATAATACAACCCATAAAATCCTTAGAATGTATTATAATTGGACAGTGATCTTTAAGAGTGCTTAATCCCACATAATAATATGCTATAAATTCTAAGGTTTGGTGAAAAGGGAAGTGCATGCAATAATGCCACTATATCCTATGATTGAGGGTGAGCCATTTGTCTAATGAGGGTTATATTTCATTGGTGTTATCAACCTAAACTCTTTATCTATACAAAAATTTATTCTCATAATTATAGATTATTACACCAGATGGATTAATGTAGTAGCCACCAGGAATTTGAGAGCATAATATGTGATTAATTTCCTTAAAGAGCATATTATGACTAGGTTTGGTGCTCCTATTTCATTGGTTTATGACAATGGGCTAGTGCTCCAATAATTTGAATTTATAGAATCGGCCAATAATAATTGTATCACTATTAGATCATTGTTTAATCACTACTTATAAGGGAATGAATTGGTTGAATCAACTAACAAGAACCTTATTGATGCTATCAAGAAACCATCTACAGATAGACCAAAAGAGTGGAATATCTTATTAAAATATGCATTATGGGTAGATCAAACTTAGTACAAGGATGCCCTTAAAGCCTCATCATATTTTATATTCTATGAGAGGTAAGTAGTATTCCCAATCATGCTTAAGTTACCAACATAGTAGTTAATGTAGGAATATATGGAACCCAATGAGAGGATAGAATCTAGATTTTTAGATATCATAGAAATGGAAGACTCTAGAACTGAATTCCTACAAAATTTTAGCAAACATCAAGATATAGTCAAAAGATGGTTTGATAAAAGAGAAAAATTTAAAGCATTTAAGATATCTGACCTAGTGCTCTTATGGGACAAATCCCATGTAAATGAATGACAACATGATAATTTTATCCCACTTGGATAGGATCCTATCAGATCTCTCAGATCCTAGGTGATAATGCTTTCTATTTGAGGGACCTCCAAGGTAATGAATTGACATATCCAATCAATGGATAGTTTTTGAAGCACTACTTCATGGCTGCCCCATCTGAATATGTCTCTAAGTAACTAAAAGTATTTGAGTAGAGGTAGGGGTAGGTTATATTTAATTTATTAGTTAGTTTACCACTTTTATTTATTTTTTTATTAGAGTATCTCTCTTTCTATATTAATCATTCTAGCTTTCTGCATGTTACTTTGCTTAAGTCTAGTCTCTCATTTTTTAGGTAGTTTCCTACTGTATAGGATAGTTTTCCTTTTGATTTCATGGAAATTTGACTAATTACTCTTAATATAACTAATAAATTATATTTAAATGGTGTCCCAAGTATATGTTTTAGATTCAAATTGAATCAGTGGGTGTTATACCTTGAGCATCAAAATTCTAATCTAGGTAAGTAGAGAGAAAGTTAACCATGAAATTGTTATAAAGTGAATGATTTTATCAAGTATATAAAATACACTCCCATAGCTCCATATAAATTTAGAAATCTTTTCTCATCTCCTTATATCAAATTCACATCAAATACTAATACTTGTTTGGGATAATAACCATTGATATGGGTCAATTTGATATGGATATTTTGATGAACCAAAACTTACCTATACCATCTCATGGTGGTTACCTTTTCCTTTCTTTCATTCATAAAAAAAAAGGAGAGAAAAGAAAGTATAATCCAAAACTCTAAAATAAAATCAAAATAAATGAAAAATATTTCATGATGAAATAAGATCAATGTATCATGAAAGAATACAAAGGAAGAGAGGAAGGGTGATCAAAGGCATCTATATTAGGGCTATTTATGCCTAATTGATATTAGATCAATGCCTTAGCTTCCTAATTATAATGAAACCTACAACTTATCCCATGTCTTTACTAAAATAATTTAACGAGTAAAGAATATCACTTTGACACACACTAGTCCAAAGTATGGATACATTAAGTATGTTGTATGAAGTTACCAAAGAGTCCCTTTCATATTTCTGATCTAATCATTTCTTTTATAGCATGGTTTAGGTTTGATATTGGGATTGCAAAATAGTAGATTCTAGGTTCTTGAAAACTCAATAGTATTCACCCCTGTGAATTGTTATTTGTTATATTTAACACATTCCATATTTCATTATTGATGAAAAAGTGGGCAGCCCATTGTTTTTATAAGGTTTGTTAATTATAGGGTTATACATGCATGTTTAGCCTATTTTATTATCTATGTAATTTTGTGGGTTTTTGGGCATTAAATCACCTTTGTTACATTTGTTTTCCTATTGCAACTAATTTTTCATTAGAATGACTTATTTGAACTAATATATTAATTAAAATTTTAGGAATCTTATTATGTATGACAAGGCTTTGGAATTATCAATATTCATATTTACTTATTTAGAATTATCAACACTTTCTCTTTAGCATTTTGGTCCTCAATAATTTTTGTTTGACATTTTAGTCTTCAATAACTTTTTGTTTGGCAACTTTAATTAGATGGGTCTTCTTATTCGATAAATTTCATTTAAAAAATTTCATTTTGGAAAATTTTTAAGATATTTTGGTCTCTAGTAACTTTCTCTCTGGCAACCTTCTCTTTGAAAAATTTCTCTTCATAAATATTTCATTTAGATAATTTTATCTAAAACTTTCATATTTGGCAATTTTATCTAACAAATCTTCCCAAATGACAATTTAGTCTTTGAGAAAAGTGTTCAATAATTTGTATTTATTATAGAAAAGTTTCACAAATCTCCCTGAAGAAAATTTTAATCTTTAGGGTCTTTTGCTCAAAAAACTTAGCTCACAAAATCAAATAATTCAGCGCAAACGCAAGAAAGGATGCCCAACTAAACAACACATTGATAGGTGTCGAAAGGAGGAAACACTATGGCACCCATTCAAATGAGTAAACATCATATATGGCATGTTTACTAGGATAAGGTGGTCAAGTTAGAATTAAATGAAAATTGCAAGCTTGGATACATTAGTGATTAATGGTGCATAAACTAAACTTGAAGACTAAAAGGCAATAACATTGAACTAGTAACTAACTTCATGTCCATTGATTATTAACAAGCTTAAGTGAATATTTCCTTCTGAGAATTCAAGCCTTATTTATGTTCAAATATGTTTTAATTTTCATAGGATATCACTAAACCACCATTATAAAGAGCACAAAATCTTTCAAAATTGAGAACTAAAAATGGCATCTTCATCTAGAGTATATAGGGGATACTAGGAACCATACAAAGTTTATATCAAAGATTCAATAGAGTATATAGATAAAAATTTTGATGCCTCCATATTTGATGCTACCTACTCAACTCTGTGAGAGGCTATAAAAATCATTGGCATATTCTCCTAAAAGGAAGACATCTCTCTAAAATAATGATAACACATAGTTGACCTACTTCCCTTCAAGAACCAAGAACTTCACTATGCTACTATTAAACCTAAGGTCATGCCATATATTGATTTATTACATGACTTGTTCTTTAAGGGAAGGATTGAATATGGTGGTATCTTCCAATACATCAATAACAAAACCATTTTTTCCTAGATATTAGGGGAATTATTTCAAATTTTTTTATGCTTACTAATACTAGATGCCACATTTGATTTAAATAGTGTATCCCTTTGGAGGAAAAGAAACAATATAGAAAATACAATGAGTGTTTGGCCCCATTTCATTTTAAGTAATGGATCTGCACCAACTTGACAAACACCTAGGCATGAGGCAACTATGTAGATGGTTATTATTTGTGTCTTCTAGTGGTGTTGAATGGATGGTGGCTAACAACTCCAAGAAACATTGGGAATCAAGTGCATGAGATAGTGACCAACCATTGAATATAAGTGACTCTTTTTAAATCATGTAGCATTGGGAAGTAGGCACATAGGATGGTGACAACACATTAAAGGTAAAGTGTAGTGGGGGTGGAAAAATGTGTCCCTCCAGTACCAACTCAATAGTTGGCATGTCCCACTCCCCATGAACCTAGGAAATTCTAAAGCCAATAAAAGGAATCTGAGTGTATTTTAAGGAGGAAAACTAGAGAGTAATGAAGCTCTAGCAAGTTGTTAGAAGATTGTTTATGTTTATATTAGATTATGATAAATTTTAATTCTCTCCTTTATAACACCCAAGATCACTATGATCTTGGGCCTTAGTATTTTATGTTGAGCACTTGCTCAGTTTATGTGCACTATCTATGCATTATTGTTTAATGTATCAATGAAGAATGCTTTTCACAAATGGTTAATGAGCTTAGTCTTCAAGTTTTAGAATGTTTATTGGTTATATGCTTTCTTCTATCAAATGTATGGTCGAGTTATTGTATTTTTCTATCTTGACTCACTCATGGCATAATTTTAACTATAAATGAACCTTGCACTCATGATATGAAATGCACTAAGTACGATTAAGACCCTTTATCCTGAAAAAACCCATGCCTAAGCATAACACCATGGCTAAGTCCCTTAACCTATCAATCAGTTGGCCCTCAAGCACCTAAATGCCATTGAGCCTATGAAACCCAAGGCTTGTGTCTATGAATTCCCAACCATCATTATACTAACCTGAGCCCATAAAGAATAGTATTTTACCATGGCATAACTAGCCCAACATAGACCCTAGTCCCTTATCTATTGCACTTTAGGTGAGAACATAAGGCTTGTGCCTTATGTATATTGATGCCAACACTATAGATTGTTAAATGTTGAGTGCTATAGGAATAATCAAGGTTTGTTCCCCTCTAGAACAAGCCTAGATATGACCTAGATAGATAGGTAGACAAGTGACTAGGCCCATGACCAATAAGACCAACTTTTTTACAACATTATGGTTTTATTACTAGGTCTATTAATTTTTTTTGTTATAATAGTACACCAAGACAATGATCTAACTCTCCCTTAAGAACATCAAGCACTTGTTGGAATAAGTGGAAGACAAATTTACACTAAGGTATCTAATTTGTAGAGAGTAGAACCCAAAGAAGTGGGTCCAAAACCACTTGTATGATGCCTTGTATGCCATGATATTTTATGAAATACCTAAGCATGTGTAACATTAGTCGGTTTCTTATGTGACCCATAAAAACCAAAGCTATGGATAATGTCATAAGTGGATGAAAGAGTTCCTAGGGAGGCTTGAGAACTTAGATGCCACCTAGACTAGAGTTATAGACAGATGGTGGCAAGGAGTGTTGAATAACTATATGCTTGAGTTTTTGGTCTCAATGTATTCCTACCCTAAAGAAATAGAGTACCAATTCTTACACAAAACTAGGGGTGCATTTTTAAAATTACACATCACCAAACTCAAAAATATGATGGTAGATTATAGATTCAAAATAATGAGAATGAAAGCCTAAAGTATTCTCATGTATGATCAGTGCAATAAGGAAGAAAGGGATTTGTAGGTGAGGCACAATGGAAGGAGACAAATAGATTTACAACTAAGAGCTCATGTGATAGGTCTATAACATGAGGAAGTGTAAATTTATAGAAGATATAGAACCTAAAGTGCTGACAGGACCTATAGTGAGTGGGAAGGGCATGGGGAATGGTCTCTTGAAAGGCATCCATGCCTAGAGGAAGGATACCTTAGAACAAATGTGACTATTGATAGGTGAATTCTTAGGGTCCCCTCATAAATTTACCATTATAGATGTACCAAATACATCTACACCCTTTGAACCTATGATGTGAGCTCATGTACTGGATCCCATAAAATAAAATAGAAGATTGACAACTAACCTTGTTATCAAAATAAAATTCAATTGATTTACAAATTTTGACTATAAATTCATGATTGAACATGCCATCTCATATAATGAGGTAAGTCAAGATAACTCTAGACCTTAAAGAACTATCTTAACTAGATAGAACTTAAGTGTAAGCACCAAAGTTTAGCCAATGTCAGCTACACAACCTAGGAAAAAACCCATAGGAAGTGGCCCTATACCACTAGTTGGTAGTACAATGCCATCATCTTTTGCATAACTAATAATAACCACTAGACTAGTGCATGGAATTGCTGCTAAATTAATTAGAGGACCAATGCTAGGATAAGCATTAGGAGGACAAGTACCTCAAACACTAGCTTCCCCTAGCCCTAGATCTATTATGAGATGGTCATGCACCTGCTAGAGTACTAAGGCATGTAAAATGCTATATAACATGTACTCAAGTGTGAGTTACAATGGCACACTCAGGGAATAACTCAATTCAAGCCCAAGGCAAATTAGTTTATGATAAACTTGCTTGATCATGCCCATACTTGGTATATGAAGTTTGATCCTAACCAAGCTATGGTTGATTATGACACTCTAACAGGAGCCTTTTTAAAGGAGTTAGATATACATAATTTTGAGCAATAGAGCATTACCATGATAAAAGAGATAAACTAGGGATTATTAGAGAGCATACACTTGTATGATGTTAGGTTCAAGATGTTCCTTTCCAATCTTATTTACAACATTCACCCCTACTAACATGAACAATGGTTTATTGGAGGATTACTAGTGCCCTTCAAAATGGCACTCTTCATGAAAACATTCATAGGCCCTCAAGAAGCACTTGAATCTACACTTAGATCCAAGGTGGTTAAGAATACTAATATAGGCATTAGCCCATTCATGGAGGTGTAGATTACATCTATGGCTTCCTAATTATAGAAGATGACTACTAGTTCATCGCAAGATGATCAAAGTAGGTTATGGTGCACTGATTATGAGATGAAAGGTCATAGTAGAAACAAATACCCTAGGTATAATGTGCATGCACTACTTCTTAACTATGAAGTTTTTCATGAAGTGCATGACGTTTACAACTACCCCTTATTGCAATGCACTATTCATGTCAGCACAACCATCTACTACAAGTTGTGTTATGCTTACACTCACAACATAGCTAAATAACAAGTCATTGATGAAATGTGCCAAACATGGAGAGAGGCATATAATAGGAAACTACAATAGTTGAAGGGTAGGAAAATAAAGGAAATGAGGGTTATGGTCAACATAATACTAGATATGGAAACTAAAGAGGTGCCATAGGGTGAGGTGGAGGAATATTCCCACCATGATCATGATACAAGTGTGGGTTAACTAAACACTATCAGCATGACTTCTTAATGTATCTAATGTATAGGTATTATTGAGGACCACATGCAGTCAAAGATTGCCCTGACTTGTATAAGAAACTAACCCAAGGAAAAATGGGCATTGATAGAGGTGTAGGGATGATAAGGAATGAGCCTAAAGATATAAAGTGGGATTCAAAAGTGTAACCAACACACACAAAGCCAATTAAAGTAAAATCAACCACTTGGAGTGGGTTCACCACTTAACTACCCACTGTGCTAACAATAAAACTACACTTGGAATATGGTGAACCAAGTTACACCAATCACATAGTATAGATTGATCCAAAATAAACATCAACACTGACCTAATTCATCAAAATTAATCCTACAAAAATCCATGAAATTAATACAAAATATGTAGGGAGAACTCTAGCTACCCAAAGATCTTGAGGCACAGACTATTGCCTCATGTAGAAAGCAAGATAGATAGGAGGTTGAAGTATAGGCTTTAATAGAGATCATGCACCTGTTATAAATGGATGGGATGCTTCCACTACTAAAAAACTTTCTCTTATAGCATACAAGGAAGAATCTAAGTGAAGTTGATGAGCCCCACACAATTGAAGTTGGTGTAATGCATATGGAGTGTGCACATGATGTAAGGCATACATAGAACACATATTGTGACTAATATTTGCTAGTGAATTCCACCATCTATGGATGGTCTATTTATGATATGTTGATCAACATTGGCATAGAGCTTAATATCTTAACCAAGAATGCATGGGAGAAGATGGGCAGGCTAACCCTAAGACCTTCTCCCCATGTATTCTTCATGGCCAATAAGACTCGATTACAGTTGATCAAAATTATTTAGGGCACCGTTGTAGATATTATGGGTGCTAAATTCCATGATGACTTTGAGGTTATTGAGTTGGATGAACATGATAACTACCTAATGGTTCTAGGGAGGCCTTGGTTTTATGCCAATAATGCAGATATGCACTTCAAAAGTGATAAATGACTTTTCAAAATTGAAAGGAAAGGGTAGTGATTCCCCTTTTAAGTAAATAAGGACCCCCTATGTGGAGAGCATTGATTTATAGGATGAGATCAACTATATTTATAACATCATGACACAAGGCATCAAGAATCTCCATCCTTCTAATCAAGGAGTGCTTTCCTAGAAAGATGGGTAGTTAGCCTCAAATACCACTGATGTAACTTGTGATCAATGTATTGAAGAGGCATATGAGGCCACTAGTCATAGATGACACTTAGTACATGTAAAGGTGCCAGTGCTTGTAAGGACTAGATAAGTTCAAATTGACCACACTTTGAAATGATGGGTCCCATGCTAGGAGAAGAAAAAAAGAAGGAACTCTACCTAAGCAAAGGAAAGCTTGAAATACTCCCATAATTTGAGTGTATCAACCTAGTGTAAAGGTATGCCAACAAAATCAAATCATCCATCCCTGAGAAGATAGATATAATGGACACACTAGTGTACACATTAAGGAGCATTATCATACATTGGTGGGAAGCACAAAAGTCTAACTTGATAAATTGGATAAAGGTAAAGGAGACCATGTGCACTAGGTTCAAGAGGAGTAATGAGAACTTAGATATCTCAGCATACTCTGGTGACTCTAACCTTATGGTGCATGTGCACCTATGTGAAGATACATGGACTGAATACAACATGATTGCCCCAAAGAACTTATGGGTCCACACATTTTATAATACTCTAAAGACATGGCCATAGGCATGGTATATGGTCAAATAGATGCACTGAGAGATAAAGAATTGGAAGGTTTTTAAGGAAATGTTTGTGCATACCTTCTCCTTTTCCTCATAGAACTTGAAACTAGTTGAGCCATTGTAAGTGATTTGAAAGGCAGCATTTGAAGACACTATAATCCTTGAGGAGCACTTAAAATACATGTTCAAATAAAAAGGGTTGGCACTCTTGAACTTATTTGAGGAAAAACACTCAATAGTGATTCTAATGAGGAAGATGATGAAACTTAGAAGGATAACTATTAGAAAACACTGACTGCTAAAAGAAACTACATGCACCAAGTAGATGATAACACTCTTAGTGAAAAAGACCCCACTCACCTTCATGTTGAGACAATAAAGCTAACTTGATATGTTGAGGATTCTCACCAAGAGAGGAATGATCCATACCACACACCACTCAAGACCATCAAAGTGTATATTATCATAGAAGGAGAGACAAAGATGGCTACTCTAGGTGCCTATTAGTCTGATGTAGAGTTGGTGTGAATCATAGACCTCCTAAAATAATTATAAGATTTATTCCTTATGACTTATCAATATATGAATGGCATCCACCCATGCCTAGGAAAGATGAGCATAAAGCTAATTAATGGCACAAGACTAGTTAAAAATCACCCCTACTAGATGAATCCCAACCTCTGTGCCAAGGTCAAAATAGAGATTGATGCTATGTTGGTTTTAGGGGTCATTTATCTTGGAGTCTGAGTGGGTGAGCCCAATGGTAATAAGCATCAATAAATATGGGCACATTCATAGTTGTGTTAACTATATAATCTTGAAATCTACCTACATCAATGACCCCATTCTAGCTCCATTCACTGATAAAGTCCTGAAAGGCATCACAGGTTGCAAAATTTATACCTTCACTAATGGTATCTCTTTCTACCACCAAGTCTAGATTCAAGAGGAGGATAAGCCTAAAACAACCTTTGCCACTGAATGGGGTTGTTTCACTTATAATGTGATGCCCTTTGGACTCAATAATGCACTAGTTGTGTTCTCTAGAGTGGTGATCACCATATTCAAATATTTCATCCATAGGTTCCTCCAAGTCTATCTAGATGATTAAATGGTATATGGCCTTATCAAGGACCATTATGACAAATTATGCCTAATTTTTTAGAGGTGAAATTATATTTATATATCCTTAACCTAAATAAGTGTATCTTCACAACACTATTTATAACTCTAATCAAGTATATCATCTATAATGATGGTTTGCTCATTGATCTAGAAAAGATCGCCATCATCATCTAGTTGTAAACTCCTTCCACATAGAAAGATGTTCTCACCTTTCTTGGCCACTATGGATATTATATAAAATTTATAATGAGTTATGTGAAGATTATAATACCACTAGAAGATATTTTATGCAAGGATGGACCATTATACTAAGGAAAATCATAATAAGATGCCTTTGAGACCCTAAATCTAAGATTAGCTAGCATACCTATCTTATAGTTCCCTAATTGGACAACACCTTTTCATGTCCATGTTGATGCTTCTAGCTCTTTTATTGGTGCAATATTGGTGTATCTTGGTGAAGGAAAAATACATCATCTCATCTCCTTCACTAGTAGAAAGTTGACCTCAATAGAGTATAATTACACAACCACAGAGCATGAGGCACTTGCCATGGTCTATGTCTTACAAAAATTTAGACAATATTTATTGGTAACCCCATTCATATTTTTCATTGATCATGAGGCACTCAATTACCTCATGAACAACTTATTTTACATGGGTGCATATGAAAATGGATATTTCTATTCTAGGAGTTCTATTTCTCCATTGTGGCTAAGCCTATAAATCAAAATTTAGGTCTAGACCATTTGTCCTACATTAATTCTTATGATGCATTGGTGCCTATTGAGGATGAACTTATGGACGTGAAATAATATAAAGTCCATCATGTCTATGAGGATTTATCAAAGATCATTGCCTTTCTAATGTCTAGGGTTACACCATAGATTATGATGAATAAGGAAAATAAATAGCTAGTAGTTTGTGCTACCCCCTTTTAGCTCATTAGTGGAGACCTATAGAAGCTAAGTAGAAATGAAGTGCTATGATGATGTGTTTTAGATCATGAAAGAGACTCCATCCTTAAGGAGGCACATGAAGGCATAAAAGGAGGACATTGTGCTATAAATGCAATGGCAAGAAAAGTGTTATAGTTATGTTTGTGGTGGTCAAGACTATTCTAAGGTGAAAAGAATTGTGCCAAGGCATGTGATATATGTCAGTGCATTGAGAATCCCAGCCATTATGATGTGATTCCTCTCATCCCCATTCTTTCTTAGGTGACATTCAAAAAATGGTCCGTTAATTTTTTTGGGCTAATCACTCGTACAACGTAACACACAAGTGCAAGGTATATCTTGGTAGCCATAGATTGCTTCACCAAGTGGGTCGAGGCCATGCTAACCAAAGACTACATAGTCACCACTACTACACACTTCAATTGGGAAAACATAATAAGTTGGTATGGGTGCCCATTAAGTTTGACTAGATATAGGGGCACTAATTTTATAAATGAAAGGGTGTGCATCCTATTGGTTGAGTATATGGTGGCACACCATAAAATGACCCCTTATCATATGAATCAAATGTCACAACTGAGGCATTTAATAAAATTATATGAATATGCATCATAAATATATGTGATGTTGGTCACAAAGATTAGGATGATTGAGTATCAATAGTTTTATGGGCATATTGCATAACCTATAAGCATCTGAACAAGGCTACATTGTTTTAACTAATGTTTGGCACTAAGGCAATCCTATCAATGGATTTATTGGTGTAATCATTGTGTATCATGTTCATTAGTTAAATACATGACCAAGAGTCACTAAATACAAGGTTGGAGGACTTAGATCACCTAGATGAGATGTATTCCTAAGTAAAGTAGAGCCAATAAATATAAAAAGTGTACCAAAATATCTAGCATGATAAACATATAAATAATAAATTTCTAAAAAAGGAGAATTTATGTTTCTCTATGACTCCAAGTATTTTAATCACCCAAGAAAACTATAGATAAGGTGGATGGGTCCTTATATCATCCACCACATATTGGAGATAGGTGCATGTAAATTATGAATGTTGATTGGCAAAATGCTTCATAGGAGTTTTAATGGAAATAGGTTGAAGCCCTATTGGAAATAGGGTGTTAATCATGCCATAAGAGCACTAAATTCTCAGTCACTAGTTGATTTGAGTTGAGATGACCAAAATAATGTTTGGTGCAAGCCAAATAATTCCTTTTTGTTTTATTCTTTGGATAGTAGTATAAAGAGTGTGGAAGTGGTGCTTTGAATCCCACCAAGATAATTTATTGACACCTTACTTATAATTCTAGTCAGGTGAGTCAAGCACTTGCACTTTCTAAGTTCCTAAGGTTAGAAACCTAATTCTTAGGTGTGTGACGCTTACCAACATCAAGCAAGGGAGGTGCACTAAACCATAATGCATCAGATTCTAGATGTAGAGTGATTTCAAACCCCCAAGTAAATGTTCATCTAGCCTTTCACATATAGATACAACTGGGTGGGTTAAGCCTTTGCATTTTCTAAAGTGCTTAAGGCTAGACATCTAAGTGGTGGGTGCGTGAAACTTTCTAGACTCAAGAATAAAATGCACAAAATATAGGTGCACAAAAGATAGATTGTAGGGCCATGGATGCCCAAGGGAGAAATAATCTGTCACTTTCATGCATAATACCCATCTAATGAGTCAAACCCATTTAATTTCCAAGAACCTAAGGCTAAAAACCATTAGTTTTTAGGTGCAAGGAAGTTGCTAGACTTAGATAAAATAGGATTCAAGTGAAGATTCACAACTTGATCATGCATAAGAAAGATAATGAAGATGTACCTTATGAACATGCATAAGAGAATTGAAAAAGGAATATCAAATGCTATAGGACCAGTGTAAGGGATTTTCATGGGGTAGGATATGCTAAGGTAAGATGAAGTGCAAAAAATTGACCAAGATATATAAGCATGCTTGAAATAGAAGTGTAAAAAGAAGAGGTGGAACTAATGAGGATGAATCATACACATGTGAGGCACTACACCTAGGTTACCATATTAAAGGTGAATGTCATGCAAAGATAATAAAGTATAGAAGGAGAATCATCATAGATAGATGGAATCCACCTAGATTTTAGTGGGAAGTGAATATTTGAACCATAAGTCACATCACTAAAATATCATTAGGAACATTGAATGAGGTGGCAGTGGAGGCACAAAGATCTAAAATAAATGAGTTGATGGTATAGGATTTTCATATATATCATGGATTTTCATGGGGTTTAAGAATATAAATGCCACTATGGCATTAACACACCTACATTAAATATGGTAGATGGAAAAGGGTATAAAACATCATGTGGTCAACTAGTTTTTGTTATAATTTTTTTGTAAACTTGAGACATTGAGCAAACTAGAGAGTCAAACCAAATGAAGACCCAAGAGCAAGACCTAGAGGAATTTTTTGGTGCCTTTTAGACTAAGGCAAGTGCGTAGGGATCCATCCTTGATGGTAGGGTATAAAAGGCTAAGGAAAGGCTAGAGGCCTTCTATAAAGAACTAGATAACACTGATTTACTCACTCTCAAGGTTGACTCTATGGAGATTGATAGTGCCATCAAAGAAATCAAGCTCACAATCTAAGGCTTTGATGACTTAAAAGTGGAACTATAGTAGAGTGTGCTCAAATTTTGTGTAGCTAAGGTGATAAAAGGATAGTCTGAGGGTGGACTAATGTTTTTATATTAGGTAATGTTGGGCCCCATTTCATGCTAAATAATAGATCCATGCTAATTAATAAATATCTATGCATGAGGTAACTATGTGGATGGTTATTATTTTTATCTTCTAGCAGTGTCAGCTAGATCATAGCTAACAACTCTAAGTAGCATTGGGAACCAAGCACACGTAGAAATGATCAGCCATTAAAGACAAGTACCTCCTTTTGAATTATATAGTATTGGGAAGTGGGTGCATGGGACAATGACTACACATTAAAGGAAAAGCATAGTGGGGTTGGTGGAATGTGTACCTCCAGCACCAACTTGGTAATTGGCATTCCTCACTCCCCATGAAATTAGGAAATTATAAAGTCTATAAAAGGAAGCCAAGTTCAACTAAATAAGGATGCAAACTAGATAGTAGCAAAGCTCTGATGAGTTGCTATTAGAAGATTATTTAAGTTTAGAACTTAGCTTGGGATGCATTTTGATGCTCCCCTTTGTAATGCCCAAGCTCACCTATGATCTTGGACTTTAGTAGTTTATGTTGAGTACTTGCTCATTTTATGTGGACTATGTATGAATTATTATTTAACATATCAATGAATAATGCTTTGCATAAATTGTTAATGTGCTTAGTCTTCAAGTTTTAGAATGTTTATTAGATACATGATTTTTTCAATCGAATGTATGGTTAAGCTATCATAATTTTATAGCTTGAATCACTCATGGAAGACTTGTAAATATAAATAAACCCCTCACCCATGATATGAAATTCACTAAATATGATTAAGACCTTGTGCCTCAAATGAAACCTGCACCTAAGAGCAAGACCATGCTTAGGTCCTTTAACCCATCAACTGGTTAGACCTCAAGAACCTAAATACCATTGATCCTATGAAACCCAAGGCTTGCACCTATGAATTCCCAACCATCATTGCACTAACTTGAACCCCTAAAGAATAGAGTTGCACTATGCCACAACTAGCCCAACATAGATCTCAATCCCTTCTCTGCTATGCTTTAGGTGAGAACATAAGGTTTTTGCCTTATATATATTTATGCCAATGACATTGAGTATTAAATTTTGAGTGCCATAGGAATCATTAAGGTCTAAACACATCTAAAACAAGCCTAGATCTGAGCTAGATAGCTAGGTAGGCATGTGACTAGGCCCATGACCAATAAGACCAACTTTTATACAACAGTGAACAAATGCCTTCTCCCTTAATAAACCTTTTTTATAAAGGACAAGAATCATGTTACAAGCACCAAATTATAGATGGTAATTCCTATTGGTATGAAATTTATGAACCACTTGTATGGTCACCCAAGCATTCACTTCCTTCACTTAGAATGGGTACCATTACTCAACATGTTGATCAACTTAGAATGCACCTTCTTATTAGGGGAGATTATCAATGCCCAATTACATGAACTAATATTTCATAAAGACAAAACACCCTAAGGGGGAAATTTTTACATGATGTCCTACCTTTTGGATGTTTTCATGGGTATTTTCTATAGACATAATGGGGTTTTATGTGACCCAAATATTGAATATATCAAAAATAGGATCTATGATGTATATTCATTTGTTCTTATTTATGCATATATAAGAAACATATTGAGTATTGTATAATAAATATATCCCCAAGTTTGGATGGAAATTCATGAGAAACCTATGCTTATAGTATCTAAAAATAATTCTAATTCACTCATGTATTTGGGTGACTACTATTTATATTTGGATTACACCATGATAATGGTTATTAGGCACAAGGTTGATCCTCTATGCCTCTGAAAATACATCCTTGACAATATGGTCGAGAAATATATTAATTATCAGCTATGGAAGGGGATCGATTAATATTTATCTAGAAATAAGAACACATTTCATGGCTCCCATATCATAATTTGGAGGATGTGTTACACCTTCCATAGTCATTTTAGGGAAGCTGGAAATGCTAGGAAATTTTATGCCTTGGCTACCTTTCCCCATAAATATTGGGACCCCCATGGTAGAGTACAACAACATGTTCATAATTTGGGTATTCACTATAATGATGATCTCTATGACCATGATTTCTTATTTCTTGATGCAAAATATGATGTTGAGGTCTTGAAAAGAGCTAGAATAGTTAGAGTAAGTGAATATTTTCCCAAGGTAATTCAAGTAGGTCCTTCCATCACAATAGATCAAGTGAAATACAAAATCCCACCACTAGGAAGATAGACCTCTTTAAAAAATTTGAACAATATACCTCTCTATCAACCACAAGATCAAGGTCTAGACCCCCAAAATACACCCACCATGATGATGGCTATAGAGAAAGAGTAGGGTGAAGGGGAAACTTTAGTTGTTATAACACAAATAGAAGAGGAAAATCCTCAAGTTCAAGTACCCACATTTGAATTGAGTAAAATGAATCAAGACCATATATAAGAGTTAGTCAATATAGAGGAGAGATATATTGGGAAGGAAGAGGAGCCTATTTTTTTAGACTCCTCTAACTCATCAGACCTCACACCCACTATGGTAAATTTGGAAACCACAATATCTAATGTGGATGTCAATTTTCCACCCAAAAAGTGTTTTATCCTTTGATTAAGAAGGAAAATATATGATATAATAGTGTATCCAAAGAAGGAAGGCCTCAGGTGTAGTCCACAAATTGACCAAGTGAGTAGACACTACCCTCAATTGAAGATCAGCTAGTAAATGAAGTAGATGAATAATAACTATAACAAACCAAAGTTTTAAGCTTGCATGGAATTAAAGGAAAGGCACCCTAGGGAGTGTCCAACCAAGTAAGGGTTTTTTACCTACTACTCCCTTATGCCACTCTCATGTTATAACATTTCCATTTATCACTTATTTTCATAATGTGTCCTTACCTCCATCTAGACCTATCTCTACATCCATTGCTATAACCATTCCTTTGGTTACCACCTCTACTATTATTACTACCATCCAACCCAATGCTCAATTTCCATCATGATCGACTCATTTGAGTTCACCCATGCCTTACCTTGGATAAATTTAGACCATGGTAATGGTATCCACTAGTAAAAATCTAAGGAATAAGCATTTCTACATCGTCCACCCAATGCCACATTTGGGGAATGTAGACTAGTAAAAAATAATATGGCCTTCCATGATAAATCTAGTTCATGAGACTAAACCTTTAAAGGATACCTATATAGAGTAAAAACCATTAGACCCATCATAATTGACATTTTTTTACTGGGCCAAGGAATGAGGAGCATCAGCTTCTAAGAGGTTGGACCTAAAGATAATTGAGTTTCCCACTATGAGTTCATTGTTTGATAAGTCTACTGGCTTTGGGGAAAGGGTGAGGAAAATAAAGGGTGAGGAAAATAAAGGTAGAGGATAATATTAGGCAAAGCTTGATTTTATAAGAAATATAATAAGTCTATTCTATTTTTGAGATACAATATAGAAGGATGGGTCAGTCCCCTTTCATTGAGGATTTTAAGTCCTATATGGAAACACATACTAGAGCCTTGTTAATAATCCACAAGGGTACTAAATATGCAAGAAATAGATGGAGTAATAATTAGAGAACTTTAGAGAACATAAATAGGTCATTCATGTTCCTTCTAAGATTTATCAAGATGTCTAAAATGTATACTTAATTTTGTCTGAGATACTAGACACTATTTTCTCCTTGAGGGAATAATTGGCCTCTCAAATAAATCTAATGACTAAATTGTTCAAATATCTTAAATAAAATGAGACCAAGTTGAATATCTTTTTACTATATACCCCAAATAAGGATTTTATCCATTTTTACTTGATGTCACCCTTTAAAGTGCCAAATGTAATGAATTTAATGGTCATCCAACCCAAAAAGCAAGTGAATGGATAATATATGGTGATGTCTTGGTCTCAAAGATAAATGAATAGGAGAATCAAGCAATACAAATTTTGAATGAATTGGAATTGATGAAGGCATGGGATGACATTGGAATGTTGGTGGTGAGGTTTATTTTTGATTAGATGCTTCAACAAGCCTTAGTGAACTTCAAGAAAAGTATACAAGGGTTAAATTTAGAAGACATTAAGGCTAAGTTGAGTTTTGTTAGGAAGAAGGCCATAAAGTAGAGATCTTTTAGGTATGCTTTAGAGCTATAAAAGTTGAGCATGCAAAGTTAATAACACTATTTAATAGGGTGAATAAACCATCTCTTCTAGATATGAAGATAATAAGGCACACCACATTATTATATATAAACACTATCAATATCTATAATCCAACAATAATTCTATATCCACTCCATCTACCAGTTTAGGCAATGTGTCAGTTTCAACACCGACTCCATATACTAGTTTAACAACCTAGACTCTTGCTATGACCAGACCATAAATATTTTGATATCAATCATGTATGTAATTTTGCATGTAGCATATATTCAAACTAACTATAAATATTTATGATTCATTTCACTCATTTTATAATTAAATAAAATATTTTTTGCCATCATACACATGTTGCATGATTTTTATAATCTATAAGTTATAACATATAATTTTAAAAAGTATAAATTAAGTTATATTTATTTTAAAATTTAAACAAAATATTTACTACAATTTGAGGATAGGGATACCCCTTCCCCAAGTATTTAAATACATTTAAAACCCTCTTTCAAAGAGTTGGAATTTTCATCAATACACAGGAAGAAATCAAGTCATTGATTATCAGGCAACTACGTTGGTTCTTTCTCTTCCCTTGTCCATGTTAAGATTTTAGCTTCTTTATCTATGTCAATTAAATAATTTTGAAGTGTGAAAAATGTATAGATAATCCTAATTATTTTCATTGATATATATGTTAATCATATATCTGTAAAATGTATTGAAAGTTAGTAAATTTCATTGAATTTAACCAATTAGTTTAGATTGTGTTGATATTTTAATATGTATAGGAGTATTTCCCCTTGGTATAGTTTTTTAAGTGTGTGATATGGTTACTCTAGATACCTTCATGTTCCTGACTATAATATCTCAATTAAGAGTGTGCAATAGCTACTCTAAAGATATAAACCTTTAGCGAAGACTAATAAGTTTCTTATACCTACTTTATCTAGACTACTTACTATGTTTGTTCATGAGTGTGCAGTAGCTACAAATGAAAAACATTAGTTTTGGAGATACTCATTAATAAATGAAACAACCTTGGAATTGATCCTTTGATAACATATGAACTTCTTTTTTACCTTACCTTCCCCTTATTTTTTTAGTTTCTTTTGAGATCTACCCATTTCAGAGTAATTATAAATTCACATAAATCACCTAATTTTTATTTACTTTAGGTTTCACATAGACATTCATTTACCTAGTTAAATAACCTACATGTTAAACTTGCTATTTCACCAACTAGTTATTTTAAATTCATACCTTCAACTTGTGCCCCATAATGTATCTTTATTTCCATAGAGATCCCAAAACATTAGAGGCTACCTTGTTTAATTTTTATCGTGTGCATAAAATCCACATCAATATGCTCCTCACTTCCTAGTGGGTATAAGATAATGTTCATGATTGGGTCTTCTCAACTAGATCCTAAAATTAAATTACTAACATCTCAATAATATCCTAAAAATCCTATTATAATCTCCCATAGTTCACCCTTTCCTATGACTCAGTAGTGGTGAATACATAGAGTAACTCTTAAATCTATGATGCCTTAAGGGACTAGGCCAAGAAACTAAATTATAAATGGGTAAAAAAGGATGATGTTGATACATACATGGTTTTCACCTTCAAAGAGGAGGTTTTAATTTGTATGATACTACTAAATAAGTTGTTTGGGGCCCCATATTGCCTTCACATCAACATACTTTACATGAATTCTCCTTACATGATCCTAGATAAATCTTAAGTCCTTGATGTGGAGGAGTGGTTAATTTTAACATGGTTAAGGACATAGTGGATGATCAAATAGGAGGGAAATTTTATATGATGAGTTATCTTATAGATGTAGTCTATAAGACACTTGCTTTCAAGACATCTACTTTTTTTCTTGGGTTCCTAGAGGATGTATGGTTGATGTAGTTTTATAAAAACCATATGACCAATAATATAGAAATAACATCTAGGATATCTATGATTTTTTATACCTAGTGGTATATTGTATGATCAATGAGGCCTCTATGCCTCATCTATCAAATGAAATCAGAGACTCAGTGGCACCCATTAGAGACTAATAGTATTACCAAGAGGACACCCTCATTCAATTCATGGGCATTCTTAGGGTACCCCTCTACTTACCCTATCACATCTAAGATCAACTAGTGAAGGGAATTTTTTAGATGTTATATTAGTTGATAATAAAAGTCCTACCCACCTATTTTGGTCATAATTAGGAACTATGTGTACTTTTCTTTCCTTCCCTATAGAATATGGAAACTATTCAATAATAGTTGGCCTTGGGTAGAGTCAAACCACAAGAGTGGGACCCAAAGGGAAAAATCCAAGCCCATTTAGAGAATTATTAATCTCACCTTAATCTCAATTATGGACACCAACTAGAGGATGATGATGGATTGTATTTAAATGTAGAAGATTATCAGGTGGTTCTTATGTAGATTTAGGCTTGTATAAATGAGAAGGGTAAGAAGATTCAAATCAAACCACCCTATCCCCCTCTACATCTACTCAATCTTTAGGTGTGTCACCTTGACTCCCCCCACATTTTCTATTATAATCCTATAAAGGATCCAACTAAATTTTCCCTTATAAGAATCAATTCCTCCTACCATGGCTCCACCTCCTCTATCTCTTAAAACTCAAGTACCTCAACCCTAACCAAACCAAACCCATGTAATCAATGATAAGTGTCTTAATCTTAAGTGACTCCATAATAAGCACATCATCCCCAAGATACTCAATATTTGAGGTTTGACATTAGAAAAAACTTATAAATGAAGTTAACATGAGACCAACACTAAGTAATAGTGAAATTTCATCCCCTCACTCACTCCACTTTCAAACTACCTCTTATAGCACCACTCAGTTCATTATCACTTCCACAAACTATTATGTTGACACTACCTCTCCTCCCTATTACATCACCTCATATTTTCACCCAAACACCCATGGCCTCATCCATCCATATCATCCTACCTTATTCATTTCCATCTTCCCCTTTTATTCCCTAACCTATAACTTTCCTAGTGCCCACACTAGTCATTCCTCAAATTCAAGTACCTATGAGTGCCCTATCTTCATCAGACATATTAGTTATTTTAGAAGTAGGTGCACCAGTGTGTATATCTCTAGTGACTTGGACAATCTTGGTATTTCCTCTAATGACTCAAAATCTCCCATAGTCAACCCTTATGGCCCTTGCTACCTTGACTTCTTCTATAGTAATTTTTGGAGTAGATCGAGCAAAAGGCTAAGGAAGAAGCAAAATGTAGTTCATGCTCAACCCATAATATAGGTACTGGATACTCCAATTTCACCTCCTTTGATATATTCTATGGATCCTATAGCATCAACCCTAGTGGCTCCTCTTATATCTCCCCAACCCCTTTTTTACATCACCCTAGGTTCCTAAGGATGCAACTTTAATCAACTAATTTCTTCCCTTTTGTTGCATACCCCTCTCCCAAGAGTCATCTCCCCTAAAGTGGGCATGACATAGAGTTAGTGGTAAACAAAGATGTTCCCTTGGCCATATTCATTTGTTTTCCCATTTCTCCCTTTTACCCCCTCCTCATCCAATATTTTCATCATTCACACCCTCCAATTTATCCATTTCTCCTCCACCTTTTTCTCCACATATAGCTAACATCTCTACCACTTTTCCAACACCTCCAAAACTAGGAAATGGTCTTAGTATTTGTTGGCTCAAAAACTTGTCAGGGGGACAAATTGGTGACTTTTAATCAATAAAGTGGGGTATTTGCATTAATTAGAAACATAATAAAAAGTCCCTTTAATATTATTAGGTAGAGCTACCTTTATTGAAATTAGAAAAGGGAAAAGTAGGTGAAAATCATTCACAACTATTTATAGCAAAAATATTTTATGTTCGGGGTTTTATACTTTTAACCTAAAAGTATATAAAGGAGATATAAAGGAAATGAGTGGAAACAATGGAATAATGGAAAGAAGGGAAGAATTGATAAAGGAAAGGAATAAAGGAGAAAAAGGTTATTTTAGTCTATTAAACACATAAACTACTATGATAACCTTGGGAAAAGTGAAAGACAACTCTAGGTAGCTAAATATAAAAACTTACTAGAATAGTCCAATAAGGGGAAACACTATGTGCATATAAATCTCTCCCATTAAATGGGTGGTAAGGACATAATTACACCCTTAAGAGTATAAAAAATACATTGAGACAATTTTATAATACTGATAGTAGACCAAAAACAATCCTCCCATATATACTCATAAAAATAAATCAAAATATTTCTTTAACCCCATCGATATTTCATATTCATATAAATAACACAAGAAGATTCTAAAAGAAATACTTAATGTGAAATTTCCATTATCCAAAAATTTGGTAATGATTATGAATATGAATTGAAAGTATAGATATATAAATAGGTAAATCAAGTATAAAGATCTAACTCATAAATAAATGTTGAATACAAATCTTGCAAAATCTCATAGTTTCAATCTTTATTGAGTTGATAATGAAGCTCAACTCTTTAGACAAAATCTCAGCATAATTTCAATTTTAAAAAGTCCCTTTACAATGAGCCTTACATTCATATTTATAGCATGGGGATGTGATTATGGTGCATAACCACCTTTTATACGTTTTAGAATCTTAAAAAAATGAGTTTACAAAAATAAACCACTTTAAGTGGTGTAAAAGTGTGTTGGTGCAATTGCATTATGTGCAAAAATAAGATTACAAAATTGCACCACTTGAATGATGAAAAAATGGTTTGTTTATTTTACACCATTTGAAATGTGTAAATCAAAATTACATAATTTTATACTTACAAATTGACATTGTGCATTTGCATAAATTGTATTTGTGAGTTTGCACTTACAAAATTTTACAACTAGAAATTATAAAACAAGATTTAACATTTCCATGAAAAGCCCAAAAGCATTTGTCAGATCCTATATTTACATGGATGTCCATATTATATTTTAAATATCTTATTTTATCATAGGTTTGGAGTATGATATAAAATCTAAAGTGATCAGGTTGGACACCTATTTATTGTATTTGATGAAACAGTGCCAAAACTTGGCTAGGTCACCTATGTCTTTTGTAATCTATAATCATCACATTCTATGAGAATTTGTCTTGTTATTTCATTTCATCAAACACTTAATGATCATATAAAAAGCCACCACACTTTATATACATGTTGATAATATTGTTTTAAGCATGAAAATTTAGGGAAGAATAAGTCTCACTTTCACGGCTTGGGTAACTAATCACAATAGTTGCATGGGAGTGGAGAGAGAAAATTGTAAATTACTCAATTGGGAAAGTGGAAAGATTATTTACATGGATTTTGTAAACATAATTTACATTTTTATGACTTAGTGAAGCATGATTTACACAAAAAGGGAAAACTCAAAAAGAATTTACAATTTACATAAAGTTTTAAATCGATTTTACAATTTTCATGAAAACTCAAAACAAATTTGAAATCTCCATGAAAACCCAAAACAAATTTATAATTTGCATAATATCTAATTATTTTTTGCAAATTGCATGGAAGTTGAAAAAAAAATTTCAAACTACATGGGAATTGAAAATATTTTTGCAAATTGTACTAAAGATGAAATTTTTTTTACAAATTACATGGAAGCTAAAAATGTTTTTACAAATTACATAGAAGCTAAAAAAGTTTTTATAAATTACATGGGAACTGAAAACAAAGTTGTAAATTGCATAGAAGCTTAAATTTTTTTTAAAATTTTCATAACTTATAAAAAGGCAATGTGTGTTTTCACAACTCATGAAAAGCTAACTAATTTTTACAAATTATGGGTAATATTAATGACTTTTGCATGGAAGGCTCAATGAATTTTAAAACAATTCAAGGTAAAAAATAATTTGGTCATAAATTTTTAATTAATAAAAATTTAATTAATTAATTAAAAATTTTGAATTTTTCAAAATTTTGATGGTTTCGAGTTCAGTTCAAAAAAAAATTAGTCATTTATTAAAAATTGAATTTCTAACAAGTTTTATTCTTTTTAAAAAAACCATGACAATAGTTGACTTTGAAACTGCAAGGAAATAAAAGAACTTAGATTCTTTGGTTTTGGAAGATGATGCTTTATCCATTAGGAAAAAAAGTCTTTAGTATCAAATTTTATAGATTTAAAAAATATTTGATCTTCAATAAAAAGGGATGGGTCCTCAATCCATCGAATAGCTATCACATATTAAAAGATAGTGTATGCAAGGGTTAGGTACTTATCCTAATAGGTGCTTTCACATATCCAAAAAGGATAGTGTATGCAAGG
Source organism: Torreya grandis (assembly GCA_037957365.1). Classification (NCBI taxonomy): domain Eukaryota; kingdom Viridiplantae; phylum Streptophyta; class Pinopsida; order Cupressales; family Taxaceae; genus Torreya; species Torreya grandis. The sequence continues at coordinate 2,244,743 of JARHVA010000187.1, forward strand.
GTATTTTATTTTTGTTTTTACATAAACTAAAATGTGAAGAGACAAGTGCCTTTCTTTCATATACTCAAAAGTGATGAACCTTGTGGCTTGCCTTAAAAAATTTAAAAAATTTCTTTTTTGCCACTAGAAAATTGTTTCCTAACTTTGAAATTCAATATTTTGAAGTTATAAAATTAAGTAGATCCCAATATGTGTCTTGATACTTTTCCATTGGGCTATGGATTCAATGTCCCATTCTATAAAAAATATACTATTTTTATTATGAAAACTTCTATATCTCTCATTTGCATATCCTAATCTGACCAACTGACAATCAATTTTCCCATTTCAATCATATGATAAATGAATACGTATTGCCAAGCCAAATCACCTATTTTAAAATTTTGAATGTTTATCACCTGTTCACTTGAAGAGATCCATGAAAAACTTTTCCAAACTATCATTCTTGTAAATCATATGATTGTCCATGATATTTCAAAAATAGAGATCATAACTCCAAATATGTGTAAGTATAAAGACCAAAACATGGAGAATAAGGAGAAATAGATGGATTGTTGCATTTTTTGAAAATCCACACATGCACACCAAAATATAAATAGGAAAAGGAAACAAGCTAAAATTGGGAAAGTAAAACTATTTATAGGGAACCAATGAAAATGAGAAGATTATACAGAACCATTCACCAAATAGAAGTACCTACCTTTTTAAAATAATGGCTTTGATTTATGAACTCTAAACACATTTATTAGTAGAGACCAAGCAAGTGGGAAGATGAATGTATAATTATCATTCACACAAGAATGATCACAAATGAACAAATCAATAATGTTTTCCTATTTTGAAATGAAATCATTATGAATTATCTGATATTTTGTGAGCACTTCTAATCAATACTAAACTTTTTTAGTGTCTTTTTGAATGACTTAAAATGTATCTATAACAAATATAGTATTTGAATTAGAGAGAAGTGTGTCATATATATGTGCTAAAACCATAATATGATTATCTTTCATTATGAATAAATTATTGATATTATTTTCTAAATCACTCCCCATGGTAGAAATGAATTCATCACTGAATGATTCATCATCTTCACCTTCATCAATTTCCTTTGTCTTTACAGTTTCCATTTCACTTATAAAAATTATTGGGCACCATTCATTTTATTCTGTATTGATGTCTTTTTTGACCTCAACCTTGGCATGATTATGATTTTCAATTTGTTCAAGATTGATTGCTTTGGATTTAGATCCTATAGAGAATTCTTCTATGGTAAACCCTAAAAATGAAATACCTAAGGAATCTTTATTTTTACTTATTGAGTCATTCATTTTGATATAGAAGGTATTATCTACTTTATTGAAAATTGATTCCATAATATCTTCTCTTTCATAAAGTATAACATCATACTTTGTATTATTACTCCTTTTTATTTGTGATTTTATTAGTTGTTTTTTAGATAACTCATTTTCTCTTAGGACCATGGGGTTTAAGTAATCTAGTTAAATAGGCAAATCTTTTTCTTTTTCTCTAAGGGGGAAGTCAAATTCTTAATCTCTTCTTTGATCAATCATTAGTTCTTCCAGTTATTCACCTTCTTTCATGATTGTGAAACTAAAACAACCATATGTGATAGGTATCATTTTCTCTTTTTTTGTTAGAGTTCTAACATGTTTGATCAAAAATTTGCCTTTGAACTCTTTTTTCTAAATATTGTAGGTGTTTGATTGTATCAGGTTTCACTATTTCTTAATTATCATTTGTAATACTTGTATTACCTTTTGAAACCTCTTTCTTCAACATTATAGACATGATCAAATCATCTTCAATATCAATGGTATCTCTTTATGCATCCACCAAGCCATTTACCTTATTTCTCATCAAGATGAACTTGATCTATGGATGAAGAGAACCAATGAAAATATAGATTTTATTGTTGAGACTTGATTGATTTTCTTAAGGGATCAGTCTCAAAAAAAATTTAAAGTGTGCTATGAACTCTCTCATCTACTCATCATCTCACTTTTGAATCTAGAATAAGTATAACAAAAGTTCACATACATTCACAATTGATTTCAATCTATCCTAGAACTTGTTTTTCAAAGAGTCTCAATCCATAACACATCCATCTTCTAAGTGTTAGAACCACACAAAAACAAATCCAATGAAATTTTTAATGAAAATTCTCACAAAAACATCATTAAATAGAACTCCCAAAATGCTATAGGACACTTTAAATATCTAGATATGTTTATCTACATCTTGACCATTTTTTCCATATAAATTTGGGAATCTCTTCCTTAATCTTGATGGGAACTCATTTTATTGGGCCAAAGCTAATGACCCAAAAAAATTTCCCTATGGGACTAAGGGAATATTGGGGTTGGTGTGAATCAATGCCATTTCTACATTCAAGAAGGTATAGGCACTAGGTGATTTTTCTCAATGGAGTCTCCAACCTCCATTCTTGGGGAGGTTCCTTGAAATGTCTAAAAATCATGTGTATAAAGTACCTTGATCCCTAATGGAATTTCCAAAAAATCTTGGTTTAAAAATTCGTTAGGGGGATAAATTGGTGACTTTGAGTCAGTAGTGTGGGAACTAAGTCTTTGAATTAGTTAGCAACACAAGACAAAGTCCCTCTCCTATTAGCAGGTGGAACTACCTTTATTGGAATCCAAAAAGGAAAAAAGTAGGGGAAAAGTATTCGCAACTATTTATAGCAAAAATATTTTTTGTTGGGGGTTTCATATTTTCAACCTAAAAGTATATAAAGGAGATATAAATCAAATGATGGGAAAGAAGGGAAGAATAGATAAAGAAAATGAATAAGGGATAACAGGGTTATTTTAGTCTATTAAACACATGAAATACTATGATAACCCTAGGAAAAATGAAAGACAACTCTTGGTAGCTAAATACAAAAATTTACCAAAATTGTCTAAGAAGGGGAAAAGACCATGTGCGTGGAAATCTCTCTGATTCAATGGGTGGTAAAGACATAATTACACCATTAGGCATGTAAGACACACACTATGAAAATTTTATAATATTGATAGTAGACCAAAGACAACCATCCCATATTTTATCCATAAAAGACAATCAAAATATTGCTTAAACTCCATCGAGATTTCACATTCATAGAAATAACACAAGATGATTCTAAAAGAAATATTTAATGTGAAATTTCTATTATCTAAAAATTTGGTACCAATTATGAAGATGAATTGAAAGTAAATATATATAAATAGGTGAATCACATACACAGAAATAACTGATGAAGAAATTTTGAATACAAAGCTTGTAAAATCTCCTAGTTTCAATCTTTATTGAGTTGATAATAAATCTAAGCTCTTCAAACAAAATATATGCATAGTTTCACTACCCAAAAATCCCTTTAGAATGAGCCTTACATTCATATTTATAGTGTGGGGATGTGGTTATGTTTCATAACCACCTTTTCTATATTTTAGAAGTTGCAAAAATGAGTTTATAAAAATGTATTATTTAAGAGGTGTAAAAGTGCATTGGTGCAATTGCACTATGTGAACAAACAAGATTAAAAAATTGCACCACTTGAATGGTGCAAAAATTATTTGGTGATTTTACACCATTTTAAATGTGTAAATCAAAATTACACAATTAGATATCTACAAAGTAACATTGTGTATTTTCATAAATTGCATTTGTGAGTTTACGCTTATAAATTTTTTCAACTAGAAATTTCAAAACAAGATTTAAGATTTACATGAAAATAAAATAAAAATTATTGGATCCTATATTTGCATGGATGTCCATATTATATTCCAAATCTCTTATTTTATCATAGGTTATGAGTATGCTAGCAAAGCTGAAGTAATCGGGTTGGATACCTATTTATTGCATTTGATGAAATAGTGCCAAAACCTAGTAAGGTCACCCATATCTTTTATAATCTACAATCATCACATTCTATGAGAATTTGTCTTACTATGTAATTTCATCAAACACTTCATGAACATATATGAAACCACCACACTTGATATACATGTTGATAATATTTTTTTAAACATGAAGTTATAGAAAAGAATAAGTCTCACTTGCATAGCTTGGTGAAATAATCACAATAACTACATAGGAGTGGAAAGATAAAATTGTAAAGTGCTCAAATGGGAAAGTGAAAAGTTTATTTGCATGGATTTTGGAAATGTAGTTTTTATTTGCATTACTTAGGGAAGTGTGATTTGCATTGAAAGGGAAAACACAAAAAGAATTTACAATTTACATGAAGTTTTAAATCAATTTTGTAATTTCCATGGAAACCCAAAACAAATTTGAAAATTACATGAAAACCCAAAATAGATTTTCAATTTTCATGGAAGATGATTTTTTTTTTTTTCAAAATAAATGAAATATGATTTTTTTTTTTTTGCAAATTGCACTAAAGCTGAAAAAGATTTTTCAAATTACATGGGAACTAAATAAGTTTTTGCAAATTGCATGGAAGATAAATTTTTTTTTGTGAATTGCATGGAAGCTAAAAACATTTTTTCAAATTATATAGAAGCTAAAGAATTTTTTGTAAATTGAACAAAAACTAAAAACAAAATTGTAAATTATACATAAGCTTAAAAAGTTTTTACAATTTTCACAACTTATGAAAAGGTAACGTGTGTTTGCACAACTCATGAAAATCTAAATGATTTTTGTAAATTATGATGAATGCTAATGGATTTTTGTATAGAAGGCTCAAATTAATTGTAAAAAAATTTGGGGTAAAAAATAATTTGGCCGTAAATTTTTAATTAATCAAAATTTAACTAATTTATTAAAAATTTTGATTTTTTCAAAATTTTGATGGTTTTAGGTTCATTTCAAGAAATATTGTAGCCATTTTTTAAAAATTGAATTTCCATTGGTTTTTACCCATTTTCAAAAATCATGACAATAGTATTGTAAGTGTTAGAGATGATGATGAAAGGTTCCCTAAAGATGCAGTGGGATTTTGACTTCACCATGGGGAATATGTAAAGAATCTTAACCCAAAAAAATTTCCAAGAGGGAAACCCTATGGTATGGTAGACCCAACTAGACTTGTTCTCTCTCACCAAGGTGATAACTCACATAAGAGAAGAAAAGATGGTAGAAGACCCACTCTTAGTTATCTAGGAAACCAATGACATGTTGGACAAGCTTCTTGAGGATATGGAGAGCTAGGTCTAAACTCTTGAAGTGAAAGTAAAGAGATCTTTCTCTACCAGGTTAATTGGGAACATCAAGGATGACTTCCTAAAAATTTTCTCAACTCTAAGAAAGGTGGTAGGGACTATGGTAGAGATTCAGGTGCTCATCCAATAAACCTAAGGCTATTTGGAGAGGATCATTGTAATTTATGGGAAGTGCTAAAATTTAATTATTGTGATCAATAAAAGCATGCTCTTAGAGATAAAATTTATTCCCCTTTTATAATTGGACTTATATCAGACTTATATTAGGACCATGAATACTATTATGGAGGAGTTCTTGCCTTAGCCCAAATGATAGTGGGACCCTTGGAGGATGGCATAAAAAAGATATTGGGTTATTTTAAGGAAGTCAATATCTTGGTGTTGTTCCACCTAGATGAAAATCTATTGGATAGGGGTGGATTTGGAGTTCACCTAAGTTACTTTGACTAAGTCATGAGGGGAAAGGTGGCCAAGGTGAATAAGGAAGGATCTTAAGTAATTCTCAAGCTTTCAACCCAATCCACAATGAGAATCATCTAGGTGTCTAAAGTCCAAGTGTAAATAGAGGCTCCCATTTGGGTATAATAAAGACTCACTACCCAAGTAGAGATGATGTCAGGGAACCTATGATAAACTTGCCAATATAGACTAGGAATTTAACCTCATGGTAGCCATACTAGAGGCCAAAGAGGCAAAGTCAAAGTAGTTGGGAGTTGACTCATCCCTTCTACCTACATATATTAGTTGAGTGGTCCATTGTAAATATTTTTGGGGTAAGTAAAGGATATTTTATTCTTTTTTTGAATTATGTAGTTGTAATTTTTATGTTCAACACACCCACCTTGTACTTTTTATTTGAAAATTGGGGATCCCCTTTTTGTTTTAGAGGACTTATATTATTTGGATATGTATGTGTCTGTGTTGGTTCATAGTATCTTTAGAAAATTAGTGTTTTGGACATTGAATCATGTTTTGGTCCACTTTTTTTCCATTTAAAAAGACTTGTTCAAACTAATCTATTAATGTAAATTTGGGAAGAATTATTATGTATAGAAAGTATTTAGATTGTCTTATTTAGATTATTTCATTTTGGAAGACTTTTGTTCAACAAATTTATCTTTGGGAACTTAGTCTTTGGTAACTTAATCTTTGGCAACTTTGTCCTCAAGAACTAAGTCTTTGACAACTTTTTCATCGGCAACTTTGTCTTCAGGAAATTTATCTTTTAGAACTTTGTCTTCAATAAATCTATCTTTGAGAAATTTCCTTTGGTAACTCTATCTTCAATAATTTTCTCTTTGACAAATTACTTCATAAACTTTGGTATTCATAAGCAATTCAAATCTTAGTCTTCAAAAACTATTCTTTTATTTGAAAATTGTCATTTGGATAAATTAATTCAAAAGGTTTTCTTTTAGTAACTTTTGTATTTGGAAGATTTACTTCAAAAACTTTCTCTTTTGGATATTTCATTTATAAATTTTATCTTTGGGAACTTTCTATGTGATAACTTCATCTTGAATGATAATCTTTTCAAATAGTATTTAGTTTTTGGGAACTATTCCTTTAGTGGCTTTCAGAAAAATTCTTTCAAAACAAATTTCTCCAAAGAGAATTTTGGTTTTTGGGGTCTATTAGGTCCAAATGAATAGTTTGATTTCCATGACTAAACCATATAATTATAAATGTCAGAAGGGAAAGGAAACACTATGGCACCCTGAATGAGCAAGCATCCTATGTGACATGTACACTAGGACTAGGTGGTCAAGTTTAAATTAAATGAAGGTGAGGAGCTCATAGATGTTGGAGATTAATGGCACACAAATTGAGATGAATTTATAAATATATAACATTTATCCCCTAAATAAGTTCATCTCATTTTATTTTTAAGATCTCAAGAAAACTTAGCCTTTTACAATCTTAAAATCCCTAGTTGTGACCAGAACGACTGGTAACTCACATAATTTAGTTTTTGCACTACCATTTTTGAAAGATTAGATCATACCAGAATCCATAAAATATACATGGTATTTTTCTCCAATTCATATAATGGACCTTCAACACCCTTTAATTTCTCCATCAGGGACTCTACTGAATACTTAGACATGAATTTTGACACAAGTGTGTTTGATGGCCTCTATCCCAATTACTCTACTTTATGGTAAGTCATAGATAATGTTTATTCATTTAAATTAAAATAAAACATCTCAACCAATGAGAAATAGATTATAAAAAAACCTTCTCTCATTAAAATGATAGGCCCTTCATTATGCAACCACCAATTGATAAGTCATGACATGTATAGACTTGTTGTGAGGCCTTTTATTTAAAGGTAGAATTGTAGATAGAGGTTATATGCACTACATAGATAAAAACATAGTTTTTTCATGCATCTCTATAGAATTATTCATGATGTATTTAAGTCTCCCTATCCTATATGTTACATTTGAATTACATATCATAGTCACTTAGAAGAAAGGAAAAAATGTGGAGTGAGTAGTAGGAAAGTGGCTTCTCCTAGGTAAGATGTTCACTATCAAAGAACATATTAAGAATCTTGACCCTAACACCCAATTTATAATGGGGATTAACATAACCATGTCATTGATTAACTAGCATTTTAGCCACACAAGTGTCCACTTCCTACATCTAGAATTAGAAACCCTATTAGACCTACTCATTACTTTAGATCACACCTATGCATTAGGGGAAGTCATTACTTCCCACCTATAGGAATAAATTCTACAAAAATAAAAGATGTATTAAGGGGGGAATTTCTATATGATGTCATACCTACTAGATGCAGTCATATGAATAGTATACATGCATTATGGGGTTCTATGAAATCCCAAAATTATTGTTATCAAGACAAAAAATGTGACTTTAATTCTTTCATTCACATATATGGATATGTTATAAACATCACCAAAATTTTAGAAGACCTCTACCCTCAGGTTTGGATGAACATTCATGACCAGCCTTTGGCTAGGATTTCACCTAGCATTGCCAAAACACTTACCAATGTAGTAGACTATTGGATTTACCTTGATTACATTGTTATCATGGTTTTTGGTCATAAGGTAGACCCTCTTTGTCTTCCCAAGTCATTCCAAACAAGGTATCCGCACAATAAATTACCTTCTAGATATTTAATGGAATAGATGAGGATTTAACAAAGAACAAGAAAGGTACCTTCTATAACTCCCATATGACTATTGGGAAGATGCAATATGATTTTATAAGTTACTTCAAGGAAGCTAAGAATGCAATGAAATCATATGCATTGGCCACTCTACCCCATAGGGATTGGGACCCCCATGGGAGAGTCTAACAAAGATCCACAACCTAGGCATCTCATATAAATATGAGCCATTTAACCATGAATTCTTGTTTATTAACTATAAGGATGATGAGGAAGTAAAATAAAGAGAAATGATAGTAGTATTGAGTGGAGACTTATTAAGGGTGATAAAATCCAACCACTCTTACACTCAACCAAACAAAATTTAGGATCCCACCACCAAGATAATGGATATCTTCTAACTTCTAGAGTGTCAGGCCATACCAATAGCCAAACAACCAAGGAAAAGATCCCTAACATCCATACACGACTCAAGAATAAAAAGAGAAATAACAACTATAAAGTTAAGCATTAGTTATTGAATAGCATGATCAACATCAAGAGCTAGAAGATATACTCACTCTTACATAGGAAGAAGAGGAATAGACTCCTCCATTTTAAGCATCAACTGTTAAAATAAGGAGAGTTAAGTAGGTATTAGTAGAGGAGTTAACACAATAAAAGGATAACACAAGTAGGGAAGCAATGGGGATCATTTTCTTGGATTATTATGATGAGGAATAAATGACACCTATTATGGTGGATTCAATAACCCTAACATCCAGCATGACTACCCATCCTCTTCCCAAATTGGCTACTAATCCATAATATAATAAAATTATAAGGTGTTATCAAAGGAAACCAAGTGGGAGATAACTCATAACTCATCCATGAAAGTACTCAAAGAGTCACAACCTTCAGTGAAAGGTGAGCCAAGTCAAGAGGTGGATGAGGAAGAACTATAGCAAGCCAAGGTCTTGAGCATATAATAATTGAAAACAAAGGAAACCCTCATTAGTTATTCATCTACTAAGGGTGATATATTTACTACCCCTTTAATAATTATCCTTCTATTGTGATTCCCTATTTCTTCTACCATGCCTATTCTAATTGTTTCCACTTTCATTCCTATACAATCATTTTTTGTTGATCTTATTTTCATGCACCCAACCTCCACTCTTTAATTTTCCACTTATTTAACCACCACTAATATAGTGTCAATTCCTTCAATATTCATCCCTTAAACCATAACTCTTGTTGGAAATATTTCCATTTATGTCAAAGGTCTAGTATTGGTGACAAAGGCCCCATTGTATTTAATGGTGTTTTTAATATTCATATCTTGGCTAATGTGTGTTAATATTTATTTAATATTAATAAATATATTTTTGGTTGCATATGAGTCAAAAAATGTCCCATAGACAAGTCAAAGAGTCTTGAGAAAAATACAAAAGAGGAATGGGATGCATTTTCTCATGAATAATCATCTTGAGGGATTCCAAGAGTCACCATGTGAAGACAAAAGAGGGTATGGCACATTTTTCCATGAAGGGAGACTTTGAGGAATATGAAAATTCACAAAGATAAAGATAAAAGAGGAAAGGATGCATTTGTTTATGAAGGGTCACCATGTGACTTTTCAAATGCAAGGATACGAAGGGTCATGCAAGTTTGGCACCATTTCCCATGAGGATTGAAAGGTCACAAAGGGTGAATGTCAAAGGTCATTTAAAAAGATATAAATAAAAGATTGAGAATCCATTTGAATAATGCAAGAGAGTTCATGATTTGTATTTATTTTTAAAGAGATAAAAATAGGAGATATTGCAAAGTTCTATTATTTGTTGAGTAAGAAACATTGAGAGATAGGTTTGTTCTATACACAAGAGGGGTTGGTGCTCCTATGGGTTAGTTCTCAAAAATAGTTGTTGTGTTGGTGCTAGATAAAGGGGTTGGTGATCCTACAAGTTGGTGCTTGTGAACTTTGTAATTTGAGTTGGTGCTCATTCATATATTTGATATTGCTCTCTATGGTTTTTCTCACTTTGGGTTTCCACATAAAAATTTGCTCTCTCTCTCTCTCTCTCTCTCTCTCTCTCTCTCTCTCTCTCTCTCTCTCTCTCTCTCTCTCTCTCTCTCTCTCTCATGTGGTGCATATTATTATTTCAGTTTTATTAAATATCTTGAGTGTGTGATTAAGTGGTTAAAGAAAATAAATCAGATTAAGTAAAAGATATATAATATAATGATTCAACCTCCCTCTTAGTATATTTTGTGCTTAATAATTGGTATCAAAGTAGGTTCCTTTGGAAAAGTTTTTACGACTTCAAGGTAGATCAAGAAAGCATGATGGCTAGATCACATGAAGGTTTTTATAAAAATAAGGCACCATTGTTTGATGGGAGAAATTATGTTTTTTGGAGCATAATGATGAATAATTATTTGATGGCCCTTGGATTCGACATTTGGCAAGTAGTGGTGGAGGAATATGAAGAGCCACAAACACTTGTAACTACTCTAGTGGAAAATAAGGCAAGTGAAAATAATGTTAAAGATTTAAATGCTATTTTATGTGGTTTATGTGAATTATAATTTGTTAAAGTTATTACATGTAAATTTGCTCATGAAACTTGGATAAAACTTGAGAATATTTACAAAGGTAATGGAAAGGTTCAACAAGCTAAGGTTCAAAATTTTAGAAGATATTTTGAGAGTTTGAAGATGGAAAAGGAAGAAAATATAGCAAGTTATCTTTTACAGGTTGATCAAATAGTTAATCAGATTCAAGGTCTTGGGGAAAAGTTAGAAGAATTAATTATGGTACAAAAAGTTTTAAGATCTCTACCATTGAGATATGATGCAAAAGTTTTAGTAACTGAAGAGATGAAGAATTTAGCCAAGCTAAAGGTGGATGATCTACATGGTATTCTTATGCCATATGAGATGTAGAACAAATAAGAGAAATCCTCAAAGAGATAATCTACTTTCAAGACATCAAAGAAAGAGAAGGCTAAGATTCAAGAATCAAGTGGTAGTTCTAGTGATGATGAATATGACAACGGAGCTCTATTAATTTTTAAGTAGAAAAAGGGCATAGGTAAATATCAAGGAAAATTACCTTTTAAATGTTTTAATTATGGAAAGATTAGACATTTTTAAGCTAAGTTCCTAGATAAGGGTAATGGTGACAATGAAGAAGGAAAGTCTACATACAAGAAGAATTTCAAAAGAAAATTTAAGGGATTTGAGAAGAAAATTGTATATTCTAAAGATCCTAGCTGAGTCGAAGATAGTGGAGTTAGTGATTCAAAAGAAGAAGAGATTTTATTCATGGCTATATATGAACATGCCTCCATAATTAAAAGTAAAAATGAGCAAGAAGAAGAACAAGATGAAGTTGAAGTGAATCTAGAAGGAGAACTCGTTTGTGCCGTAGAAGAGTTAAATGCTCTTGAGAAGAAGAATCGAAGATTAAAACTCTAAATCAAGAAAAATGAAAAGGAGTCAAAGGAAACAATTGAAGATCTACAATCACACTTTGAAGAAAGTAAGAAGAATGAAAAGATCTAACAACATAGCTAAAAAAATTAAGTGAATAATGTGAAAGGTATGTTATTGAAATTGATTCTTTAAAAGTAGATCTTGAAAAAACAAATAAAGTAATCAATGATAGAGCAACTAATTATTCAAAATTTGAGAATATCACTAATATGTTAAATAAGATATTATAATGTCAAAGATTAATGTCAGATAAGAGAGGTATCATATTTGAAAAAGAGAAATGCGAGGCCAATACTTTCACAGACAAGGTTAACACAAAAATAGGAAAAAGCTATGTTGAAGCTCTTTAAAAAGAGAAAATAAAAAAGGAAGAAGTTAAGAATATAGAGGACATCTCAAACAAAGAAGGTTGAAAGAAACAAAGCTAAAAAAGTCAAGCAGGTCAGAGATACACAAACAAGTCCTATTTTATGGTTACTATTTTTATTGTAATGGATATGGTCATAAGAAAATAGAATATTGAAAAAGGGCTAACAATTTTAGAAATAAGGAGAAGGAAACTCATATAGAGTCAAGCAGAAGCCACAACTCTTTTGCTCCTTTATCAGGCTTTAATGAAGAGACCATAATATTTTACAAGTACAAAAACTTTGGACACATAGCTTGATACTATAGAAACATGTGTGAGTCAGTCAGGAAGGACTAGAGTTTCAAGGCTCTATTCATCAAGAAGAAAGTTCATACAGGTTCATGGTAGAAGAAATAAGCTAAAAAATATATATTGGTATAGACAACTTTGCATGTAAGAAATAAAGAAAAGCCATGGTTCATTAATAATGGATGTTTGAGTCATATGATAGGAGACAAGATCAATTTCATAACCTTGAAGAAGATCAATGGTGGCACAATGAAATTCATAGATAATACTACTGCTAGAATTGTCAAAAAAGGTACACTAAGTTTGGATAATGGTAGAAAGAAAACTAAAAATGTTTTGTATGTAGAAGGTCTCAAGAATAATATTTTGAGTGTAATTCAAATGTGTGATCAGGGGCACACACTAAATTTTTATGTAGAAGGATATGAAATTAGGAGTAAATATTTAGATGCATTGGTTGTAGATTCTCAGAGAATAGGCAATAATTTGTATATGTTATCAGACATCAAAGGTCAAAGATGTTGTTTGAGTCAAATTGAATAAATTTGGCTATGGCACAAGAGAATGGGACACATAAATTTTTTAAATCTTATCAACATCAGTAAGAAGTAGTCAAAAATCTTTCAAAGATTACAAAGCCATCCAACACATTTTGTGAACCTTGTCATCATGGGAAGTAGGCTAGAAGGTGGTTCAAAACAAAAGAGTACTCAACCACTCATGTTAGAGCTTGTTCACACTTATTTTTGTAGACATATGAGAACTAAAAGTACTCAAGGTGAGAAATATTTCACGTTACTTATTGATTATTTTTCACCTATGACTTGGGTAATATTTTTACAAAAAAAAATTAGAAGCTTTTAGACACTTCAAAGCATTAGTAGAGAATGAAACTAGTTTAAAGATTAAGTGCCTAAGATAAAATTAAGGAGGAGATTTCATGTCAGATTAGTTTATTGATTTTGTGAAGACCATGGAATAAAAGAGACATTATTTAGTAGCTAGAACATCATAGGAAAATGGAGTAGTTGAACAAAGAAACAAAATAGTTCAGGAATGGAAAGGAAAATGCTGAATGAATCTAAGATACTAGATAAATATTGGAGAGAGGAAATTGTTAAAGTAGTGCATATTCATAATAGAGTATTATTGAGAGTCAATAGTGACAAGACTTCTTATGAGGTATGGAAAGATAAACTAGCAACAGTTAATTATTTCAAAGTTTTTGGCAGCAAATGTTTCATAAAGAGAACCAATGAAAAAATAGGTAAGTTTTAATCTAGAGTAGATGAAGGTATATTTCTTGGTTATTCTTGTAAAATTAAGTCTTAAAAATGTTATAACAAAAGAACAAATAAAATAGTTGAAAGTGCAAGTGTCAGGATAGAAGAAGGAATTCAAAGAATAAGTGATCCAATAGACATTTCTAATATCATTGAAGAGGGAGATTTTGAAGAATCAAATGAAGATGAGAAGAAGGAGAAAAAGGACACCAAAACTCCATCCTAATATGTCCAAATAAATCATAATGAAAGTGACATCATCAAGGACACAATTGAAGTAATTCCACTACAATAATAATGGTAAGTGAATCTGAGCAAGTTAATTTCTCTTTATTATCCAAAATTTAGCTTAGAACTTTTTTAGAAGCTAGACATGATAAACATTGGGCTAAAGTGATGGATGAAGAATTAAATAAGATAGAAAAGAATGATACTTGGGAATTAGTTCCTAGACCAAAAGATCACAATGTGATAGGAAAAAAATGGGTTTACAAAAATAAGTTGAATGAAAATGGAGAAGTGACCAAGAATAAAGCAATATTAGTATGTAAAGGATATGCTCAGATTGAGGGAATAGATTTTGAAGAAACTTTTGTGCCAGTGGAAAGGCTAGAAGCTATTAGAATGTTTCTTTCATATGCAATGTTTAAAAATTTCAAAGTGTTTTAGATGGATGTCAAATATGCCTTCTGAAATGGGAATCTAGAAGAAGAGGTCTACATTAAGCAGCCTGAGAGATTTATTCTCTCAAATATTAGTATCCATGAATGAAAATTGAAAAAAGCTCCAAGAGCTTGGTATGTAAGACTTGATAAGTATCTATAGGGTCAAGGTTTTAAGAGAAAATTTGATAAAAATAATCTCTATATAAAAATAGAAGGTGAGCATCAATTGATTGTTTTGGTATATGTTGATGAATTCATTTTTGGAGGAAACATTGAAAAGATGACAAAATAATTTTTTGATAATATGCAAAAAGAATTTGAGATGTCTATGCTTGGAGAATTGTCATTTTTCTTAGGGTTGTAAATATTTTAGTCAGATAAAGGAATTTTCATATCTCAAAGTAAATATGCCAAAGAAATATTTTTAAAAATTGGTTTTGATGATTGTACACCAGTTACCACACTAATGAGTATAGGAAATAAGGTGAGTAAGGATGAAGATTCACTTATTATAGATCAATATTTGTATATATCTATGATTGGTGGTCTTTTATATTTGACATCATTGAGGCCAGACATCATGCATGCAATAGGTATGGTTTCAAGATATCAGTCAGCTCCAAAAGATAGTCATGTTTAGTTGGTGAAGAGAATAGTTAGATATATCAAGGGGACATTGGATTGTGGAATGTGGTATCCCATAGGTAGAGATTTCATGTTGGTTGCTTATACAGATTCAGATTGGTAAGGTTGATTAGATGATAGAAAGAGTACAAGTAGAGGATCTTTCTTTCTTGATGATAGCTTAGTATTATGGATAAGCAAAAAGTATAATTTAGTATCACTTATATAACTGAAGTAGAAAATATTATAGTGGTATTGTGTTGTACTCAAGTGATTTGGATGAAGCAAACTTTAGAAGATATCAAGGTAAAATATGATGAGCCTATTTCTATTTTTTGTGACAACACAAGTGCTATTAATATTTTGAAGAATCTAGTGATGCATTCAATAAAAAATTATATTCCCATCAGATATCACTTCTTGAGAGAGAAGATTATAGATCAATAGGTTAAGATGGAATATATCAGTACTACAAAGTAGATTGAAGATATTTTCACAAAGGCACTACCAAAAGACATATTTGAGTATCTACAGGAGAAGTTAGGAGTAATTTATTTCACTTACTACCATTGGGGATCAAAATCAATTGAGGGGTAGCTAAGTGTTAGCTCTAGGATAGGCCCTTTGCCATTGATATCAAAGGGGGAGAAGAATAGAAAAAGGTATAGGTACAAGTACAAGTAAAAAAAATAGGTACAAGGAATAGGTATAGGTTTCTATAGTAAGGGGGAGTTACTATATGTTTTTCAAATGGTAGTATGTGTAGGTTGGCATGTGTAGTGTAGGTTTCAAGATGTGGCAATTTTAGTTTGAGGTTGCCATTAATGACAAAGGTAGACATTGTTGGAAATATTGTCATGTATGTCAAAGTTCTAGTAATGGTGATGAAGGCCCCATTGAATTTAATAGTGTTTTTAATATTCATATCTTGGAACATGTGTGTTAATATTTATTTAATATTACCAAATATATTTTTGGTTGCATATAATTCAAAAGAGGGCCAATGGAGAAGTCAAAGAGTCAAGGGGAAAATACAAAAGAGGAATGGGATGCATTTTCTCATGAAGAGTCATCTTGAGGAATTCCAAGAGTCATCATTTGAAAACAAAAGAGGGTATGGTGCATTTTTCCATGAAGGGGCACTTTGAGGAATATGAAAAGTTAGAAAGATAAAGACAAAAGAGGAAAGGATGAATTTGCTTATGAAGGGTCACCATGTGACTTTTTATATGAAAGGATACGAAGGTTCATACAAGTTTTGTGCCATTTTCCATAAGGATTGAAGGTTCACAAAGGGTGAATGCCAAAGGTCATTTGGAAAGATATAAATAAAGGCTTGAGAATCCATTTGAATAATGCAAGAGAGTGCATGGTTTGTATTTGTTATTGAAGAGAGAAAATCAAGAGATATTGTAGAGTTCTATGATTTTTTGAGTAAGCAACATTGAGAGATAGTTGTGTTTTATACACAAGAGGGGTTGGTGCTCTTGTGGGTTGGTGCTCACAAATATTTACAAGGGGTTGGTGCTCATGTGGGTTCGTGCTCACAAATATTTGTTGTGTTGGTGCTTGGAAAAGGGGTTGGTGCTCCTATAAGTTGGTGCTTGTAAACTTTGTAATTTGAGTTGGTGCTCATTCATATACTTGAGATTATTCTTCATGGTTTTTCCCACTTTGGGTTTCCACATAAAAATTGGTGTCTCTCTCTCTCTCTCTCTCTCTTATGTGGTGCATATTATTATTTTAGTTTTATTTCATATCTTGAATGTGTGATTAAGTGGTTAAACAAAACAAAAATAAGATTAAGTAACAGATATATAATACACTGATTCACCCCCCCTCTCAGTATATTTTATGCTTAACATCTCTTTCTATCTCAACCACCTTTACTCCCACTATTGTATTTCACTTCTATTTGCATAACCATCAACCAACCCATCACTCAAATTATTTTCTCCTCTACCCAATTGGGTTCAAAATTACCTTCTTTAACTCTAGTACAAACCACAATAGTAATAATAACTAAAAGGGCCTCAAAAAGGAAACCAATCTATGTTTTTCATCCCATGACACACTTTAGGAACATAGAATGGTCCAAAATAATTTGGTGTTCAATGCCATGCTCCTTTGAACTAGAACCTAAGGATAATACAGAAATAAAATCTCAACCACTAGATCTTCTAAATCTCACTCATTTATATTGGTCCAAGGAGTTAGGATCTTTTTCCTCTAAGAGGAACAATCTAGAGATTATTGAGTTTCCCATGGTAAGATCACTTTTTAAAAAATCCATAGCCTCAATCAATAGGGGGAAAAAAAATATCAAGGATAGCGCTAGGAGAGGGTGATTTTGGAGGAAAGGGAAGAAGTTTATTCCATTTGAAAAGGGCATATTAGGAAGAAGGATTAGTCACCATACATTGAGGACCTCAATTCCTATAAAGAGACCCATACTAAGGTATTACTAGCTATCCATAAAGGAACAAAGATGGCCAAACAAGAACTAAAAGAAGAGTTGGAAACTCTTAGAGAATAGAAGCAAGTGATATGAGTTCCCCCTAGTATAGAATGTGATGTAAAAAATATGGCACTTAGGTTGTATTAAATTTTGGATATAATTCATTATTTGAGAATCCAATTAGCTCCACATATAAATTCTGTTGTCCCCAAAAAATACCACTCATTTTTGAGACAACCTACAGATCAAAATTGTCTCTTCCCTTTTTAAAAATTTGTTCTAGGCATTTAAATTCCTCATTTTTTGAGCTTCTCAAAAATCTATAGACTCAGCAAGTCAAGTTCAATGGGATTTTACATATTGAAATCTACAGACTCTTTCAAGGTTAGAGAAAACTACTAACTCTGCAAATAGGCTCATTTCTACAAGTTCAACGGGCTTCATGACTTTTGCAGGTGGGTTCAATCAAAAGAATCAGTTTCTAACATTAGGTTATTTTTGAAATTGGTTCATTGCCTTGGTTTGAATAGAAATTTCCATCGTCAAGTATCAACAGTAGGTTCAAAGTTTTGGTTCAAAGACATGGTTCAAAGGGAAGTTTAAATGTTTGGTTCAATGCAAAAGGAAGCTTCCCGAAGGACAAGTCAATGGCACTTAATCGATTAAAGTGCCCTTAGGAAGGGTCATTTTCAAGAAAGCCAAAAGTGTGCAAGAGCGGCAGAGATTCCTGCCTGTCAAGATGCTTAGGTGGTAGAAATCACCGCCTTTGCATCTATAGTGTGCAGGAGTGGCAGAAAGTGTTGAAAGAGAAAGTAGAGCTAGGAATGTAGCCCAATAGCTCAAATTGCAGTAGGAAGAGACAAAGCTGGAAAGGACAAAAGGCAGCCTCAGTTAATGGAAGAACCAAGCCCGACTGAAGATAAAAGCCTTCAAAAAGTGCCTGATTGAAAAAGACAAAGTGTAATAGAATGCGTCATGACTCAGTAGAATGTGAGAATGTTTTCATCCATCATGTAGGAGTGGCAATTTTTGCCACCCTTGCATCCTTCTATGCAGGAGCGGCAATTTTTGCCACCCTTGCATCCTTCTATGTAGGAGCAGCAATTTTTGCCACCCTGGCATTCCCATTTTCTCTCCTCCAAGTGCAAGGGCAGCGATTTTTGCCACCCTTACACGTTCTTCACCGACACTCCCTGATGTACATAGGCAGAAATTTTTGCCACCTATGCACCTGAACTTCTCCAATATGCAAGGGCGGCAATTTTTGCCACCCCTACATACCTTCTCCCTAATTTTCCTAACTCATGATTATCAACATCTTTTCAACAAAAGTTCTTCTAGATCACTGAAGTTTCTCTGAAGAAGTCAAAGACCATGAAGAAGACTGAAAATAAATATTGAAGCTGTTCTTCCGTGCTATATTCAAAATGCACTTTGTAATTGTCTTGGGACATTTTCACATGCAATTTTGTAATGTGTAATTACATCTAAAAATTATAGAAAAATATCTCAAAAATTCAAAGATGACTCATCTTTGACTTAGATATTTTAATATTATAATCTTTTTAATTTTGAGAGTTTCTCCCTATATATAGTGGAGACCTCTTTTGTAAATCAATATATGATAATTGAAAGCAAAAACTCTACTGAAATTGAGACACTTCTTGAGACTTTGTGCTCAACTTGTAAATCATATTTTGTTAAATGAATGAGAATCAGGTTTATTTTAGACTTTGTGTTGAAGTTATCTATGTTATTTAGGAAATAGTTCTTATGTCCTCTTTCCTAATAATCTCTTATTAATTTGATTTAATAAGTAAAGTAGGTGTGTTGATATTATCTGAGGGCATTTCTAAAAGATAGAAGAGAGACTTTGAGCTACTTTTATCCTTGTGATCCTTTTATCTTTTGTAGTTTCAGGTGAAGACTTTGTGCTTCATTTCATTCTACAGTTACGCTTGTTCCAAATCAGTGAAGGAGGCTATGGAAGACTTTATGCTTACGTCAGTTTCTTTGTGAACTTTGTTACTTCAGGTGATTTTCTATTCTAGGTTGGATACCATTCCTAAAAGAAGAGGGATGTTATTGACCCACTACCAAGATTTCTCTCTCTTGCTTCTTGTACATCACCTCTGAAAAAAGAGAGGTGGATGTTGTTATACCACCCCATGTGTTATTTTTTGCTTAATTATATATATGTATCCAGTGTACAAAGTTTTCATAGGGAACCTCCCCTTGATGAGAGGAGAGATTTACCTCATCCAGAACTGGTAAACCCACACTTTTTATGGCATAAATCTCCCTATGATGTGGTTGATATACCCATTTTGTCATCATTTAGTTGATGACAAAATATTCACCCAACAAATTTAATAACAAAATTGTTTAACATTCTTAGAGAAGATGAAAATAAATTGAATTTTATTGGTGTTATATGCTCCTAATAAGGCATTTAGGAACCTAAACCTAATGACCCCTCTAGAGGTAGATAATGCATTGATTTCACTATCATCATGATAAGAGGCCTTGAATTGAGTGTTTTCTTTCAAAACTATGGTGATTAAGCTTGCATAATAAGAAAAACAAACAACATAAATTTTGGTTGAGCTTGAATTAACCATAATCTAGGATAATAGAGGGAAGATGTTAGCTTGAACCACTTTTTATTAGGTGATTTAGCAAGTTCCATATGATTTCAAATAGATTTTATAATGACTGAGCTTGGAGGATATTGGATCAAAATTGAGAATAGTAAGGAGAAAGGCAATAGAGGTAGAGGTCTTCTGAGTTGACTTTTGAGCCACCAAGATAGAGCATACAAGGTTGATAAAATAAATAGGTAGGGTAAATAGACCTCATATTATTGATATGAAATTAATTCATGTGGAGCATGATAAGACACATAAGTATTATCAAGAGTTAGATAAAAATAATAAATCAATGTCTATGCCACCTACCAGTTCTACTCCTTAGACCCCACTTATAGTGCCAATAATAACACTAACATCAACTTCATCCCCTTATGGTTCAACAACTACACCAAATCTACCTCATATTTCAACTCCAACTATAACTCTATTTGAATCAATAATTGAATCACCAAGTACAAGTCTAGTCACCATGTTTAGAACAACAAGCACAATAGCATTTCCAACAATAATTTTGAAAAATGTTAAGAGATGATTTAGCCTAAAATCAAAGGTTATTTTTATACAATTTTGCATTTAATAGTTATAACAAATAGTTAATTTTTAGTTACATGCATATTGTAATTAAATAAATTATTTTTGACAACATGATCACATCGTATGTTTGAGGTATCTATAAGTTATGATAGGTAATTGAGATTTATGATCTAGTCATTCATGATGTAATCATAGTTTTCTATACATGTAGAACCCTCTTTTAAATAAATGCTTTAGATCAATATATAGGAAGAAATCAAGAGATTGATTGTCATGTAATTGTGTTTTTTATTTCTTCTTCCCTCTCTGTATTAATGAAATTGAAAGTTTCTTTGTCTATATTAATTCAATAATTCTAAAGTGTGTTAGTGTTATGGATGAATCTGAGTGTTTCAATTAATGAATATTAATCTTATATGTGTAATAACAATTAAGGATTGATAAGTTTCATTGATTTAAGAAGTTATTAAATGTTGAATTTATAATTAAAGGTGTGTAAAGGTATCTCTCTTGATATAGTCTTCTAGGCATGAACCATAACTACCCTAAACAACTTCATGGGCTGAATTGTAATCTCTTAGATAAGGGTGTGTAATAATAACCTTAAGAAGAGCAACTATCAGTTGAGATCATTGACCATCCTATATTTTTTATCCTAGACTATTAATCATGTTTGTTTGTGAGTGTGTAATAGATACAAATGGAAAACATAGGCTTTTTAGATATTTGTCCACCAAAGAAATAGTCTTAAAAGCTACCTTTCAAGAACATAAAACTCTCTTTTTTGCCTTACCCTTGTTTCCCTTTTTGAGTTTATTTGAGATTTTCCCACCATTTAATAATTCTCCACCCATACAACTCACATATTAATTAATTTCTATTAGATTCCATGCATCTATCCACAAAACCTAGTTAAACAATCCACAAGGTCAAATTTTTACTCTATTACCTAGTTGTTTAACCACATACATGTAAATTGTGTCTTAGAGTAGAACCTTATTCTGAAAAGATACCAAAAATTTATAGGCTACCTTTTTTAAACTTTTTTAGGTATACATAAAACCCTCATCAGTAGAAACAAAAGTTGGAACTAGGAGGTCACATTTGTGTGTTTTCCCAATAATATGGAATGATCACTATGTAGAGTTACACTGGAGACACCCAAGATATTGAAAAGGTCTATACCCAAGATAGAATTTTAGTTTCACCATTTTCAAATCCCAAGAGGCCCAGACCCATACCTAGCATCCCTGAGATACACTGAGCAAGGATAGCTTCCCGTATAATAAATGTCCCACTTATCAATCTTCATATGGCTCAACCTTAGTTATCGGATCTTCCATTACCATCCCTGGGGACCAACATGATCTACCAAATAATATAAAAAATTATTTGGCTACCTTATCCCCCTCAAATGGGAGGATTATATAAGAATAAATCAAATATTTAAAGGCCACTCTAAGGTTAATAAATGTCATCTATGAGTATGTTACATGCATTATTTTTAAATTTACTCTACAAGATTATTCTTATGTTTGGTATCTCAATTTTTAGGAAAATTATATCACCTCATTCAATGAATTTCATAACATGTTCCTTATATAAATATGGATAAGTGACTAATCCATGCCTAGCATACCATCTCTTCTCCAGCATGAAGAGGTAACCTAATGAGTTAATATGGGCATTTGATGCAATATTATAGAAGATGTACACTCGATTTAATGTTGTATATAATCCAGACATGAATTTGATACTTGAAATATAAAATAATTCCCTAAAACTCAACTATAATGTTCTTGTAAAAAAATTTAGATACTAAAAAACTATACATGATAGCCTTTGATGTCAAACTACATTTTGACCATCATCCAACCTCACATCTAGTGGACCACCTAGTCAATTAGAATCATTTACTAACTTGAACTTATCAAACCCCTAACTTAAAAAAAATTAACTAAACCATTTAATTCACCCCTTTTCTTACTTTAACCCATTTTATTTTGGCCCCTTGACTGTCGATGATCAACCTAACCATCAATAGTTGGACTGCTATCAAGAGTCAGGTCCCCAACCCTGCTTTAAAGTTTTAAGGCATTGACAATTTTATATGAGATAAGTACCTCCCTAAATGGCAATTTGATTTTAAAACTATATTTCAAATTTCATGAATTGGAAACTTTATCCCCTATAAAATTAGTAACTTCATCTTATAAAAGGAGAAGAGGAGGAAGTGAAATGGATTGACAATTCATAATCTTGCATCCAAGTTCTCTTGCATATAGGTATACAACATCCTTTCAAAAAGCAAGTAACATCACTAGAGACTCAAATATTTATCAAAATCACTTTCAAAATTTTAATTACTATCACTCTGGCCAAATTAATTTAGCCTTCCTGATGCAGGAGCATCTACACAAGACATGGTTATGATTAAATTTAAATCCAAATTATTGTATTTACCCTCCAAAATGTGTTAATGAGGAGTAATTGTAAAAAGTGAAAGGATAAAAAAAATGATTGTTGAGCTATTGAGGAAATGAGGGGAATGGTTGAAATCTTTCAACCATAAGATAACATTTGAGATAAATCTTCTCATATTAGAATATGCTGGTAAAATTAAAAACTGTTTGTTGTTTTACCTGAGCCCAAGTTGGGCATAGAGGTTAGAAGAGAATCTCTTCTGAAGAGAAAATCAGAACTTTCATGAAAGTTTAGAAGAGAGCGACAATGAGCCAAAGCCCAAGCAAGGTGTTAAGGCAGAGATGGATAACATGAAGCTGCACCTACGTATAAAAAAAATGAGCCATGGGTGAAGGTAAATGATTTCTTAAAGCTTTCCATATGTAAATTCTTCACTGCAACATTAAAGGGGATCACCAGGAGGAGTTTGCCATAGATCAATGCATTAGAGGTGTTTGATCGAGCTCGAGATAGAGAGAATAGACTCTGTTAGCAAAAAGGGTGATTGGTAAATGCATTGTTTTATCTACAGGGGAATTATCGTGTTAATATACGTATAAAACATAGTCATGATGATTTTCATTGGAGGACCATGAAGTCTTCAAAGAGCCAACCAAAAAGAGATAAAGTACCAATTAGCAAAGGAGGACGAACTCTAATCCAATAGGAGGTTGGAAGCGAAAGAATAAAAAGTTTGATGATGTGCAACAGGTTCCTACGTTGAGGGCAGAGTTGGATGGTATGCACCACGAACTCATACGATCCAAGACTTCTATTGAATATGAAAAGAAGGCAAACATTGAGCAAATGGAGCAGAGGCAGGATATGGAGAAGAATTTAATTTCTATGGCCTGTGAAGTTGAGAAACTTAGAGCAGAGCTAACAAATTATGAGAAAAGAGCTTGGAGTGCAAGCAATCCTGGTGGACCATATGGTGCAAAACTTGGCAGTGCTACGGATGGGATACTCGGGTCCATATGAAGAGACCTATGTCATACACATGGCTCAACCTAGTGTTGAAAAAGGTTCTCAATATGGGGCTGGACCTAATCCATGGGGAGTGTATGAAAAATCATGTTCCCATGGCTGTAGATAAATTGAAGTACAATTTTTCATCTAAGCATATCAGGTTTGCATGCTAATTTCATATTTTTAAACTGGTATTTTTTGGAAAGCTTCTAGTGTCAGAAGCATTGACATGCTTTATGGACATAATAGAGTGATGAATCTATTTTATGTTTGACATTTGATTTAGAATGGGAAAGGAGTATTGGATTGCAGGTTTGTTTTCTGTCTATGTACACCCATTGCCCAGGGCATAGTCAGATGGACTTTAAGATTTGATTACCCATGTACTGGGCTGTTAGAATGGAGTATGTATGTAAATATTTACATTCTCTGAATGTAATGGGATCAGCTAAACTTTTTTCTTGAGTTTACACTGAGTTACTTCCTTAATATGTTATTTCTCTGTTTGCATTATTGAGTGGTTGATTTTTGAATCTTTTATGTGTTGAACTGGGAGACAACACATCAATTTGGTATCAGAGCTTGGAGCTCTTGGGACTTAGAAATTGATCATAAGTTGTTGCATAATTTGGAATGGTTACATTTGTCAATAATGTTACAGTTATGATAGGATTTGGCCAAAGGATCAGCAAGACAAGCACTAAAAGACCCTGGGGAGAAAAAGGTATGAGTA
Organism: Torreya grandis; assembly: GCA_037957365.1. NCBI lineage: Eukaryota > Viridiplantae > Streptophyta > Pinopsida > Cupressales > Taxaceae > Torreya > Torreya grandis. The sequence goes on from JARHVA010000187.1 coordinate 2,269,610, forward strand.
AATCTTTGCTATTTGAGATGAATTATTATGTTGAGAAGCAATCAAGTGAAGAAGTTGCAGGTTCAAGGCAGCCAAGCCATTGAGGCTTAAGAAGAGAAGAAGCCAAGGAAGGCTTAGAGAAGAAGATCCAAGAAGATGCTTGGATAGTTTGCCAAAAGACTAAGGTGAAATAGACTTAGGTGAGGTAAAGGATGAAGTTTGCAGAATTGAGAAGAGAATCTTAGAGAAGCTCTAGAAGAGAAGCATAGTGAATGCTCAAGAGGAAGATCCAAAGCAAGGTAAGCTTGGATTTATGATTTGTATTTGATGAAGTGTTGTATAAGAGTTACTGCAGGATTGAGAGAAGGATCAAAAGACTAGGATGCAAAAGGCCTAGATGAGATCAAGGGGATTGTCAATAGACCAGTCAAGGAGAAAAGGCTCGAGTGAGACAAGGGATCAAGAGACCAAGGTGGAAAAGACTTGGGTGAAGATCTCAGAGATGGAAGCATTGTTGAAGGCACTACAGAGCAGCAAGGTATATGAGGGCACCAAGAAGAAAGCAAGCATCAAAGGTATGACTAATGTTGATTTTGATAAAGAAATTGCTAGTTTGAAGAAAGAGTTAGCTAAGGTTAAAGATGAGTATGAGTCTTGGATGCAGCTGAATAGGAAAGCATGGGTATGGCCAATGAGGAAGAGGTTGAAGTGGCCAATAGATCTCCTAATGAAGAGGAGAAGAAGGAAAAAGGATATTGCCATGAAGAGGGAAGCCCAAAGAGGCAAGAAGATAAGAAGGTTGCCAAGTGAGCAGCAAGAGGAAGAAGTTGTGAAGAAGGTTCTCGTTGAAGAGGACAAGAGAAGAAAAGAAAGAAAAGATGAAGTGCCAAGAAGAGCACTTGGAAATATGAGAATGTCCATTAAGAGGACACTCATGGAGACATTATGGTCTCTCTTTTTTTATATCTAATGCTATTTTTTCATGGGTAAGTGCAGGTATGAGCAGCCTTATGAAGGTCAAGAGAAGGGCCTTAGAGAGTGAAGAGATTGGTGCAAGAGAAGACACCAAATGCACAAGTGATTGTGTAAGAGAGAGAAGTGAGTTTGTTGTTGATAAGGAAGAAAAAGAGATGCATTGGTTAATGCTTAATGGAGGTGTTGAATAACCTATACAAGCAAGAGGAGAGGTAGAAGATGAACCTGAATTCCATGATGCCATTGAAGGCCACGAAGAAGAAAGAGAACAACCAAGCACAAAGGAAGAGAAAGATTTCTCTGTGGAACAAGCTAACAAGGAGGTAAATGAAATGTTAAGTGCTGATTTTGATTGTTATTATGAGCATGAAGATGTTAATACACAGGTTAGAGGTAAGAGGAAGATGAAGTCCTCACACAAAGCAGTCAATCATGGCTACATAATGACTAAGTGGATGGTGAAGTACACAAGCAAGCAACAAGTAAGCAAGTAGGCAAGTTTACCTTATAAGACTGATTTTTCTCATATTCCTAATATGAATGTAAGTGTGAAATCAAATAAAAGGATAAACAAAGTTGGTTTTTCAGTAGTATCACAAGAGCATGGTTATAGGATGCCTAAATGGCTTGTGAAGTCAATTGATAAGAGAAAGAATCAAATGTGGGTGCCTAAGAAGGCTAAGAGTGAAGAAGATGTGAGTGTTGAGATAGCAACACCAAGAAATCAATGGAAAAAGGTGAAGGATGACACAAGTACATGGAAAGGTAAGTCAATTGCTTGCAATAAATGGGATAATGATGTTTTTGAATCATTTAATAATCTTTTCATGGAAAATGAAGAATGGAAAGTGGCTATGAAAACTAATGTGTATCAAGGAGAGAGTTCAAAATGGATGGATGATGGGGAAAGGAAAGAATATGCAGTAGAACAAACAAGATGGCTTCAGGTAGCAATTGAAGATAGTAATGAGACACAAGGTAATAGTGCTCCTATTATTTTTGATAAGTATATTGATGATGATAAAGAAGCTGATTTGTATGAAGAAACCATAAAGTGGATGAATGTATTTATAGAGGATGAAAGATTTGATATAGAACATGAAGATTTGGATGAGTTTGTGTTGAGTGATGAGATGAAGATTAAGGCTAGTAAGGAACAAGCAATCCTTCAGGTTGATAAGCCCAAGTTTGATGAAGATTGTGAGATAGATGAGATCTCACTAAAGGTAGAGTTAAAGATGTTGGAGGAGCTGTTTGGTCATCCAATAAAGATGAATGAAGATACAAGCCACGGTGAAGACACCATTGGGAAGAGTAAAGCAAGAAAAGAGCAGAAATGTGAAGGCAGCCAAGAGGCTTCATGGCCTAAAGATTTTTATTCTAAGGTGGCTTTTGATGTTTTGAATGTAGGTATAGAAGATAAAAACTTTGGAGACACATATGAAGAAGCATCAAAGTGGGAGATGGTAGCTGAAAAGGAGATGAGAAGAACATACTAGAAGAGGAAGAAAAGCAAGAAACTGAAAGACAAAGACTATCAAAGACAAGCATTGGTATTGGTAACAAGACCTTGGGATCCAGGCATATAGTGAAGACTAAAGTGAGGAGGAAGCATGACATTTGAACTAAGGTTCAAATATTTTCTACAGGGAGAGTATGATGCAGGAGCATCTACACAAGACATGGTTATGATTAAATTTAAATCCAAATTATTGTATTTTCCCTCCAAAATGTGTTAATGAGGAGTAATTGTAAAAAGTGAAAGGATAAAAAAAATGATTGTTGAGCTATTGAGGAAATGAGGGGAATGGTTGAAATCTTTCAACCATAAGATAACATTTGAGATAAATCTTCTCATATTAGAATATGCTGGTAAAATTAAAAACTGTTTGTTGTTTTACCTGAGCCCAAGTTGGGCATAGAGGTTAGAAGAGAATCTCTTTTGAAGAGAAAAGCAGAACTTTCATGAAAGTTTAGAAGAGAGCGACAATGAGCCAAAGCCCAAGCAAGGTGTTAAGGCAGAGATGGAGAACATGAAGCTGCACCTACGTATAAAAAAAATGAGCCATGGGTGAAGGTAAATGATTTCTCAAAGCTTTCCATATGTAAATTCTTCACTGCAACATTGAAGGGGATCACCAGGAGGAGTTTGCCATAGATCAATGCAGCAGAGGTGTTTGATCAAGCTCGAGACAGAGAGAATAGACTCTGTTATCAAAAAGTGTGATTGGTAAATGCATTGTTTTATCTACAAGGGAATTATCATGTTAATATATGTATAAAACACAGTCATGATGATTTTCATTGGAGGACCACGAAGTCTTCAAAGAGCCAACCAAAAAGAGATAAAGCACCAATTAGCAAAGGAGGATGAACTCTAATCCAATAGGAGGTTGGAAGCGAAAGAAGAAAAAGTTTGATGATGTGCAACAGGTTCCTACGTTGAGGGCAGAGTTGGATGCTATGCACCACGAACTCATACGATCTAGGACTGCTATTGAATATGAAAAGAAGGCAAACGCTGAGCAAATGGAGTAGAGGTAGGCTATGGATAAAAATTTAATTTCTATGGCCCGTGAAGTTGAGAAACTTAGAGCAGAGCTAACAAATTTTGATAAAAGAGCTTGGAGTGCAAGCAATCCTGGTGGACCATATGGTGCAAAACTTGGCAGTGTTGCGGATGTGATACTCGGGTCCATATGCAGAGACCTATGGCATGCACGTGGCTCAACTTGGTGTTGAAAAAGGTTCTCAATATGGGGCTAGACCTGATCCATGGGGAGCATATGAAAAATCACGTTCCCATGGCTGTAGATAAATTGAAGTACAATTTTTCATCTAAGCATATCAGGTTTGCATGCTGATTTCATATTTTTAAACTGGTATTTTGTGGCAAGCTTCTAGTGTCGGAAGCATTTACATGCTTTGTGGAAATAATAGAGTGATGAACCTATTTTACGTTTGACATTTGATTTAGAATGGGAAGGAGTATTGGATTGTGGGTTTGTTTTCTGTCTATGTACACCCATTGCCCTGGGCATAGTCGGATGGACTTTAAGATTTGATTACCCATGTATTGGGTTGTTAGAGTGGAGTATGTATGTAAATATTTAAATTATCTGAATGTAATGGGATTAGCTAAACTTTTTGCTTGAGTTTACGCTGAGTTAATTCCTTAATATGTTCTTTCTCTGTTTGCATTGTTGAGTGGTTGATTTTTGAATCTTTTCTGTGTTGAATTGGGAGACAACACCTCACTTCCACAAACAAGTTTTAGGTATCTTTTAATTTTTTTGTTGATTCATCTTATTTCTAACCTCCCTACCCTATCAGACCCATCAATATCTTATTTTCCACCCCTCAACCTTGTAATAGACCTCTATTTCCCCAAATACCCAATCTACACCTTTTTTTATCATTTCTAGATTTACACATGTAACCACTAATGGTTAGCATAACCATCGATGGTCACTTCAACCATTAATGGTTACCCAACCAATGATGGTCAGCCTAAACTGTTAATGGTTCACTTGACCACCGACGGTCACTATGGCATAAAAATACAAGCTATTTTCAGCCCCATAACCCCAGTTAAACCCAACTTTCTCTATTTTTTCCTGATTATAGTACCTTTTTTTATTTTTTGGACTAGACCCCGACCATTTTAGCATAAATTATTGAACAAATTTTCTACTTTTGGTCATTTTTATATTAACTAGCATTCTATTTTCTTTGTATTGCATTTCATTTATCTTATGCAAGAAGATCTTTACTTTATCATTTTTAACATAATTGTTATAATAGTGGATTGATGGCCTCCTAGAAAGAAATGCACTTCTTGAATCTATTTCACACTAGGCAGTCCACTCATCTATTTTCTAACAACCCCCATTTCTAGTATCTTTTTTATCTACAGGTTATTCCTGCCTATCCAAAGATGAGTTCCCATCATCATCTAGATTCATGTGCATATTTTACCAAGTATTATTCTACACATTGTATTACTAGTTTCATTACTTACTTTCAAATTTAAGAAATGAGTGGAAATTAATAAAAACATTTTGGCATGCTCGGTGAGACCCAGTTCCCTTTTTCTTCCTTTATTATTTTCTCATCGAATGAAATATAAAAATTTCTTTTTGGGCTTAAAATAGACCTCTTGCATACATTGTTTTCTTTCTTGTATTAGTTCATCTAATAACTTAGGAGGCAAATTAATTAATCATAGATTTCACACTTGTTATCACACACTTAATCCAAACCACAAAATAATTAACACATCAAAACATACCTAAGATAAGGCTTGACTAGGATTTCATCACCTAATAATAACCTTACCCCTTCTTGACTATCCTATTTGAATTTCACCACCAAGGCGAGAACCAACTCAACTTTTTAGTTGAGTATAAACTCTAAACTCATTATATTTTGGCTAAGCACCTGACAATCCTATTTCTACAATGTGTGAATTGAGGGGGTAGACCCCAATACCAAGCCACTTAGTAAATTTCAACATAGATTTCTCTCTTGTATGCCTAAATGACCTAAAACTAACCTTAGTTTCCTCTTTAATACCTGATCTACAAGTAAAATTCTCTCTTCACACTTTCTAAGGCATAAACCAAGATTGATCTAAAAATAATGTGTATGCATTATTTACCTTGAATTCTTTTCTTTTGATTACTCTTTGTTTGAGGTATGAGTTTCATCATATCATTTCCTATTTTCTCACATGGTCTTTACTAAACAACAACTGAAAAACAAAATCAATCAACCACCACCTTCTTCTTCTTCCTACATGGAATATAATTCTAATGATGAGGGTTCACCTCATTTTTCTCCCACTCTTACCATAATCCTAGTTATTTCTGGGGGTGATGTGGACTTTTCTACCTTATTTGACAATAATCCCATGGCCCTTCAACATTATCTTAACAAATTATCTCATCACACCTCTATTTATTTAGTTCCCCCTATAGATCCTTCTTATGGTATGCCTCACAATCTTATGGTGGGTGTTACCTCAACCCAACCCTTGCTGACCCAAGCATCTTCTTCTTCCAACATCCCATCTACTACCACTACCCAAACCCAATCCAATGTTCCAACCTCTAAAATAACGCCTCCTACCACACCCCACACTTCCCATATAGGTTCAACTTTACCTCTAGTTACCTATACTCCACCTAACATGGGGTTATCTTCTACCCCTATTTCTACCCTTTCCTTTATTATAACCAATCTACCAACTTATACCCCATTTCAAAACTTGGTGCTTTCTATACCTCAAACACTTCCATCCATTAGCACTAGGGTCACCACTCAACCTCAATATACCCAACCTCAACCCACTACCTCAACCATACCTTTAAGTCAATCCACATCCATCCCTCACTAATTACCCATGATGACCTATCAATATGTCCCTAACCCACAAGGATATATAGCACATTCCACTCAACCATGTTTACCAATCAATCCTTATGTGGCACCATCTCAACCTCTTATGACCATTTACCAATATGTGGCTTAGTTATCACCTTCTACTACCTATACTTACATATCTACCAACTAACCTCAACATAATGTGCCCCTTAATTATGTAGATTCCTAACCCTAACTAGATATGATCAAGATGTTAATGGAAACAATGACTAACCTAGAGTCATTTATCTTTAGGTCTCATAACCTTTTATCCTATGATCAAATTTTAATGAACCCATACATCCATATATTCACATCCATTTGTATCCTCCTCAATGGGAATTACCTAAGTTTTCCAAATTATAAGGCAAGGAAGACCCCCAATAACATTTGAGAGCATTTTTTCATTCTTGTTATTTGATTATGTATGATGATGCTCTCCTCCTTCAAACCTTCCCTATGTCCTTATTAGGGCTAGCCCTTGACTGGTATAGTGCTCTTCCCATGCACTCCACATTTTCTTTCTCCCAATTGGCCCAAATCTTTTTAAAGCATTTCTCAGTAGAGATAACTAAAAAGGTTTCTATTACTAACCTTTATTCTATTAAGCAATTTGATGATGATTCAATTGTTGATTTCATGGCTAGATGGAGAGGTCTCATCATCTAACTTAATTTATCATTACCCTAACCCAAATTGATTTAACTCTTCTCTTAGGGTTATGACAAACATATCACCCCCACTCTTCAAGTTCAAACCTTCAAAATTTTTGATGAGACATTGACCATGACACATAAACTATAAAATCAAGCCATTGACAAAGGGAATTTGAAACAACAGAACAAGAATTCTAGCTTTAAATATATTGACCCTTCTTCCACCAAAACCACTAACCAATCTAATACCAAAGCAAAATCATCTACATCCTCAGTTGTTCTATAGACCACTCCACCTCCAACTATTAACCAACCACCTCAAACCAATTATTTTAACCCTCCCTATCAACAAAACTAAAACCAAAACTGAGCTCCTCCAAAATAATATACTCACATTGGAGAATCTTATGCATCAGTCTTTGATAAATTTCTCAAAGCCAACCTCCTCCAACTTTCACCAATTAAACCACCCCAATAATTTGATGCTTCTCACCCTATGTTAAGTTGGTATAATGAGAATGAACATTATGCCTTTCATTGAGTTATAGGACATGACATTAATAGATTAAACACCTTTAAAAGAATTATCCAAAACTTTATTGATAGTGGATAACTTGAATTTAGTAATCCCAATGCACCTCCTAATTGGTCCCTAGACATCTTTCATAAACCTTTTTCCAATCATTCTCCTTCTACCCATCACTATGACAACCAACTTGACTCATCTCATTCGCATGAGGCACACATGATCAATGTTAGTAATAGTGAGCTCATTATTGAGGATACCATTACCTCAACAACCTCTTCCTCCATTTTACTTATGTAAGTGGTGCACTCACCTCCTATTCCTTGGGATA